>OU426980.1:162722151-163322151 GCA_911387785.2 Aelia acuminata
CCCCCCCTCCATTGTATACTACGCCAATGCAACTTTCAAAACATATTATATTTTAGTGTAATCATATCTTATAAACAACATCAAATTGTTGAGGAGCTTCATTATATCAAGCTCTGGACGAAATGTCTGATTCGTTCCCAAAAGCTGGGAAATAGTAAATGCCGAGAGAGCCGATTTCCCTCCATTTAAACGTCAGTACCTGATGATATTTATTTTTGTTTAACTGTTATATTTTATTTAAATTTATTTTTTTCCTAAATACCCAAATTTATGCAATGTTCATGTTCACTAATAGTATCACACGCCCTTAGTACTGGATCTTTTGGATAAATCTCAGAATTTAATTTGGGCAAAATTATTTGATGAATAATTCCGGATCAGGCACATGAGTGAAACTCATGTGCTCATGTGTGAGGAAACTCACAAATGAAACCGAAAAAAAATTGTTAAATTGAAATGCATCAAATCTGTCGTTTTAATAGATTTCAATTTAACAAACTTTTCTAAATCATTAATTCAATTATTTCTCTGTCATGATAACATGAAATTTATTATTATAATTTTTAAATATTTTTTATAAGAGGAGAAAAGCCTTAAGAATAAAAAAGGATTCAAAGCCCTAGCCCGGATTTCTTTATCACTAGTAAGGCGCTCTCGCTTATTTGAGCTACCAGGCACATATCCCGATCAGGTCAAACTTCTTACACACCCATCTCGCAACTTTTGATAATTATACCTACTATTTAAAAATTATAACAATTTTTTTTAGATGAATATGGATTTTTTTCATTTCATTTTTTTTTTTTTTAGATTATGGGGTCTTTCAAAATTGACATATTGTCCATCATTCATCCATCCAAACCACTTACTTCAATGTCACCCACTAATTCATAAATACTGAACTATGAGAAATTAGCATGTAAACAATGAAAGAAGAGCATAGCTGAGAATTGGGGAAAAACCCCAAAACGTCGACTAAACAAGATCGTGAAAAAAAATATGCAAGACAAATTATCTTTAAAAAATAAAAATTGTATATTAGGATGATTGTATATACTAAAAATATGTAAAATCCTTTAGATATGTAAGATAAAAGATTATTCATTTGCTTTTAAATAGTACAAGACCTAAAATGGTTGGTATAGAAGACTTAACCTTTTGCAAACACATGAAAATTCGATTCAATCTGATAAGATTGTTAAACGGAAAGTCAAATCGAAAATTGAGATCGATGGTTACAATTTTTTTACAACAGATTCTATAGATCGGAAACGATAGTGAAAAAGATAAATGGTTGGATCTCTGATCATCTCCAGCCCAGTTGCTAACTTCAAGGAAAATAACTAAAAGCATAATTTTCAAACTAAGAAAAAAAAAATATATCATCATCTCTTTCATTTATACAGAAAACTATTTAAAGAAAAGAAGTTGACATTGGTGCTGAGAAGCATAATGCAATAAAAAAGTTTCAATATCAATTTACTTCTTTGGAAACTGCCATTTGAGACTACTATTATCTAGGTACTGACGTAAAGTTTTGAGAGAAGTAGTTACCAAGTCCTCCTAACTTTTAAATCAAATATCGCATATTCGTTCAACTATTTTGTATTTTATAATTCAAAACTTAAAGTTTTATTATTCATATGCCTCACTTCTGCAATGAGTTACAGATAAATAATACATAACATTGTTATGATTTAACTCCAGCCATTTTAAGAAGTAAGGATTTAAATTATTTATTTTCAAGGTTGAGGAGAAAGGCTGCGTTATAATTTGTTTATTTTTATTTTATTTTAATAACTATTTCTGATATAGATAGGGCTAATGATCGAGGATTTGCTTTTAAAAATTGGTGTGAAAGAAAAGATAGGGGTTTGGTATAAATTTACGCTCGGATACTTTAACCAATCCAAGCAGTTTAGCACTATTTTTCAAACATAAAATTTCCGTAAATAAATTACTCATTTTTTTTATATGGAATAATATATTTTGAAGAACAAGTACAATGCCAGTTTTAGATTGCCTAACTAAAAAGTAAAGATCATTGTGATTTTAATTTTTGTATCACATACAAAGTAAGATATGAATTTAAAAATATCTTATAAATTAATATTTTATCTATTCAAGTTGTATGTATATGTGCAAATATATATATATAATTTTTTTTAAAATATTGCATTCCTTCTTTCCGAACCCAAACCAATTCTAGCAGAGGCAAACAATTAAATTTTTCTCTATTAAATGACGATCTGTCTTACATTTATAAATACAAAAAATTATGGAACAAATGGAAAGTATAAAAGTATATTAGTTATTAAAAATTTTTATCAGAAGTAATGAATCAAATGAAAAATACGATCTTGGTTTAGGATATTATCCAAACCAATCTCAGAATTCCCATTTTTTTTTTTTTTTAATCCCATTTTTTTATTAGGGGTTATTGGTTAAAACTAATCTTGAGTATGAAATGTAAATGCTTGAAAAATCACTCAAACTATGTAGCAATAATTATTTTAAGAAACTAATTAGCTCTAAAAGGAGTGGTATGTCTATCGTAACGCATAAACACTGTGGCTCATATTCTAATTATGCCAAATGAAATAATTTTATATTTTTAAAAATTAGGATAGTGTCAAACATAAAAAAATTTATATTTATTATTTTTATAATAATCAGATACGCAATTGTGTAAATACAATGTTTACAACGATACGTTAATGATTCAATGGAATACGATCTATGTATCGTATACCAGTATCTAAATATCGTATGAGCGTATACAATGCTATGTAATGGGGGGTTTATTTATTATTGTTTTTAATTAAGAAGTGATTAGGGATTTAATGGGATGCCAGAGCATTTTCTAGGAAAAGCCTAAACTAATAAAATATTTACTTCCCCTGATTACATACAATACCTTCCCCTTTTTATAATAAAATAAAAATATGATTCCCCTTTTATGAATCAAAAGATAATAGACTTTCCAGAATTGGATTCCTCTCTCAAAGGCATATGTGGGGCAATATAATGTTGCATGCTTATTATATAAATAGGTATTTATATGATTAAAATAGATAAAAAAACTGCATATGTATTTACGGTAAAATTACTATTAATAATTAAAAAAAAAATGAATTAACTATTTGTTTATTAATATCAAAGCAAAGTAACAAACATTTTATATTATGTATCTTTAAAAGAATTAAATGAGTTTTTAATTAAATTGATGATTAACACTGTCATAGCTGACAACCATTACAAGAACATATTTTAGACAAATAAAACATATACGATTCAACCAAATGCAACAATAAACTAAAACCACTATATTACAAAATAATCAAACATATACATATTGGGTACTCATCTAGAAACTCCCAGGATCTACGACAGCTCTCTCAACTATTGTAACCTCTGATTGAGCAATTAACGGATAGCGCCAAATGATGGTTTTAAGTCTTGTCAACTTGACATTCATCTTTACAACACTAACTTAAAACACTTTCTTAAAAATCCTCAAATACTCTTTTAAGCTCACCATTGATTACCATGTTAATTAAAAAAAATCACTAATGATACTTTTTATGTCCTGAAGGGACAGTCTATCACTCACTCAGGATTATCCAAAGTTATAACCAAAAGTACATGTTGACAGTACGAAGTCACATTCAAGAGTCCCCCACTGGAACATCCCTTGTCTCACCTAAAGAATGGAGGGGGAAATATTCCTCCACTGACAAATTTATTAAAAAGGCATTTAAATGAAAACAAAAATGATATATTTGTAGGTTCTCTACCAGGGAAAAAACCAGTAAACTTTAATTTGCATGGTTCTTGTTATTAAGATAGTAATTAATGAAAAACAGATAGCGTGGGGACTATATTCTATTTTAACGGCTTTTATGTTAGCGGTCGAAACGGCTATTCTCTGGATAACAAAAACAGGATGTCTTGAATTTAGCACATTATCTCCCTAAAAAGGAACCGGGAAGGATATTAAATTTCCTCACCTAGTCCTTCTACTAATTTAGTTATTTATTAAAATATTGATCAGCTGATTTTAAATTTAGACTCCTTATTAAAAATGAAAAATTTTGATATCCAACAAGATATATTTTATTTGATTACTTATTAAGTTTTCTAATTGGTAAGTGGCTCTATCATCAGCTATTACAATGAAATATGATTATTTTGACTACCTCTTAACCTAATACATAGCAACAAGTCAAATAAAATCTGATCAGCTTTATTTTATTGACTGCTATTTAACCGTATTGGTTTACTCTAATCGTGTATAATAGTACTTACATTGTGACTAAAATGTCAAGAAATAAACTCGTCAAAAGAAGGCATACTATACCGCATAACAAGCTATCTCTCAAAATCAATCACGCAAATGAAAATTGGTGGATCAATTAGATACCAATCGTTGCTATAATTAGATAGCTTGAATATAATTTAATCATTTTTGTTTTTAAGGATTGCGCATAACATACCGCGAAACAAACTATCTCTCAAAATCAATCACGCAAATGAAAATTGGTGGATCAATTAGATACCAATCGTTGATATAATTAGATAGCTTGAATATAAATTAATCATTTTTTTTTTTTTTTAAGGATTGCGCATAACATACCGCGAAACAAACTAGCTCTCAAAATCAATCACGCAAATAAAAATTTGTGGATCAATTAGATACCAATCGTTGCTATAATTAGATAGCTTGAATATAATTTAATATATATATTTTTTAAGGATTGCGCATGAGAATAAGGCAAATATTACTTATAAGAAGTAGAAATGGTTAAAAAAAATTAAGTTGGGAAAACTCAACGTTTAAAATAAGTCGACTATAAAAAAGAAAGAAAAAAAGGTGTTTCTGTGAATGCCGTAGCTAACAAAGACTCCGAATTCGGGTTGAATGAAGATCGCAGCCTTGTTAAGGCAGTCCATTTTTTTTTTTTTTTTTTTTTTTTTTTTTTTTTGGGACCATGTATATAAGGTAGAGGTTGAGGTGGAGGGAGGGGGGAGTACACAAAGGGATGACAAATAGCCTGGGAAGGGGGTAGCTGTGAAACCAGGCTGTTTCTTATCAGGATTTTCCTTTCTTCTTATCACTGATCCTCCTTTATTCTCTTTATGATGACTGCACAATTATTCCCAAGCTTTCTCTCCAAGTCCCCCAAAGCAACTTACTTAGCTTTCGCCGCTCCCTTCAACCCATTGTGTCGCAATACTCCCAGATCTTGTGGAAAAGTAACCCGATATTTTTATTTTATTTTTGAAATCATTGTTTTTTTTTTTTGTTTTTTTCTATTCACAGTTATTATTTATTTTCTATAAGATCACCGTATAACACTAAATCATTTAATTATACTGTTTACTTATGGCATTATCTTAAAGCAAATGCACCAGAAGTAGCTACTGTTCCAGCAGATGACAATTGAGATTCAAAATATTTTATTTAAAAAAAAGGTATGTGAACTGCTAATCAGTTTGAATTCACCTTTGTTTTTGTTGTTGACAAAACATTCTACAATTAACACGTTAGGTGCGGCGGCGTATTTTAGGGGTATCCTGAATTGGACGGTATCGGTCCCGGGGGTCCGACTGCTGGGATGAGCCACAGGCGGTACCGGGCGTCGGGGTCCGATGGGAATGCTTTGAGGAAAGTTTTATTTTTTTACTGAAAAGTGAATTAAATTAGCTTCCCATGGGCATTATCTCTTGGTAAGGATTAGACCTAGACATAACAGGCGCAGGACATGCCCCGGGGGTCCGATACAGGGTTTTCACCATACTTTATCGAAAATAGCATTGAACTGCTGGAATTTTGAATTACCACCCATATTGATAATTTTTGCAATGTTAAAACAATTTTTAGGAGTCTTTTACTGCTTTACAACCACTTACTCTATGATAAAAAATAAACTTTTTAAAGAAATGAATTTATATACTCTAAATAAAACAAATATCAGCAAGTTTTATTTATAATTAAAGACTTAATAAGAACTATTAAAAAAAAAAATATTGTTTTCTTTCTCATATTTATGCAATAATTAAAGAATGTCAAAGAAATTAATAGAATAGAGCTAGACTGTATAAAATCAAACACATAAAATTAAAGATAACCACAAAGGTAGTAATTGCAATATTATCGGACGCGGAAGGGTGATGTCGTCCAGTAGTCTTGTTTTATAACTGATGGCCTGAATCGGACCCCGGAGTCCGATTCTAAAAAATAACAGAATTTCTTCTGTTAGCAACTTTTGCTGCACTAAAATGAAATAATCTCATTAAAAATCGACTAAATTGAGTGTTTGAAGTGTTCGGCCTTTCGGACATTTTCATGTGAAAATGGCTGTTAAGATTGGAATGTAAGACATTGGGCCCCCGGGGACCGATGCTGCACCTAACGTGTTAATCTCCATGATCTTTTTTATTTTTTATTTTTTTTTTTTTGTCCCATGATCAACAGTGTTTATTGAATTAGAAGATTTTTCGATAATCTCATATACCTAGTCCTATTTTAAGCTCATCTATCTTTTGTTTATTTAATTACCTGCTTCCATTTTCCACCATTTTTCTACATGCAATTCCCGGTATTTCTTAATTTTGTCAAATATACACACAAATATACTTTGGCTGAGAGAAATGGATTCAAACAGTTCCAATTTCTTATAACGTTTTTTTGGTTTTCAACATACTACGTTTTTGGACTCTATTTTCTTTTGTCAAAAATCTTAAACATTTTTTTTTTGGGGATAATAATAGGTCCAACTTACTACTTATTACGAGGATTAACAAAAAAAATTCAAAGTCATAAAGTCATTAATCAATGAGGAATAACTGAACAAGAAATAGATATAAATCGCTCGAATATCTTTAGTCAAGCTTCTTTTGTACATATTACCATGTAAATAAAGTAAATAGTAAATAATATATCCACGAAATGTTAAAAGAATGATAAGCCAGTTTAATGTTACGCTGGATTTTACAGATAATGAATTCTGCTGCACATTATCAAATATCTGCCCTATATAAAACTCATCCGTGGGCCTACAACTTGCTGATCACAAGACTGAGGCTGTACTTATTACCAGCAGGAAAGTGTGTGTGTGTGTGTGTGTGTGTGTGTGTGTGTGTGTGTGTGTGTGTGTGTGTGTGTGTGTGTGTGTGTGTGTGTGTGTGTGTGTGTGTGTGTGTGTGTGTGTGTGTGTGTGTGTGTGTGTGTGTGTGTGTGTGTGTGTGTGTGTGTGTGTGTGTGTGTGTGTGTGTGTGTGTGTGTGTGTGTGTGTGTGTGTGTGTGTGTGTGTGTGTGTGTGTGTGTGTGTGTGTGTGTGTGTGTGTGTGTGTGTGTGTGTGTGTGTGTGTGTGTGTGTGTGTGTGTGTGTGTGTGTGTGTGTGTGTGTGTGTGTGTGTGTGTGTGTGTGTGTGTGTGTGTGTGTGTGTGTGTGTGTGTGTGTGTGTGTGTGTGTGTGTGTGTGTGTGTGTGTGTGTGTGTGTGTGTGTGTGTGTGTGTGTGTGTGTGTGTGTGTGTGTGTGTGTGTGTGTGTGTGTGTGTGTGTGTGTGTGTGTGTGTGTGTGTGTGTGTGTGTGTGTGTGTGTGTGTGTGTGTGTGTGTGTGTGTGTGTGTGTGTGTGTGTGTGTGTGTGTGTGTGTGTGTGTGTGTGTGTGTGTGTGTGTGTGTGTGTGTGTGTGTGTGTGTGTGTGTGTGTGTGTGTGTGTGTGTGTGTGTGTGTGTGTGTGTGTGTGTGTGTGTGTGTGTGTGTGTGTGTGTGTGTGTGTGTGTGTGTGTGTGTGTGTGTGTGTGTGTGTGTGTGTGTGTGTGTGTGTGTGTGTGTGTGTGATTTTTATTGATTATTAAATTTTAAGTTAAGAATAAGTTATAATTTTATATTCAAATAAACCGGTAAAGTAAATCATAAGAAGAGTTGTATTTAATTAAAATAAACTTTGGTTACAGATAAACGAAATATAGTTTTATTTCACAAGGCAATATAACTATCAGTACGAACTACTGTCCTATGGATCGGTTGTAGTGGCACGCATTGTTTGTTTTTTCAATAAAAGCTATGAAGAGAAGTCAAGTTTAGCTGCCATTAAGAAAAACTAACTCTAAATACTAAGATTTATCAGAAGGGTGAATAAAAAAATAATAAATAAAGTTGGAAGGAGTTAAGATTAAGGTAGGGCTGGCTAAGGAGTGGATTATATAATTCTAACAAGAGGAGGACAAGGGATGAGACGCTAAGCAAGAAAAGAAGTTGAGGAACGAAGTTAGCCATTGAGTGGCCCCTCTTTCCGAAACGGCTCTCAGGGAAAGGCTAGTAGCACTTAATAGAGCCTGGATCAACGCAAGTTTTTAATTGCAGGAGAGTTAGTTAGAGCCGAGAGCTAATTACATCAGGAGGGGGGAGGGATCTTCCGAGCCCGCTATTCTGGATTTGTTTAAATTACTGGTTGCATCTCACTCTCTCATAATTCTTTGTCTCGAGGCGGCCAACAATGAAGACAGATTTTGAGAAGAAAAAATACCAATTTGAACAGAATTCTATATTTGAATAATTTTCTCGTTTAAAAAACTGTAATGAATATTCAGTGTATATATATATATATATATATATATATATATATATATATATATATATATATTGTTACACATACATACAACTTGAATAGATAAAATTTTAGTTTATAAGATATTTTTAAGGCCATATCTTACTTTTATGTAATACAAAAATTAAAATCACAATGATCTTAACTTTTTAATAAGGAAATCTGGCATTGTACGTATTCTTCAAAATATATTTTTCCTTACAAAAAAATGATGGCTATAACACGGGAACGTCCGTAGGTAAGTAATTTATTTACGGAAATTTTATGTTTGAAAAATAGTGCTGTGCTGCTTGTATTGCAGTTAATTAATAACAGTATTATGTATTATTTATCTGTAGCTCATTACAGAAGTGGAGCATATAAATAATAAAACTTTAAGTTTTGAATTATAAAATACAAAATAGTTGAACGAATATGCGATATTTAATTTAAAAGTTAGGAGGACTTGGTAACTACTCCTCTCAAAACAGGGTCAGTACCTAGATAATACTAGTCTCAAATGGCAATTTCCAAAGAAGTGAATTGATATTTATATAAACTGAATGTATATATAAACTATGTTCACTAGAGATATACGTACATAAACTTTACTATACAATATACAAATAAAAATAAATTGCTGGATCGTCAAAAAGTATCCCGAAATATCCCCACCCCCTCATTACGAAATCCCTGGGAACAAAAATTGTGGCCTACTTCCGTTTTGTTATATATTTATATATTTTTTATTTTTCCTTAACCAACTAAGAAACAGTACTCCTTACAAATAACATGACCCATGGTTTGCAGTGATTCACGTTATTTAAAACAATAAATAAGTCTACATGTTAGACAATAAATATGATTTATACCTCTGTCTTGTGCAAACCCAATTTTGAATAACGTTAATAAAATAATAAACAATATTGTAAACGAGGCTCTGATGAATTTCGAATATTATCCAGCCAGAGTTTGGAGAGAACTAATGAATTAAGAACACGTGTAGCTAGTAGCTTGCTTTCATACCAAGAGTACAAGAACAAGCTTCTGTATCGGACAGCAAGGGAGAAATTTGGTTAACCGCTAATAGTAGTTTCAGTCCCTGCGACATAAGTGGAATTGCTTGACAGTGCAATATTCTGTTTGTTCTTAGCTTGAGGGGAGGGGGGCAAAAGTGGGGAGGGGGGTGTAAAGAGGGAGATTGTGGCCCCATCCGAGCAATATTAAGCTCACTGCTTCAAGAGCTCTTTATTGCCTCTAATATAGTGGCCAACAATATTTCCATCTCTTGAATTTTTTGTCTCTAGATTCAGAATTCATTCTGATAAATTTCAAATGATAAAAAAAAAGGGGGGGGGGGGGTGGACGACAAATTTATCTGAATGCTTGGGATTGTCACAAAAAAATCAATTATTTAAAGGAAACTTAATATGTTCACAAACTGAGATATTGTTAAGAATAATCATGGGGATATTCAGAATTCATAGAAATGTAATAAAAAAAAATATATATGTTTTTTTTCAATTATTATTATTTTGGAATAAGCCCATAAGCAAATTTGATGTCGGCCTTTGTCAAAAGAGAGTGCTAGGATCTCATCCGAAGACAGGGATAGACTATTATCTAATGGAGAGGCTAGGAGCAGCTGAGACCTTTGGGTTTTACGGCCCCCCCTTTTCGTCCCCCCTTTACGCCCCCTACCAGTAAATAGATGTTTTAGTACCCCCTCTATTTACCTGCGGTTTTAGGTAGTTCCTTATATAAACTACTTCTTCTATTCAACAGTCAAAATTATTCAGTAAAGTGGCTTTGTGGGAAGTTCGTACTATTTCTATACGAAAACACGTAAGAATTAAAAAAAAAATAATAACAAATAAATTAGCTGTAAGGTGGAAATATATGTATGTTCACATATAAATATAGAAGTCTATTGTCCCTAATTTACAGATAAACTTACCAAGTTCCCTAAAATATGTTTATATGATTTTAGGGAATTTTTTTTAATATTGTAATTATATTTTTAAATATGCATGTTGTTTCACATTTATTCGAAAGGTCCTTCAAAACAGTTATTTTCTAATTAAATTTCAATAATTACTTAATTTTATTATTAATATGTAAGATTGGACGTGAATCTATAATTAATTTTTTCTCTACTTAGAAATTAAATCGCCGTTTTTTTTAATATAAATTTTGCTAATTAATCGTTCTACAATGAGTCATATAAATGTTCCCAATAAATTATTAGCAGTATTGCAATCAGTCTATTACAAAAAGTATAATAGTCTTAATAAATCTATTATTATATAGAATAAAAATCAAGAGTCGCTTGTTTATTACCTTAAAACTGGGAAAGTAGCCGAAGGATTCACTTGAAACTTTCACAGAAGGTTCTTGTTTAGCCAAAAAGAGGCAATAACTATTTTTTATGTTAATATTCCCAACTGAAAAATGTTATAAGTAATACAAAACGTTGTTTACTGTTCAGTAGAGGAGGGTTACAATCTTTATATTTATAAATTCAAAATGTCCGTGAACATTTTGTAATCCTACCCTATTCAAAGTAGGCTATAATATGTAATGATGTTTTTAGGTGTAAATCTTGCATGAGTAAATTTATTTAATACTAGAGTAATCCACGACCGAGATCAGCTAGTTGATCCAAAGCATACACTAAAAAAAAAAAAAATGGTTTGAATTCCCTATTTACAATTAAACAATTTTTTAATTAATTATCTATGCGGATTTTTATGCTTTGAACAATCTACTAATGCCAAAACTTTTTTTTAATATTGTAATTATATTTTTAAATATGCATGTTGTTTCACATTTATTCGAAAGGTCCTTCAAAACAGTTATTTTCTAATTAAATTTCAATAATTACTTAATTTTATTATTAATATGTAAGATTGGACGTGAATCTATAATTAATTTTTTCTCTACTTAGAAATTAAATCGCCGTTTTTTTTAATATAAATTTTGCTAATTAATCGTTCTACAATGAGTCATATAAATGTTCCCAATAAATTATTAGCAGTATTGCAATCAGTCTATTACAAAAAGTATAATAGTCTTAATAAATCTATTATTATATAGAATAAAAATCAAGAGTCGCTTGTTTATTACCTTAAAACTGGGAAAGTAGCCGAAGGATTCACTTGAAACTTTCACAGAAGGTTCTTGTTTAGCCAAAAAGAGGCAATAACTATTTTTTATGTTAATATTCCCAACTGAAAAATGTTATAAGTAATACAAAACGTTGTTTACTGTTCAGTAGAGGAGGGTTACAATCTTTATATTTATAAATTCAAAATGTCCGTGAACATTTTGTAATCCTACCCTATTCAAAGTAGGCTATAATATGTAATGATGTTTTTAGGTGTAAATCTTGCATGAGTAAATTTATTTAATACTAGAGTAATCCACGACCGAGATCAGCTAGTTGATCCAAAGCATACACTAAAAAAAAAAAAAAAATGGTTTGAATTCCCTATTTACAATTAAACAATTTTTTAATTAATTATCTATGCGGATTTTTATGCTTTGAACAATCTACTAATGCCAAAACCAAAATTTGGTGATTTATAAATGTTTATTTTTAGTCACCCATACGTAGTTAGTCATATTTTTTTTAATGGTAGAAGAGCATTGCACATAAAGAAAGTATTATATAATTCTTCATATACCATATGTCAAAAATGGAATAAACGAAATTCAGGCCATGGGGGAGAACTGATGATAAAGAAAACCCCCTGAAATGTTAACAGAGATATTGCATAGGCCTAAAAGAGTGGATGGAGGATGATCGCACAAATGATGGATGGAAGTGCGAAGCTCTCCGACGCCCCAGGCTGGATGGGCAATGCAAAAATACCAAATCTAATGTGGAAAGATATATGTTTAACCATTTTTATTTTAAAATAGTAACTGTAAAAAGCAAAATTGAAAGTAAGGGGAAACTGTTTTTGTTTTTGTAATCAAGTATCTTGAGGTAAATAATATTAATAAAAGTTAAAAATGGATAAATTAAATTATTACTAATAAAATAATAATAATTTCGGTTAAAAAAAACTAACAAATTTTTGTTTATATCACGTCTTTTAAAATAAAACCTAAGATAAATGTAGGATTAATATAATACGGTAGATAAAATTAAGTTATATATCTGTAATTTGATGGCAAAAATTGCATTTGAAATATTAATTTCAAATCTAAACCATAAAATCACGAGGTTTATAACTCAGTCTCAAATGGCTTTACCGATAATTAGCCTGCGAGAAAACCACTGCGGCCTCGCCCACTGCAGTTTTGTTTTACCGATTCACTTTACTTCAATGTATCGTCCATATTTATGAATGCGTTCAAGTTCATGAATTATTAAATATTAAGTAAATTATCCACCTTTAACTCATAATTGAAGAGTCCACGGAAGAAAGGGGGAGAGTCAATTTTTTTCGAATTTTAGTTATATACATATAATTGTTCGTCTAGATGAGTAGAATATGTTGGTGAAAAGAAATAGTCAGAAAAAATGACAGTAGGTTGGTTACAAGGGATGGAAAGAACCACGTACTCGGAAGATAGGGGGAATGTCCACGCGGAAAAACCTAGAATGGGGGAGAGTCATGTTAGAAGTTATATGGGTTGTGTATTAATATCACCATTTCATCAATAAAACAGGGAAGAAAGGGGGAGCGTCCATGACTATCCCCCTTTCTGTTATGTTTAAATTGTTTTTTTTTTTACTAAAACATTTTTTTTTAGAGCGTGATATGTCTGTTTCGGGCAAATTTATTATTTTGACACGCAAAACAAAAAGGAAAAGGACATATAAAAAAATTGAAGAAAAATGATAAAAGATACGTAAGTAATTAAAGATCCAAACCTAAAAACTCGATTTTCTCGGAAAGCACTCCAAACGACATCCCCCTTTCTTCCGTGGACTCTTCAATTTCTTTTAGTGGTCAGGCGAGTTCCGAGGCTGTGAGAACAATAAGTCACATCAATATTACTCGGTGCTCAGATGAAGTGAAGTGGACCGATTTTTCAAAATCGTTCGGCATTTTTTGGTACCCGTTGGCAGAGCATCGAGTTTAAGGTGTTTTAGGACAAAAATTTTTTACTATTAAATTTGAAGGAAATTCTGAGCTGATAACGAATATACCTCATATCGGGGAGTTGATAATAATTGACAGCAGTAGTGCCAAAAAAAACTTGGATGATCACAGAAGTAACATAGAAATAGTTAACATTATAATCAAGTTTATGGGGGAATGTTAGATTTTAGGCACACTAGAGAAACAACATCAGCTAGCAGTATCAAAACTTAAATTAAATATAAACAAAATATAAATAAGAGTAGTGAATTTATATATATATATAATCAGTTCATGGAGATTGTTAAAAAAAAAAAAAAAATAGTAAGGCAGCTTAAAATTATACGGCTAAATCAAATTAAAATTAGGGAAAACTTAGAAAAGATGTATTCTATAATTGTTTGCTGTAATTTTATCTAATCACCACTAGGCATTAATGTAATTTAAAAAAAATGGTTATCTCAAGTATTTTACAAAACGTTTATACTTCTTGCATATGGATATGGAGCTTTTATTAGAAGGATATTTTGTACACCCCTTTTACGTGCGCTCATGAATCATTCATAACTTTGAAAGCTGCAAAAGAACGTTTGGGTATGGTCATAAATGAAGACCTAACTACGTATATCCTTTCTCGAAACTGCAAGGCAAGTTGGGGGAGAATTTTTGAACAGGTAACCGAATTAAGCAGCATGGGATCTCGCACGCGTGATAATAGGATTGTAATGGCCAGTAATCAGAAGTACTTTTGAAATGAAAATTTCATTAAGAGTATAAAGGTTTGAATCGTCCGAAAAATTATGCTAACATGAGGGAAAATTTTTGAGAAAATATTAGCAGTTTTATTTTTAACAATTTTAGATTAGATTGGTTTGTGGAAGAGATCGCTACTTCCATTGAATAATTAATTTTTTTTTTTTTTTTTAAGCTTCAATTTTAAACAGGCGTAAAAACATTCATAAGATTAAGAATAATTAATTAAATGTAATAAAATATATACTGAATTCATATTAGCTAGGTAGGTATATCAATTATATATATATATATTTTTTTATTTATTTTAAAATCGCTGGAACTTAAAGTTATTACTTCATGCATATATGTATATAAATCTTGTTTAGAATCTTTCTCAAACTGAATCTAGGCTGGGAAAGCAATGTTGGAATAGCCAGGCGGAGAAGCTAGAGCTGTTTTTAGAGCCTTCAAATATTTCTTTATTTACAACAGATTTTAACTACATATTTGGGCCCGGTGTGGCTGTGCGGTAAAGCGCCTTACTCCCATGCCGGAGCTGCGGGTTCGAGTCCCGCCCTGGGTGGTGCTTTTCTTTCGTAGGAGAAGTATCACCCAGTGCCATGGGTGTTAGTATGGGCAGTATAGGGCTTCACTGGAAGCCTTAAAGTTCCAAAAAAAAAAAAAAAAAAAAAAAAAAAAAAAACTACATATTTATATTGACAATATGGGCATTATACGTTCGATTACATATTTAAAAATTCATAACGAATTTACTGAAAATATCAGAAAGAATTTGGACGCACTAGATTATCAAAATATAAATATAGTTTGGGTAAGGGCCCATTTGGGAATAGGTAATGATTGAACGGGCAGGACTGTGAACCTTGGGTTCACTGTGACCTCCCGCAATCGTGCGATAAGGTTCCAATATCCTACATTAAAGCAGATGTGAGGAAGGATACGACAGTTAAATGGAACCTACAGTGCCAGTCAAAAGTTTAGACTTACTTGCATTTAATTCACAATCTTCAAGTTTAAAAATATAATTGTAACGAAAGAGATAACATTTCAAAAATTATATGATTGTTTTGAATACAATCTATACAACTAAAGATGAAATTTTGTTTGTTCTTTATAGAAATCCATACCGTTTGTCCTAAATTCTCCAAATTTCGCTTAGTGATTCTTTCATACCAGGCGAATCTGTCCATATTAAAATTCCATCACTTCAGGTAATCTCTGGGTATATTCATTATTGTTATAAAAATCGTTATGATCTCACTTTGCATTAGATTTTTACGAAATCAACCTTTGGAGTCGAAAAAATCTCATTTCTGTCCTAACGAACTTTTTTTAACCCACGGCTTTTCTCATTGGTTTACAAGTTCCCTGGGTGAAACCGGGATATACAGCTAGTTATAAATGAATTAAAAATAAAATTATAGTTTTTATGTTGTTCAATAAATAAAATTTTGTTATTTATTTATTTTACAAAATCTAAGGGTAAGTCTAAACTTTTGACTGGTACTGTAGTTGGACTGTTACTTCGAAATGACTGATTCTTCATAGATTGTTCCCCGTATTACACATCACAACCATAATTGAATACTAAGCACTGACAGAAATCCTTACTGAACACGGTAATACTAAACAACATTCAACGTCTCACATAAGTGCCTAAACGAGGGACAGATACACAATTTTTAATACTCCATATTTTACTGCAGAAAACATGAATGGAATGATGCAGAAAAAGGTGGGCTAAAAACAGGACAAAGACCAATAACACAATCTAAAAAAAATCATGAATTTTCGAATTTATGAAAATAATAGCCTTTGACTCACTAACTGTTGAAAACAGGAAGGTACTGTTATTATATTTTTCTTATAATTGATTGTTGGTTTTACTAACTTTATATAGTTTATTGTAAAATTGCATTACACGTAATCCACCAAATACGAATAGGCATCGAGCGTGTAAATAATGCCTATCCATTGAACTCACCTTTTGCTACCACAGAACGAAAAAATAAAAAATTATTCATATTTTTACACCCACACACACATATCATGAAAATAATCAAAAAATAAATAATTTTTTTTTTTTTAGTTTTGTTTTCTGGTGAGGATTGGAAGAAGACGAGAAGGGGCCTATAGCTCATTGTCAATTCTGGAGGATAGCTCCCTCCTCCAAGCAGCAGTCAATCCATCCAAATCTCAGAGCTTTTCCTGCCTTTCCCCGAATTTCTCAATCAACAACCGATCCCCTTCTCAGAAAGGTTCCCAGGAAGGTTCATTGCTATATTTAATTAGATTTTCTAAATGAATTCAAAATCTAAATACGAGTCTTGACCTTATTTATACTAATGTTACAATCTTGCCCTTTTTTCATATCTCAATAATGCTAATAACAATGTCTCAATGGCCATCTTTCGGTTCCTCGTGCCGCTGAACGATTATGGACCACTTGGTCAAAAGAATCCATCCCATTCTGCCTGGATTTATAACATGATGCAATATTGAATGGTATTTTAGGAGACATTATCTACTGGAATGATTCGCAATAATTGACGAAACAATAATACAGTATAGTTCTTATTACAATCATACATGCACACAGAGGTATTTGGTTACCCTAACGTACATTTTCCACTCCATCTTAGAGCAATGAGACTACCTGTATGTTTACTTGTAAGCTTATAAATTAATGGGAGATTCGCTAGTGACTTATTATATAATTAGGCCTTTTTATAGTTTAATAATTAATTTAATATTTCTAGAGAATATTCTGGGTTTCCTTACCTTGGACAGAAAGAAGAATGTTATAGAGAAGTGTAGTAAAATTAAAATCAATTTTTCTTCTTCGTTCTCCCTGAACAAGATATCACAGAGTGACGACGACCCACGTGAAATTTAGGAATGGATGTTTGTTTTAAAGGACCTTCCCCCTCCGGTAATGAGATTACCTTTTTTGTTTATGATTGCGTCAATAAGTGATATATTACCAATTGAGACTATATCAGTAGGGCAGTACAAAGACAGCTGGAGATAGGAAGGGCACACGTTTGTCAGTGATTGTATGCTTCATATTGTGATGCTAATGCTGGGCAAGCATGCAAGGCCCACTATCTCTCCCTACAGATACCCTCCCATCGCCTAAGGAAATGGCTAAATTTCATTCAATCAGTTCAAATACCGACCATTTGAGGAAATATCTAGAAAAACGAACAAGTGTATGTAACATATATTTAAAAAAAAATAATAATAATAATAATGATGAATAGAAATCGGGTGTTCGCGAAATATTTGGATTATCTTCATCATTATCGACAATTTAAATTAGAGGTTATCTACATTATCACGGGACCCAACTGTGGAGTAAATCATAAATTTAAGAGTTTTTGAAATCGGCATTAATTTCCGAGTTCTCATATTTACTCTTCATTCAAAACCACTGAATTCCAGACCTTTTTATATCAAACAGCAGCGTACATGGTATGTGACAGAAATTTCTCAGTAAGTTAACCGTTGTTTGTAATTATCAGCAACTACCTATTTAGTGTTTTGTTTTACCTAGATAGTGTCTTACAAGATTTTTGCTCTTCTCGATAAATTTCGCCCCATTGTGCACCGGGGCGAAGTTTGTTTGTAAATAAAAAAAAATCTGGTGCGTGCGCGCAACACACAACTTTCACTTACCAACTTAATTAGATTAGTAATTGACGTGTTTTGCTAAATATCATTTCCCAAAGTCACACATTTTTCTACATTCATATCTTATTTTTGTTAATCGTTAAAGCCGTTTTTGAGTAAATAAAAAAAACCCGTGAAAATGATACAAAATTTATAAAGTAAAGTCCCCCCTCCCGTAGATCAATTTTGATGAAATTTTTACAGTCATATCTCGGGCATATAAGTACATCAAATACCAAGTTTGATCAAAATCGTTAAAACCGTTTTTGAGTAAATAAATAAAACACGTGAAAATGATACAAAATTTATTAAGTAAAGTCTCCCCTCCAGTAGATCAATTTTGATGAAATTTTTACAGTCATATCTCTGGCATATAAATACATCAAATACCAAGTTTGATCAAAATCGTTAAAACCGTTTTTGAGTAAATAAAAAAAACATGTGAAAATGATACAAAATTTATTAAGTAAAGTCCCCCCTCCGGTTGATCAATTTTGATGAAATTTTTACAGTCATATTTCAGGCATATAAATAGATTAAATACTCAGTTTAATCAAAATCGTTAGAGCCGTTTTTGAGAAAATCGAAAAAAACTTAAAAAGTTATTAAATAAAGTACCCCCTCCCTTTGAGCAAATTTGATGAAATTTTTGCTTTCACATCGCGGGCTTATACATACTCTAAATACCCAATTTCAGGTTCGCACGGTTTATAGTTTTTGAGCTAGTCTGTTCACACACACACACACAGACACACAGACAGACACACACACACACACACAGACCATTTCGCGGGACTTGGTTATTATGACTCAGGGGATCCCAAAACGTGTATTTCCGTTGAAAACCGGAAGTCGAAAATTTTCACGATCGCAATACTTCCACTTACTATATATTTCATATATAGGTAAGTGAAAGTAATAAAAAAGGAGACTACTCACGATGGGGGCCTTCATTGTTGAGTGTGGCTCGCGGAATTATTTTCTTCTCAGGACCACTCATCATAATTATTAATTCCATCTTCATACGCAAAACTAAAAGTACAAACATCGCGCATTGTAAAGGACCTAAAGAATTTTATTATTTCCCCGAGGATGCCAACGTCACCTTGCTCTTTCTATTTAAACTTAAGATATATATTTGTACATAAAAAGTTTTCTCTCCGATGCCGGTAGCCCTTAAAGAAGAAAACAGGATTTAGTGTTGTTAAGAAGTTGAGAGCGAAGTCCCCCCGCGGTGAAGTCTGTAGCAGCCTGGACTAAGTAGGCCTGGGTCACTTAGCCATTGTTCGCGAGAGCAGTTGAAGCCACTTAAGTCCGCTGAATAAGTCCGTTCCCGACTCCATATATTCTTACTACATTTAAATATAAATATAGTCCATCTTCAGAAAAATATAAATTTAATTATAACAAGATGCAAAAGGTTTCGTTCTAATTGGTCCACCCATCTCGGAGTAATCGGTGGACATACATAGAAAAAAAAAAAAAAAAAAGGCACATACGTATCGAATTGAGTAACCTCCTCTTTCGAAGTCGGTTAAAAAATAAAGAAACTTCTGTTAAATAAATCAACTGAAAATATAATATTAAAGCCTTAATTATGCAGTTCTTTAGCAAATCACAAAGTATCCCACAACACCTAATCAAAACACACTCTTTTTGTGAGGGAGTTTTTACGACTGGTTACTCGCAGTGTAGCCAGCTTACTAAATTTCACTAATTTTTGGCAACACTGACTCCACAAGTCAGGTTTCTATTAGGTTACACCTATGCCAGTAGGTGCTGTTACAACATTTATAGAGTATTATTTCAAATAATAGCCTAATTTAAATTATTAAAATGTATTTACTTTACTAAAAGTTTATATCAGAGTGGGCCACAGCAAAGCTTTTCAGCGCTTAGTCCTTTAAATTTAATTTAAATACAAATAAAAAAGGAAAAGGAAGAAAAAGTACCTACACATTTGAGAATTTATTGTAACCTTTTCTTGATTTATTTATTCTTTAATGAAAATTAACAATAAATACAAATTTGTATTACTATTTGTCTGTGGAAAATAATAATATAGGAACAAATAACTGCAATCACATAACGCAATACAAAATTATAATAATGATAACCTGTATTACAATAGCATGCTTATAAACAAAAACATTATGAAATCGACATATGACGCCATGTTAATAAATCGAAACACGACCTACTGTATTTGCAATAATTCGCTATATAAGAATTATTTTGATCACTAATCAAGTTAAAAACTATCCGGTCCGTTAAGTTGGCCAAAACTGTATACATTGAGCCAAATTTCATTAAAATCGGTTGAGTAGTTTCTGAGAAATAGAGAGACAAACATCGGGACACGAGATTTTTATATATATATAAGGATTAAAGAAAACTTTTTTTGGCTAATTTAATTTGACGATTTACGAAAATTTACACAATCAATCTATTCAGTTTTCACAAAATGTTTTTTTTTTTTCTTCTTTTTTTCGTTTATGCGCTCCTTAATGTCATCTCGTCGGTATTGTATAAATATACGAATTTATTTCTTCTTAATTTCTTTTTTATTTTTTTTTATGAAATTTGTGGAGGATAAGGATTTTGTTTCAAGATCAATTTTACTTCGAAGAGACTTGTTTTACTGGAGTTCGGTCAACAAATAAAAAACAAAAGACTTTTTGTATACATTCCAATTTAATTAAGATCTATCAAACCGCAACATGATACAAATTTTAACAAAATTTTTGACCAGCGATTGATAATATTACAAAGCTATAAATGCTTTAAAGGATCTTCAAAATAATATTTTATCTTTTAAAGCGTCCTTCTATTTATCCGGAGAGTCGGTTAAACGGGAGCCGGTTAAGCGGGAGTATACTGTAATTGCTAAATGTGAGAGTGCTATTTTCTAACGCTACAATTAATTCTAAATCAGACAAAACCACATTTATAGAACCTAAGCACGACAGGACTTACATTTGCTGTAACGTAACACAGTAAGTAGTAGACCACGTGCTGCGGAGGGGCCTAACCCAGGCGTTATCTCAAAACTGGTAGGTTTTAGGGCTTCAAAACACAAACCCCAGTTTAGTTCTTTTAGAACTAAACTGGGTCTTAATTTTTGTACCGCAATTTATTAAACTCAATTTGATCCGTTTCGATCCGTTGAATCACTACATTTAGGTCGATATTTTATTTTAGACCGAAAAATGAACAATGAGAATGCGATTGGCAAAAGCTCCGTGAAATTCTGAATCCAACGATACCACATTCATGGCATTTGAGCACGACAGGACCTTATAATTCATGAAAAACCGATTTTTAGGCTTTGTGAAATAATATATGTGGGATGGGATGTTCTACAACACATAATAATGAAGATACATAATGTAATGAGCTACACATAAATTTCTGATTGAGACAAAAATAAAATTACGAAATGTATTTTAATTTTTAATTTAAAATATATTTTTGCACAGGATATACAAAATTTTTTCACAACCTAGACACCGTGAAAAAATGATATGGTAGACATTCGCACATCTCATCTTATCAAAACCATATGTTTTTTTTCTCTCTTTTATGCCACTAAGGATAATATTTCATCCAGGTTACGCATGCTCTTCTTAAAACCTCTCCCTTCCATTGCGAACCTACTTCTTGAATGAGCCAAGTAATTCGAGATCTAGGAAGAAAGTGTGAGGCTATTGACTACGATTCAGACGAACAAGCACATCTGATGCCTATCAAGCGTTTATGAACTTGACACAAACAGAAATGAGGCGAGCAAAGCCTAACTACATTCAGGAAGCCCTTTCCTCTTCCAGATTCTGAATTAATATGGCGCCGTCTTCGCAAATCTGCTTTCTGGTCAATCCTCCCAATTCCATTAGACGAATTAGACTCATTCTGTTTTGATCCTCCGTCACCACTCCACTCAGCAACGCTCAATTTTGTTCTATATCTCACATTCATAACCTATCTCCACTATCATGAAATCCCGCACCAACCCCGCGGTTTTGATGGAATATCCGTCACATTATTGAAACTATGTCTCCCTGAAATTCTTCCCGATCTTTTTTCCATATGTTATTTTCTCTCCAACATTAAATACTTCCGATCTCCCGAAGAAAAACCTAAGCCTATCGTTTTAATAAAATTAAAAATGAATTATTGAATTAATATTGAAATATCCAATTTCCTTGAGGAGCGAAAATGACTGAACATCTGTATTGGCCTCTCCACACAATTCGCTCTTGCCAAAATCACAAATGATACAAATACTGTAAATCAGACGGTATTAATGTTTCCTCACTTCTACAAAAGTTTCGAATCCTTTGACCATTCTTTCCTTCAATTAAATTCATTATCCTTCCCAAACAGCTCTATCCTCTGATTTCAATATTTCCCTTCAGAACGGACGCAGAAACTATTCCTAATCAAGTCATGCTTAAGGGCTGATTGAAGAGATTCATGAAATGCTTTTTGAGATTCACATTCGGGACGTTCTCGTGTATCTCACCCTTGCATCGAGCTAAAGTTGCTTTCCCCATGCAGCCATCGTTTTAAATTGAATTACGAAGTTTGGCCTAATCTATCCCGTGCATGAAAAGCGGGAACGATGAAGCTTATGGAAGCATGTCTATTAGGAAGAATGCAGTAAAAATACCCGAGAAAGATCTCCAACGATTTTATTTAGAGAATAGGCACATGTAGAGGGCAAACTCCTTGAAATATACAGAATATTTAAAAACTTAGCAAACTAACTTCATTGAGGATGAGGGTATCCCCACAATGAGGGAGATTAAGAGGGATTTTTGGCCGTTAAATACTATACATATGAGTACATAGGATGGATTATACCTACACATAAAAACGCACAATTACAATAAAAATCCGCCATTTTTTCATACCATTGCGACCTTAATCAAAAGAGAAAGTCTACGCCAATGCCTCCGGGATAAGTTTAACGGTAAAATTTGCTTAAATATTAAAGCAAATGACGAAGTAAGAAAAAAAAAAAAAAACCAGGCGGGCAACATTACTTTCATCTGGATTGAGGAAGATTTAATCTTGAAAGGTCTTTTAACTTTCCACTTCCAACGGTAAGAAGAAACATTAAATAAAGACCAGGTGCCCTTTTTAAATTAAGATTAGAGAAGTGAGCATTTGTAAATAAATTATTTGCTCTTCTTTGTCTTCTCAGTATAATGTCACGATAAAGAAAAAATAAAAGCTGATAAAGATTATGATAAAATGAACTAAAACACTCTCCAGTGATAATTATTATTCAAACGCCGATTAAATTTTCATTTAATCCAAAGAAGTTTAAACTGGATTAATTCGAATATAACAAAAAGTGCTAGGAGGTCATTGGGGATGGAGCCTGATGCTAAAACTATGAATGGAATGGGCCGTTGCGTTCCATTTTGTCAATGATTATCGTCATTCCAACTTCGTTTCGACTTCATAACTTGACACAATCTCACTCCGAGTCGCCCAACTTATTATCTACTAAAATTAAAAAAAAAAAAAAAACTTAGTTTTTTAATAATATTTCGATATGTTAAACTATATTTAATTTTTTTCTTTTATTGGCAGGCTCTATAATTAAAAAAAAAATCAATTTTATAAAATATTTAAATCTATAGTGTTAAATTTAGTTCAATAAACAAACAAACACAGTGTTTTTACTTTTAGGTACACTTTGATTTGTTGTTAAATTTGTTTTTGTTTTTTTCTTGATTTTAGAGCCAACTTAATAAACGTTTTTTTTTCATCGTTGTTCTAAGTAATAAGAATTCATCATAATATTTAAACCCATAGTGGAAAAGCTAATTTAGGAAAAATTGAAATGGTGTTGCTTACCGCCATTGGCGGATCCAGGGGGGGGGGCTGTGGGGGCTGCAGCCCCTCCCTATGGAAATTTTTTCGTCATTTAAAAATAGAATTTGACTTTCCTTAATGTAAGGAAGTTAAAAAACAAATAATGTGCAGAACAAGTAGTATTTTAGTTGTAGGAAGGGAATATAAAGGTAAAAAAGCTGATTAGCAGATCCAAATGAAGGGATGTGGGGCTGCAGCCCCCCCCCCCTTTACGATCGGCTGGATCCGCCCATGCTTACCACTACAGATTTATATATATATATATATATATATTATTATATATTCAAAAAAGGGTATTCAAAAATATTATTATGTATATTATCGAATTATATTACACAAGTCAAAGCTTATTTCATATCAACATTTTTTATTATTTATTTTTTACGAAAATCACATAGTTTTACAAGCTCATATCAAAGCTTGCAACGACCTAGCAACGACAGTTACTTTTTACAATCACACTTACGAATTATCGAATTATTATGAATAAATAAAAATGATAATTAATATGTTGCAATATAAATAACATGTTAGTAACATAACTGCTTACCTCTTTTGCAAAGATTGGAACAAGAATACTTATTTAAAATCGTATATATGTTTTTTTCTAAGCCTATCTGCTGAGGTAACGGAGAGAGGAGTGGTGTGGTCTTATCGGGAGCAGATAGGGGTTGTTGGGGGAGGGTGGAACGGGTATCGCTTAACCCATAGATAAATCCTCGTCATCTTCATATTTGGATGGAAAAAATACTTATACATCTAAATATGTATTCCGTAAAAGCAATGTTTAGTTAATCATCTACCGGGGTCTAGCTACCTAATCTTTAAGGATAGGATGCAGCTCCAAAGCACGCACCTGTATCACATATCCAGGATATGAACTCTAGACCAGTGGTCACCAATGAAGTTTAATGAAGGTCCGTTTCAAAGTCTTGCCGAGCTTCCGCGGTCCATTCAGGGGAAACCACCGGGAGTACTCTCATTTTGTATATTGTGGTTTTTGATTCAGGATTTATTTTAAGTTTTTGTTGGTTGAGCGGTATGTCATCGCGGTCCGCACAAGACAAGCCGGCGGTCCGCCATTTGGTGACCACTGCCCTAGACCAACGAAGGAGATGAATTTTAAAAGAGAAATATTCCTGCCAGTTTTGGGGGAAATAGGATCCCTTTAAATAGAAAATCAGAATATATTATTATACCACGGTATTCCCATTTGATGGCAGCGCTAAACAGAAATCGAACCTTAGTGTACCATATTTTCACACTTCATTTTTAATTGACTATAAATTGAATAAATTTTGTCTTTCTATTTAGTATTTTTAAATATTTCAGATTTATTTAAAAAAAGTTAATTGATTATTCGATTGTTCTAGTGTCAATAGAGCATTTTTTTTAGACTATTTAACGTAGTTGAATATATATCCAATCTATTTTTGAAAAATAAGCGAAACTCACCATTGGTACCAGTCAAAAGTTTAGACTCACTTTTATTTAATTCACAATCTTCAGGTTTAATAAAATAATTTTAACTCAAGAGGTAGAATATGGTGGATATCTTTCACCATCGTTAACTGAAGAGGTAACATTTCAAACATTATATGATTAAGTTTAGATTAAAATTATAAATACGGGTAACCTGTTGTGTAGTGTTTAGTAGGATACTATGCCTACAATACTAAAAGTCGCGGGTTCGCGTCGCGGGGTGGTCCTAGGATTTTTTAATGGCAGTAAAAAATCCTTGGCTATGCCGTCCCTCGGATAGGACGTAAAATGGAGGTCCCGGGCCTGTACGATGTCAGGTACTCGCTAAGGATCCCTATCTAATTATACCTGCATAGGCAAAATTTAGGACTCCCACTGTAGCATCGCACCTTGGGGGAATTGGCCCTAAAAGTTGGCCACAATCCATTTTTTGAAATTTGAAATTTCTGGCAAATAATGACTTGAAGTTTAAGTAGAGGACCTGCTGGATCATGTAAGATAATTTTTATCTCTTCCAGGGCCTTAATCCGGCGGCTATTCTAATTCAAATCTGACATCCTTTAACTCGTCTGTGCTCATAAGTATTGGTCTACAAAATATATTAATTTTCTTTGTTCTTACTGAAGTATCGGCATTATCATATGATGGATAGTTAGAGGCCAGGTTTGTACCTGTTATCCAGATAGTTATAATTTTTTTGTATTCAATACAAGTATCAATATGTTTTTATTTTTTGGTAGGTATATTTTAGAGCTAAAAATTAAATTTGAAGGTTAAAAAGTTATACTTCTGGGCATTTCTGGGCAACGAAATATTTTTTATGATAATGTATAATTATCGTAGATTATGTTTCTTGAAAAAAATTCTGCGAATAGCTGCGATTGGGAGACTTATAGTTTTTTTATTACTAAAATGTCCATTTCACTAAATAATAAAAAAAAAATCAATTTTGTTATATTTTCATTTATTTGTATTTTAGGATCTTCTGGAAGAATAACTGTAACCTGAATGGAATTATTTGACATATTTTTAAAGTCAAAACATTAGCTTTTAAAAAAAAGAAGGACTTTTTGGTTTCTTTTCTCATTGGGAAATATTGTAATAACCTAGAGCATGTGAAAGAGATAAAACAAAATTATCCATTTTGAGGAATGATTTCCAAGTGAGATATAATGCTTCTTCAAGGAAAAGAAATGTTTTTGAAACAGCAACAAGAAATGGCTATGTGGGACAATATCAATCAAAAGCTGTCAATCAGATATCAATCTTGTGGACGCTCTGAAAAATCATTTGTTACTTATTAATTTACAACGAATACGCAAAAACTTTATCAATGGTATGCTATGTCACCATCTGTTCACAAAATTTTATGGGATGGTTTTGAAGTGATAAAAAGCCCTCTGCTTTATATTGGTCTTTTATGTGAGGAAGCAGCATAAACCCGAAATAACCATTTCCGGGTTTATAGAGAAAATAAGACCAGGAAATTCTGGATGTAATTAATAGATTACTATTGACATCAGATCCATTTATCACAGGTATGAGAAGTTCAAGAAAAAAGGTATCAGGTTTTGTAAGGTAACTTTAGAAAATCTTGTCTCCCCCAACCAACTTAACCGATAGTGGTGATTTCGAAAGTTCAAAGTGACGAGGAAAGTGAATAATGAATAATTATATTTAATATGCATTTTTAAGAAAGGTTGGGGCGTTTCTTCCTGGGGTAATAAGTTGTGTTTCGAAGAGGTATTAAACAATTCTTAATGAATTAGGAAAACACATTTTTTTTCTTTATCACCATAACTTTTTATATTCACCTATTTTACACTATTTTCATTTTTTAAAAATAATAGTAATAGATAAATGATCATAAATCTTTAATTAGTTACGAGCATATTTCATGGGTGCAATGCATAAAGAGAAAATAATATGAACATAAATTGTAAACACATGGATGCCTATTTCACAGTCAGTGGAGTTATGTACAAATTTATTTTATGAAAATTTTCTCCTTAGAGTATTTTTTTAACTGCTAAAAAAACATTTTTACTGTCTATTACAAATATAGAAGCCATTTTGAGGACTTTTGAATTAATAAAATGGAAGGAAATAGTTTTGGCCAGCTTTTCGGGTCAAATACCCCTGTGTGCATCGTCCGATTAGCCTTAGTAGCATAAAGGGGCGTTAAAGAAACAAACAAACAAATTATAAATAAATTAAAAATAAAATTATAGTTTTTACGTTGTTAAATAAATAATATGTTGTTAATTTTGTAATTTTACAAAACTAAGGGTGAGTCTAAACTTTTGACTGGTACTGTATTTTTTGGTGGGAGTTACTGATTTCTATTCTAATTATTGTAGTTCCAAAACACACAGCAGGATCACCGCCACAAAAAAATCTATTTCAATTATTTTTTTACTAATTATTTTTTCAAAATTTAAACATTTATTTAAAATAAATTTGTATAAAATACAAGCGGATATTATTTAAGACAATGCTAATGGCTTTACAAGATTTTAGAAAAACTAATTGCTGGTGGCACAGGATTAAACTTATGAAAACTTAAATTCAATATAGGGAATTTACACTCTTGTTTACAAAGCTTTGATTTAGCTCTAGAGTTGACGGTATGCAGGAGTTATTATTTATCAGTGCGTGGCTACTGCTTTGATATAAATCCTTCTGTACTCACCCATCATCTCTCGCGGCCATTACTGACATGTCAATCAATGCAGAGGGCTTTACATGACCTGTTTCCGTCTAACTAGGGAATATTTTAAAAACTAAATAATCTAGGGGAGATGGAGGATATGTGATATCTTAGGTCCATCATAGAAGGGTAAACCATACAATTATTGGCACCCCAACTTTAACTTAAAGAGTTAGGTAAACAAGTCCTAATTTTATTACAAGATATATGAGTCTAATGTTTGAAGGGTCCTCTAAGTCATTTATGAACTAAGACTTTAAAAAACTAACCATAGAGAAGATTTCACAATTATATCCACAGGGTGCCAATAACTAGATTTGGTACTTTTAACAATTTATTGTAAAAATATTGAACTTTTGACCCAAAAAAAACCTTTTGAGTCTTTATGAGGATAGATAATGAGGAGCTACAGGAAGTTTCTATTTGATCCCTTTATAAAAGTTTTTTTTTTTTTTAATGTAACCACAGAAATGTAGTCTTAAGGGTTTTAGAGTTACCATATCTAGCTCTTGTTAAGAGACTTTTTACTCACACAACCCACTAACCTCACAAGAATTTCAACACACACACACACACACACACACACACACACACACACACACACACACACACACACACACACACACACACACACACACACACACACACACACACACACACACACACACACACACACACACACACACACACACACACACACACACACACACACACACACACACACACACACACACACACACACACACACACACACACACACACACACACACACACACACACACACATTTAACGTATGGTCTTTCCATCTAATTAATAGCTGTTTCTCTTGTTTTCATACAAGTAGTCGATTTTTTATTCAAAATTTCTGATGAAAAAGAGGTAGAAAATAAGTGTTTTTACGATCTACAAGAGCACTACATTTTTATTTAGATTGGCTAGTTTAAAAAAAAAAAAAAGTATATTCCACTTAATCTTTTTGAATAGATTCGCTACTTAGGACACCACATGAACAAACGTTGATTCCACCGACAAGGCTGAAATGACTGGACACAATCCACTACTTCAGCGCCAACTAGACAATCGTTCAAAACATTCGACCTTACAAAACAGGCTCATGTATATGACAGTATAAGACCTACGTAAAACTATGGAGTCGAGTTTTAGGACTCCAACAAACCAACAGATTCTTTCTTTACTTCAACCAATCCTTAAAATCCAAAATTCTCAATACTCCTTACTTTGTCTCAAATAATGTCATCCATAAACTATAATGTTGCCGATTCAGCCCAATCCAAGTAAGCTTATTATTTCATGTGTTCTAGATAACCTTCTGAGGTTCTCTGATAATAGATGATATCGTGATCAATTTTAGAAATATTATATGAGGTCTACCAATGTGTAGTCCTCTACAAGCCTGTCCATGATATCATTTTAATCATATTGATCATTTACTAGTTGTTTTTTAGGGTATTGAAGTTGTAAATTTAAAATGATATTTTGTTTCCCTTTTCGATTTTTGCTCGTTTGTATCAATATTAATATGAAATTGATTAACATGCTAACAGATAGTTGCAGGTTTTTCTCATGAAGGAATGGATCGGAGAGGTGCTATCGGGTCGAGGGATGCTGAAGGAGCGAGGGCTAAGATCTGAGGAGGGTACACCTATCTCACCCTGCCATCGGACACGTAATTTTGGAAAGATGTCCGAGCCGTTGCGGGCCGGCCCGATAAGGCCCACACTGACACACACCGGCACACCCACACTCCCACACCGACACACCCTCAATGGCACAATGACACACACACATTGGCACACGAAGAAACATGTAATTAAATCGAAACATCCTAAAGCCTCCCTCTCCCGGATCCACTTTCTTTTACTGCCACCCCTCCCCCCCTCTTCACCATCCCTCCTCCCATCCCCTCCACACAACCACCCACTCCAGTCTCCTTAATATAAAATTTATTCTACCCTTTAGTTTAACCTTCGTACTAATAAATAAAATAATACCGTTGAATTAAGTTTTATACACTTTGAGACAGTCCATTTTATTTCTAAAAAATTCTTTATTAATCAGAAATAAAAGCTTCCGACGCTTCAACGGACATATTCATTTATAATAATATTAATCATTTAATTAAGGAAAAAAGCCACAATTGCCAAGGGGAAAAAATAGAATTCTCACCTCTCATATTCATGTAAAAAACTAAACTCGATCTTTTTCGATAAAGTGTTAAATTATAAATTTCTTGATAATCTCTATTTAAAAATGATATTTTTAAATCTAAATACACTTGTGTTTGTATTTATTTTGTGTTATTTTTTTTTTCAAGGATACACCATATAAAAAACAGCCAGATCAGAGAAAAAATGAATCTCCAAAGAAACATACTTGAAGCAACAGAAAAAAGAAAACTAAAATGGTATGGCCACTTGAAAAGAATGGGTTCAAATAGAATACCAAGAATGATATTTGAATGGGAGGCAGAAGGAAGAAGAAAAAGAGGAAGACCACGTATACAGTGGATAAATAAAGTAAAGGAAACTATGGCCGGTCATGGATTGAGGGAAGAGGAAACGAAAGACAGGAAGGTGTGGAAGATGAGACTGGAAGAAGAGTTCGGTTGAGGGAAACTTCAAACATAAAGAAATCCTTAAAAAAAAAAAAAAAAAAAAAAAAAAAAAAATTTTTTTATTTGATAAAATAAAATATTTTAATAAATATCAATTATGTTCGTTTCGTGTAGACTTTCCTAAAAATGGGGACATTTATTCAAATCCTTGGATTATTATATTTATAATAAATTATATTGGTAATTCGAACTTTCGATAAATCTGAGTATTTTTGATTTCCCATGAATTTCGAGTCAGGATTCGACTGTTATCAAACTCGACATAAAATAGTAAGATTATTAATACGCAGATATCAGAAACTGCTTTTTATTTCATATTCGGATTTGAATGTTAAGATCGCATCCGGTTGCCTTGGATTCTCTAGTTTTCATCAAAGGCTACTTCATTTTAAAATTTTGTTTCCAAGTGTGTTACTTTGGAAAGTCTTAAGTGTTGGCTATATTTGGCGCCCCGTCCCTTTGAGGGCAGATAATAAGAGCCAAGTTTTTAAACTGCCCATTGCAAGGCGACGGAGGCTAATCTTAACATCCACCTTTCTTCCGTATATGAGCAAACTTGGGAAATAGGATTTCTCGAGCGTTACTTTACATAAAATTTGAGGTGAGGGAGCCTTAATGCTTGGAGACTTTTATTCTTTTAATTTTCTTCAGCAACAATTTTCATTATCTTAGTAGATGGCCGAAAGATTTATGGGTGAGCCTCTCTCACTTTCATGGTTAAGGATTTTAATAATTTAGCTGCATTTAAAAATATAATTTCTTAAATACGAAACATCTAACATTATTAATATTACTTGTGTCAATGTATCAATCTTTTTATTTTTTCAGTGGAAATATAGTATATTATTATAATTATACTAACTACAAGAATGGATTTTATTTCATTTACTAATTAAGACGATTATGGGGCAAATGATTAACTGTATGCTATATTATGTTTATATTTTTTGCTAAACAGACCTTGTAGATGTTTGGCCTACCAAAACCAGCTTTTTCGTTTCTGGTTTTCAGGTGCTTTTCCCGAGCTGGGGGAGGGGGGGGGGGGTGGCAAGGGTAATAACGCCGAGTCGTTAAAAGCCCCCGGCGCTTAGGACTGTGATTAGTAAGGGCCGGATCTAGGATATTTTATGGTTTTATGCCCCCATCGTAAGAGATCGACCAATGACCTTACTCCATCTGAAACAAAATATTGGATTTGATATCATATACACAGGTGGGGGACCACCTTTGTAGAATTAATAAATAATGTATTTATTATATACATAATATCCGAGAAAACGGGACTACAGATCTCTTATGATAAGACAGAAATTATGACAATGGATCCCAACTTCAACGAGAAAATATTGGACACAAAATATAGAAAAATAAAAGTGACAAAAAAGTTTAAATATCTAGGCGAGATAATATGTAGTTACGGAATGGATAGGGCATCCATAGAAGAAAGAATAGCCAAACTGGAAAGACTAAACTTCGCTACTAGAAATGTCTATAACAAGAAAAATTTGTCCTCAAATGCAAAAATAAGTTATTAACGTACAGTGGTAAGACCTGTAATACTGTATGGTATAGAAACAGTCAGCCTTCCTAACCTTGAGAAAATTCTGAGGATTGAGAGGAAGGTTCTAAGGAGGATTCATGGACCAAAGATAACGCAAGAAGGGTACATACTAAAATCTAATAAAGAAATATACAAGAATGTGAAAGATTTGGAAACTGTCGTCAGGATCAGAAGACTGAAGTTCTACGGGCACATGGTCAAAATGAGTAATGAGAGACAAAACAAGAAAATTTTTGACAAAGTCTGCAACTATAAAAGTATGGGGGCTATGTTAAGCAAATAAAAGAAGAACTGGACTGATAAGGATTGCTTGGATAGAGAACTTTTTAGGGAAAAACTGAAAGGGTTTGGGGTTCTTGTGGCTAAGAACGAGAGACGAGGGAGAAAATGGACTGAGGAAGACAGAAGGGAACATTTCAGGAGGATGAAAGAGTATTGGAGTAAGAGGAAGGTAGAGAGTGTGAAGAAACTGAAATGATATTGGCGTTGTCCTTACTGGCCGTTTCGTGTTAAAAAAAAAAAAAAAAATGTATTTATATCATTACACAATTATTTGTTATATCAGGTTAATTTAAGTTATTTTTAAATGGAGAATAATCAAATATATTTCTATTCAGTCAAGATTCATCATCAGGGTTGGGTGAGTAATTAGGCGTTACCAAGAGACGCCTCTGTCATCATGTATATATTTAGATATATTATAGAAGAAAACGGGTAAGGTCAGAAAATTATTTTAACAAATAATAGAAGAAAAAAACGACAACTTAATTTAAATAAAACAACTTCATGAAATAGCAATTATTAACAGGCACAACATTAAAAGTAATATCGCCATTATTATCTCCTCTAATTAATGGCAAGTTGAAATAACCCAATTTTGAGAAATGCAAACTCTAACCCCCGCCCTGCTCGTAACCCTATCTTTACCGTTATCTTAATTGAAATTGTAATTTTAATCATGAAAATTCATATTTTATGGTGGATTGATAAAAGTTTAGCGGTTGTGGAGGGGGGGGGGGGGGGAGGAGGGGAGTGGGTTGGTGGATATCGGTAACATGAGAACACCCTCCGCAGCAACTTCTTCCTTCTTAACGAATAGCTCTTAGTGTCCAGTTTTTTTTCTTCTTCTCTCCTCCTTCTGCTGAAGAGGAGTCTCCTAATGAGCTACTTTTTCTGCACTCTGATCAATCTTCCTTTTCTCTTTTCTCTCCTTCCTTATCGGTCCCTACTACTAGTTTACTCTCCTCCGTCGAGGGGGATTTTAAGGGAAAAATTCTTCTTCTATTGCCTCTTCATCGGTCAATTCGTCAACGAGATGAGGAGGATGAATAATGATATCGACATCATAAACACTCAGACTACTTCAGCCTCTGCCCGATCAAGTTCTTGTATATAAGCTAATACTTCCTCCACAGAGTTGAAAATATCTTTACCACTCATATCTGGGAAGTAATCAACGCTCCTTTCACAAAATATACCAGTTATACTCAGTCCAGTGATGCCTAAAAGGAACTGCTGTAAACACTGGCAGACATATTACATGATACAACAGAAAGAAGGTTCCCAGAAGTCCGGCTTTAGCCAGACATATCCGGCTTTTCATACGTTTGTACTCCGTCCGGCCGACTTTTTACATTTAGGTAAATGTCCGGCTTTTAAAACTTAGGCCTCAAAAATAAAAACAAAAAAAGTATCTTTTCCCTTGAGGAGAGAACAACGGGACTTGAGAGCCGGGCTGAAGAGAATCTAACCCAATCATCACCAGTTGCACTTACTTCTTACCACTGTCCTATAAACAATACACCCGATTTCATGCCCATAAATTTTCATATTTTGCTTGATATTTAGAATACTGCTTTATTTTGTAACTTTGGTAAATATTTTAATAAACTATATAACACAGAAAAAAAATAAAAGTTTTCTATTTTTTACGATTTTTCAAATATCATGTTCAAATTAGACCTCACTTTTTTTCATGTTTCTATTTATAAAATTATTGGTAATAAATATTTCTTCGAAAAAAAAAATATGTAATAGCTGAATAGATTCAGATTATTAAAAAAATATTTAAATTGCAAACAAACTTATGAGTTATATTTTTAACAAAATATTTAAATTGCAAAAAAATTTATGAGAAACAGAGAACAAATTGAAAACCTGGCTTCCTATATGTAGGACAGTGGTAAGAAATGGGTTAATCAGTAGCCATTTTATAGAGGCTGAGTGTGCCCCAGTTGCGTCTCCCGACTTAAGGGTCGAACCAGGGATGTTTTAGTAGAGTAGGAATGCCATAGGGAACTAAACTGTAGGACAAATCGCATGGCCGTTTATGATCCCTAAATAATACATAATATAAGGTGTGACCAAAAGTTGATTTAATTACTGTATTACAAAAACAAAAAAGTAAATTAAAAAAACAAAACAATACAGCGAAAAAGTGATAAATACAGCATTGTATGGAATCCATTTCGTTCTATGTTGTAATTACTAATTGGTTTTTTGTTTTTGACCACTTTGGCTCATATATAGCACTAATTATGGGCTCTTATATGTTGATAGATTCTAAGGGTTAATATCTGAGGACGTTGAAGATAGCATAGTCATTCAAAAATGTAAGAAGAGTCAGAGAATGGAGGTGGGTGCAGTATTTCGGAAAAAGCACTTCTTTTAGATGGATTATATAAATATAAATATATTCCTTAATGTGATAAATTGTATGGAAGATATGGGTCCTGGGAAACATAAAAAATACCGGATTTATATTTTCTCTTAAGAAGAAACCGAAAAGGTATCATCACCATCAGGTGTTGACGATTTGATAACACCATTATAACTACGTGTACTGACTTAAGAGCATTTAGGAACCTGATAGGTATTATGTAATATAATAATTATGTAATAAAATAAAGGAAAGTTATTTCAAAAGTATTTTATTTAATTATTACTTTGAACTTATTTCTTTTTCATTATATCAAAAAAGGCGGTAAGTAGCCGAAACGTTGTGAGATGAACATAAAATATGTAAAATGGACTTGTTGATGATTAGAGCTAGGATTCCCGTGCAACTGTATCTTTTGATTGGTAAGTCAGAATAAAGCGAACTCAAGTTACTAATCCGAATCAAGCCTAATGGGATGTTTTAATGAAGTTTTATACTGCACGAAATTGCACGTTTTGGGGTTTACTGCACGAAATTGCACGTTTCGATGTTTTATTGCACGAAATTGAATCATTTGATATTTTGAAAAAAAAAAAAAATATTACAAATTTTAATTTTCTTAAATACATATCAAAATAATATTTTTAAATAATTTATTTTTTGAAGAAAAAAGATTTGGCTCCGCCGGGAGTCGAACCCGGGTCACCTGCGTTACATGCGAGGATGCTAACCGCTACACCACAGAGCTCGGCTCAGGGCAGAGCAAATCCTTCCTCTTCACTGTTACCTCTACACTGTTTGCTCTGCCCTGAGCCGAGCTCTGTGGTGTAGCGGTTAGCATCCTCGCATGTAACGCAGGTGACCCGGGTTCGACTCCCGGCGGAGCCAAATCTTTTCTCTTCAAAAAATAAATTATTTAAAAATAATTTAAAATTTGTGGTCATCCACAATTTAAGATTGGATTAATTATCAAAATAATAGTGGAAAAATAAATGTGAATTCATAGAAAAAAAAAATAAAGGGAACTTGGGAGATGTAAACAAACACAAACCACCTATTTCCAAAAACTGAGGGTTCAGTAGTTCCTGGATGTTTACATTTTTTTTCTCAATTCTGTCAGTATCAAACTAGCTTCTGTCGGGTGTATTGTTACTAAAAATGCCAAAAATTGAAGGAAGTGAAGAAGATTGCGGGATGGATTGAAAAATATCTTGAACTCATTGGGGATTATATGTAGTGATAAAAATATTGGATGTGAGAGGAAATCAAAAAAATTTTTAAGCCTAGAACGGTAACAGTTCATTCAAACATTTTAACGGTAGTGCGTGTCACCAGAGTGATTTAAAAATAAGCCTCCGCACCGGATATTGCATCTAGTTATTCCATAATTTGAGTAGTATTTTTCCTTTTTTAAGATCTTCCTATTTCCAATATAATTACTGTTCACGTGTGAGTATTTTACTCTTTATTCCAAATCTTGCTGTTGCTATATTTTAAGTAAATATTTTATGCTCCTATTTTTTTTTGTTTTTTTTTTTTACCGCAAATATTTTAAAAAATATATCAATAGTATTATACAAATTATCCGAAATTCATTGATTTTACCATAACATATACTAAAACCAGTATTATAAAAATAATTTGTAAAAATAAAAGAGTGTCTATTTCAATTTACTCTGCACTACTTATTTGTTTCCAAAGTAGCCATTCTTAATGCCTGATTTTCAAGCAATACATTTTTATTGCATGTTTTTGCACGTTTTGAAGTTTTTATTGCACGTTTTCAAATTGTTACTGCACGGAATTCCGAGCTTTATTGATGATCAATGATCTTAAAATATATTATAAATGTAATACAACAGGATGAAATAAAATGCTATGTATCAAATTAACACTAGATAAAATTTAAAACCCCGAAACTTGCTGGAGCAGATAAACAAAAATTGAAATGTGAAAAAAAAACAGCGTAAAGGCTATTAATCAAGAGGAAGGTGGCTACTAAAATAAAGAATTTATTTGGCATCTTTGAAAGGCATAAAAACTAAAGTTAATTACGCCATAAATCAAGCCACCCTTACTCATCTCTAGCAGTTATTGGATACAAACATTTTCCTTTTAATTATAAAAAATTATAATCCACGTCTACATTGTAGCCGTGTATTAAGAATACTAAATTGTAGGAACCATGCCTCCGGGAAATTTTATACTTAACCTCTATTACAAATTATTATCGACAATTAATAATAACAATTTATTTCTTTTGATAGTCCTTAATTTATGTCAGTTTTTTTTAACTCGGCGAATAATTATCCAACTTTCTTTAAAACATTTTTTCTTGATTCATTTCATTACGTATATTAAGTTAGATAAGCTTTTTATCTTATTCTCCATTATCAAGCCATTAAAAATATTAACATTCTTTGATATAACTTTTTATGCTATATTATAGATCATATAATATAATCCACACGTCTTATAGAATTATGTTACATTATTTTGAAAAATAGGCAATTATAATCCAATTAAAATATATCACTGATATATACCTTTAAATTGTTGCATCGAACATTACATAAAATGTTACTTATTCTCATACTTTATTTGATTTCTATAGCTTGTAATAAAATATGATTACCACCGACAGGATCTTCTTCCCCCTCCCTCTAACTCTCATCCATCCTATAAATCCCCTTTTCAATTTTTTAGTTTTTCATGCATATTTTTTTACACTTTTTATACTACCTTAATTATAATACCTAACTAACACAAAAGACAAAATAATTTACTTAGATACACTTAACAAAGTTTACAAAATAAAATGTAAAGACTATGAAGACAAATACTAAGAGGAAAGAAAAAGAATATAATGATACTAATGTTCATTGACAAACAATAGAAATGCGATAAAGAATGTGAAGACAGAAAATTGTATAAAATGTTTCATATAGAAATTTTAGGGTAAATATCAGCGATATATTTTAATTTATTTTTTCTAAATACTTAATTATTCAAAAACTGATTCAAGAATATGTTGAATTTTAAATATTATGATTTCTTAATACGTTAGTTGCAAAGAATAATAAGTGTGATTGTAATACGATTAATTTTAAATATTGTTAAAAATTTTTTAATTTTACTTTTATTGTCATCTGAATGCCCAGAATGTTATCGATAAAGAGTAAAAATCAAACTCGCTCATGGGAGGCCGATGTTAATCGATGCAATTCTAAAAGGTGTTTATGTTAACTTTCATTCTTAGCTTAGCTTCTCTGACGACAGTTGGCACACACACAACAATAACTTAATACTAGGAATTATTAGGCTATATCTGTTAGTAGAAATTTATTGAATTATTCAATTAATGTTTGACATAAATTAAAGAATAATGAGAATAAAGTAATCATAAAATTAAATTGAATTTACATAATTTATTAAAGGACGAAACATGACGGAAAATTTAATCCTTTGCGCAATTTAAAACTTTTATTATAGTTTAATTTTGGAGTAACAAACGAGTTCCCTGCACAACATAAAAAAAATAAATGGCGCGAAGAACAACAATGGACAATATGGACTAACCTGAATGGACTATTCTGAACTAACCGAACATTCTCATAAATGCTGTGGAATGTGCGTGACCACTATCGTAATCTCAATTCTTTTTCATTTTCAAATAAAAAAAAAAAGGGCCAGTGGAGTGGTTTCATTGGAAGAATTTACGGCGTGATTAACTTCGGTTTTTATTGCCAATTAAGATGTTTTAAGAAATTCTTTCTTTATTTTATAGCTGTGAACCGAAGTTCAAAAAAATATTTTTCCTCGGCACTCTGTTAAACAATTCAATCAGTTTCTCAATCACACTGCTCTGTCGCAGAACACATTTTAGTAAAAATTGTTCGAATATTCAAAAAAATCATTCAACCCATGTCTTCCTAAAAGACATGGACAATTATCTTTATAGCAGTGATGTAACAGATGGCTGCAATAAAGAGTACGAACCCCAAATAAAATTTTCCCGGATATTATCTCTAATTTATTAAGTTCTGTTATAAATGAATTTGAAATGTATTTCATGTATTTTAGAATTTATTTCCACCAAATTAATGGTTTGGACAGAATATATTCGGCACTTTTTTATTTTCTTACCATCTTATTATGTGTGAGTTCCAAGTTTTCGTTTTTGGTTTTTTTTTTATTATTATAATGAGGCCAACAGATAAATTTTTATAAGGAACAGCAGATTTGTACTTGGCTCCTAGTTTGCCGTAAGCCATATAATAAAAAAACTGAGTTCGATATTCTATAATTATTGGAGTAATATAGATAAGTTATTCTTATAGAATATTTATTGATTATATATTCATTTCAATTTTTTTTTCTATATGAAAAAACCCTTTGAATAATCCTAGAACTGACCCTGGCCAGCCAAACAAAATAGTGGCGAAATGATGGAGCCTTTCAGCCAAATAGGAGAGCAAATGTGAATAGGGGTCGGGTTCAATAGCAACAAGCAACAACCACTTCATTAAATGGACCCCATTAACAAACATTTGCAAATGCCCCCTAGAGAAATTATTCCAACTACTTCCAGGAAAACATCCCAATTATGAATAAAATCGAATGCAAAATTTAGTTAATAAGAACAATTTATTCATAATATGTTATTTATACGTTTACTTCAATATTATAAATAAAGAAAAATGCACGACCACTATTTATACAACACTAAAAAACATGACAAAAAAAAATAAATTGTGTTAAAAATCGTTACTAAGAAAGTAGACTATAAAGAAAACTTGTCAGATACACATAAGTAAATTAAACATTTTAAAAACTTATAAAATTTTGTCATAAAGTATTTATTTATTTATTTAATCATAATTTGTTTTTTAGGGAAGAACCCTGTACAAATGGAGTTGAAGCATATTTAACATTTTACATTACAATTCTTTCACACTTCCAAACAACTATAAAAATACATACATATAAAACACTATAAAAATAATAAATAATACAAAATATAAAAATACAAATTAAAACATTGAAATTTCAATAAAACCTTAAAAATTTCTTATAGGATAATGAGTTAAAATAAGCTTAACTTTACATAAACCTAAAAATAAAAAAATAAAAGAGCCCATTAAATTACTGAGAAAAACTATTTTACACAACCATATCCCTGTAATTTGATATATTTGCCATGAAATTGTACATAATTCTCATTTCATTTACACTTTGCGGTCTAAATATATCAAGCTTATTATCCATTACCGGAAACCTTTTAATATGGGAATATATTGGAAAATCAAATAATTTGTGGTGGAGTGTTTTGTTGGCCTTATAATTGCACATTTTACATCCGTTTGTGGGTTAAATCTAACAATCCTGTTATATACTTTACCACTTAGGTCACTATATCTGGACATCTCCAACTGCTTCTTGTCTTCTTCATTTAAGTATAGTTCGTACTTTTTAAAAAATCCTTTTCGTGAAGAATTATCGAGTCTGGAACGATCTTTTTTGTCTTTTATCTCCACTGTTCTTAAAAAAAAAAAAAAAAAGTTGTTTTTTCTTTTAGGGTTGCGTTTACTAACAGCAATTTTCAATTTAGTTTCGGAACTGAGGAGGCATTTGATATTTACCTGAAACGATATTACATGGACATACACTAACATACAATGTTTAACGGTCTGCCGATTAGATCATATCATTTGTACATTCATCCAGCCCCCTGCAGGTAGGATCTTTGAAAAGAAAAGGTTGACATGGCTAGGATCGGGTCCAGGGTGAGCTCAGTGGCTTAGAGTGCAACGGTGATGCAGAGACCCAGGTCTGATTCCCGTCAATCTTTTCTCTTCTGATAAAAATTATTAACCCTTAACTACTCACGTCGGGTCATATTGACCTTTACCACGTTTCTTTTTATTCTATTTACACCTTATATATGTATATATATATATATGTATATACATATGTATTTACATGTAAATATGTATATACAGTATATATTATATATATATATATATATATATATATACATATACCGTCGCTAACTAGTTGTCCCCGCGCTTCAGTTAGCTCTCGCACTCGTTAATTTTCATTAACTAATTACTATGGTTTTTTTTTTCCCAAGCTAATTACCTCTCGCAAAGGTAAATATTCAAAAAGTTCTTATTATGTGGTGAAGCGGCGGGGGAGGGCGGGTGGGGTTTTACCCCCCCCCCCCCCCTCTCCCCCCCTCCTGGCTACCGCGACCAACGTTTTCAATGCGATCTCTTGTCAGTTCTCGCGACTTAAATTTAAAAAACCGTAATTAATACGGCTTTTTTTTCGCGACTAGTTACCTCTCGCATAGGTAATTAGTCCAAAAATCTTTATTAGGTAAGACTATAGATAAGGGCGGGGGGGAGGGTTTTCCCCGACGCCACCAGGAACCTCCACCGTCGCCAACTAGTTGTCCCCGCGCTTCAGTTAGCTCTCGCACTCGTTAAATTTCATTAACTAATTACTATGGGTTCTTTTTTTCCCAAGCTAATTACCTCTCGCAAAGGTAAATATTCAAAAAGTCCTTATTATGTGGTGAAGCGGCGGGGGAGGGCGGGTGGGGATTTACCCCCCCCCCCTCCTGGCTACCGCGACTAACGTTTTCAATGCGATCTGTTGTTAGTTCTCGCGAACTAAAATTTTAAAAACCGTAATTAATACGGCTTTTTTTTCGCGACTAGTTACCTCTCGCATAGGTAATTAGTCCAAAAATCTTTATTAGGTAAGACTATAGATAAGGGCGGGGGGGAGGGTTTTCCCCGACGCCACCAGGAACCTCCACCGTCGCCAACTAGTTGTCCCCGCGCTTCAGTTAGCTCTCGCACTCGTTAAATTTCATTAACTAATTACTTGTTATCATATAACGCATATTATAATAATACTTATATTAATATTGTATATTGTACATATTTATTTTATTATACATATTGTACAACAAAACATATCCTTTGTTTTGGCTCCAGTTACATCTTGACATTGTCTGAAAAATAAGGGAGGTGTTTATTTTATCTAAATCGATATTTTGACCCGATGTGAGTAGTCGTGTAAGCCATTTGTTTGTGTCCGATGCGGGGACTGAATTTGTATAAAACCACTCATTTCTTATCTGTTTTAACTGCAAAGGTTGTTCGTAGAAAATTTTTTGAATTTAAATCAAAAGAAATTATATTAATAATAGTAATGTTAAGGAGTTCCTTTATTTTAGTACTTCACTTCAGACCTATAATTCAACATGTTATTCATATTTCAAAACATTCATTTATTGTATACATAAATAAATATATATTTCCAAGCCTTCTCCTGTTGTTTAAAACTAATATCTTACACCCTAAGGTTGTTTAATTTTTTTTTTTTTTGTTCTGGGTCATATTGACCCGAGGTGAGTAGATAAGTAACATTGATTCAGGTGAGTAGTTAAGGGTTAAAAAATAACTAAGCCTCTGTCCATACAACATAATAAATCATCATTAACCATGCCAAACACACTTCATTAATAGACATTTTGATTACAAAGTAAATGAGAAGGAATGAATAATGAAAAGATCGAAGGACAAAATAAATGTAGGATAAACTAATGTTCAACTTAATTATAAAATCGATATTTTTTTTAAACACGAATCGGACAGCAAGGACTAAGGGAATATCATTTCCGTTTCCTCCTGACACCTCCTTCCTCCCTCTTACTCCAATAATCTCTCCTCCTCGATGACTGTTCCCTTCGCTCTTCCTCAGTCCATCTTTCCCCTCCCCACTCCTTCCTACCCACAAGAACCTTAACCCCTTTCAGTTTTCCCTAAAAAGCTCTCTATCCAAGCAATCTTTATCCGTGATTTTTAGCCTGCCCAGTTCCTTTTTTATTTGTTTTACATACCTTCCTCCCCCATACTTTTATAGCTGTAGACTGAGTCGAATATGTTTTTTAAGTTTTTTATTTATTTATTTTTTTAATTTTAAACCTTAATTTATTTATGTATTATTATTGTTATTATTATTTTTATCTTCTTCCAGCAGAAAACTTGCCAGGAGTGAGCTTATTTTTATGTTCTGTACATACTAATGTACATTCTCATTATTTTAGATCGTAGCAGTATAATGATATTATTAAAACCACCTTTAAGGGAGAAAAAATAAAGTTATTAATTTAATATACCGAATATTAAACATATTTATAACTATTAAATCATTATTTTTGATCAAAATTGAAAACAGAATACATAGTCGTTTTTAGAAAAAAAAAAAATAAGCTATAGATATGGTGTACAAGATGAATCAGAGCATTATCAAGCCTCACTAATAATTTAACCTGGAACATGGAATCTGAGGCACCTTTAATGTTCACAATATGTATATTGAGTACAGATTGATAAATCAATGAGCAGTCCTCTTAAAGCTAATGCCATTTTATTTATATGTCTACGGTTGTTCAAGAAGGTGTGGCTTGGACGAAATCATGCTCAACCGCCAAATCCCTTCCCCGAAAGTGTTAAATATATAATTTATTTATCTTCTTTATAGAGGCTAGGTGTGCCCAAGGAGGGTCAAGGGGCCTGGTACACTACTCAATAAAAAAGGATAAAACAATAAAATTATATATCAACCGTCTTATGTTAAAAGTGAAATCGGTCTTATTATGTATTTTATTTATAATTTTTTAATCAAGGCTTGAAAGTATATAATCAAATGGTGGCTTTGTAGCAAAGGGTAGAACTTGTGGTTGTTTTCTTATATACATATATTATATTATAAGATTAAGGGAATTACTTTTCACGAGTAAAGAGGGGAAATCCCAGGGAGCCCTATTTCCTTGCCGAGTACAATATCGGTTCTAGAGGATACATACAAACCTCTATTGTCCACCTTACACCCACAAAAGAATAGATATTTTCTTTTATAACCTCTTTTTGTTATATAGATAATGGTTTCCCAAACGAAAAAAAAAAGAAAAGGTAGGAATACAAAAAAAAAAAAAATCTTTTCTGTTAAAGTTGCGAAATGGATTTTTCAAATTCTATTACTCCTATATAGGTTTTTATCCTCATCTCAATCGATAGGAATACTTCTTGAATCCCTTCCCTTCATTTATGTTCCAAACCCTGTATTCCCATGTACTAATTTATTTTGAATAATTTTTGGTAACACCATCGAATTGCGGATTTCTTTCATGGATGGGCCAAGATTCCATGATCACTCTCGGCGTTGATAACCAGTAGGGTTTAACACCGTTAAACACAAACAATCCATGATCACCCACCACCTTGACGGAGTAGCCGAGTATAGATAACGTGTTCGTGATTGTTGAAACGTTGGATAATTATTTAGACAGAGCTCTATAATGAGGGTCTTGATTAGCTTTAGGTTAGCTTAGTTCGCAGATTCTTTTTTTTTTATTAAGGAAAGCCACCGTTTCGGTCCAACATAAGCAAGATGCGTGTGCATTAATTTTTTTTAATATGCAAATATTTTATTTTACCAAGAGGGAATTCAGAATAAAAATAAAGCAATAAAAATTTTTAAAAAAAATTGTTTGTAACCAAAAATTGTACCCCAATAACACTGAATTTTTTTTCTCTAGAATTGAACTATATTTAATTTATTATTGAATTCTGTTGAATGCCGAGACTGTTTCATTTAGCAACAACGAAAAATGGGATTAAACTTTTAACTTACTTATGTATGTAGGAATTCCTAAAGAAAGTTCCTTTCAAGCGTTTAGTTAAGTAAAAAAAAACGAAATATTGGCTAAATGTAACACTTTTTATCCCTTTCAGGCCTTTAAAAAGGAAATAACATTATAAAAAGAAAAATACAATCAGCCCTATTTAAGGAAAACTGGTAATATAAACTGTTATGACTAATCTTTTTTAATTAATAAAAATTATAATGAGATTATTAATAGTGAATATTGTTTATAATGAAAGGATTTTGGAAACTTAAAATTATACAATTATGAATGATGTCTAAGATAAAATTAATTATAAAAACAAAGTAATAATATAAAAATTAAGTTTATCATCCAAGACATCATCCAGCCTCAAAATGTGTTTTTGCTTCTATAAGATGTAATAAAATTTGACCTGTTTCGTCAGGATAATTATTTCATTTGGTTCGGAAAGATAGAAACTATGGATGTTTCCTTCTTTCATTCAGGAAAATTAATTTGCAGAACCCCCCCCCCCCCCCGTAAAAGAAGGTTATCCCTCATGAATTTTGGCGGACTCGGCAGATCTCGAATCTCACTTCTAAAACTAAATTATGAAAAAATTTAACGAGGGTACAAATTTTTCTCTTTAGGTGGTCAATTTTCGTCTGTTCTTCCTGTACTATCGGAAAAGGAATAGCGTCGATACAGATTATTGGTCACTTCAACTGTGAACACTAACAGATCAAAACAGCGACAGCATTGGCTCAAGCTGAATAAAATAAAATAGTACTTGTAGATTATAAATAGAAAAAAAATATTTTAATGTTAAAACATATAATTTTGTTAACGTATTTATACAGTGAAGGTTATTTCAATATTTATAGAGAAAAGATTACCATATAAGTCTGTTTCATTTATACATATATATATATATATATATATATATATATATATATATATATATAAACGTTTATAGAGAGAAAAACAGATTGCTAGTTTTTTTTTAGTTTTTTTTAGTAAAGTAAATGTTTACACAAATTACAGAGCATGTAATGGGGACTTTTTAAAAATGACAATAGGGACAGAGTACAAGACTGGTTTCCTTAGTTAAGAAACCCTCCTAGAATGTTTTTTGTGTTTGTTTTTTTTTTAAATTATAGTTCACTCCTTTTATCATTATAAGAACTTTTATAACGGCCTAAAAATAAAACATAGGTGTTATTTTTAACAGGGATTTGTGGTGAACTTTCTTCCTGATAATGATGAGCCGTGACATTTAAATTTTTACAAAGAATGTTTTGAGCTTGAAGCAGTAATGAGACATTCCAAGGACAGAATTCTCGGCAATTTTTACTCCTTGCAATGAAAATCGGGGCATGTAATGCCAAAAGCTGGCCCAAACTATTTTTTCCATTTTTAAATGCAATACACTAATAATAATAACTTTTACTTTATTATATAAAGTTGTTGACAAATTATAATTTGCTACTTTAAACAAATTTATAAAACTCAAATTAGTAACAATCTAACAAAAAGTTATGCTTCGATATTTAGTACATTCTCGTTACATCCATAAAATGGGATTAAGTACTAATTAAGTTATATAACGGTTCCAAAAAAAGTCTATAAGTCTTAATTGTGACAGAAATAATCTGTTTTCGTTCCACGTCACAGTAATAGCAGTATTATGGAAAAGAAAGGTTAAATAAAAAAATTGTTAAAAGGACAAATAATTTGGAATAGATATTTTTAAAAATTTAAAACCAGCGTTGGGCGCCTGGCTATCTGCCAATTAAATTATTAATAAATCGGTAAGAAACCTAACTCAGGTTACTCGTCAAGTAAATTTAATCCCCTCCAGGCTATGCTGCGGGTGCACAGGTGAGTAAGGCTGGGCTTCCACAAAGCTGTGTCTCAATTTTCAATTTAATTACATTGAAATATGTACGTATAAATATACAAATGAAATATATAAAAGTAATCATGGAGGAAACTATATGGGTCATTTTCCCAGAAAGGGCAAATCGCTGTCCCTGATGGATTCTGAAGCCCCCCCACCATTTTTGTTCATTAAAACAACCTCTAATTAGGATCTGTGACTTGCCCTGTCGACTACGTAGGGTTTTACTCACATAACATTAAAAATTAAAGGTTGAATTTTGATATGACCAGTGGAAATCTCCTTCCCTCGTCATGTCACAACTCCAGTTTCCAAACTTTACGTTCGTCTACAAATTGACCATTGACGCTTTTTGAATTTTTTACAACTGTGGTGCTATTCAAAACATCTCAAGATTAGAATGTGAGGTATGCGATATTTTTACGAATGATAGAATAGTACGCAGAGGAGGTAAAAGGCTTGTCCCCGGTGTTTGGGTTTTTCCCCTGACTGCGGCTTGTGGCTAAAAGTAGGATTACATCTCGTGTAACTATTCTTTTTGCCGCCAAATGTTTTCAGTCACTGTGGAACCGTCAGGATAACAACGTAGGTGCTGCGGCGGGATCGGCATACAACCCGTGTCATTGTCCCGCCCGTAGCTACTTAGAAGGTAATTGTATCCAATTTTTTTCATTGCTTTCATCTTTTAGGGCAAGTTGATACGTTTCTGACGGTCTATCGTTGTTTTAAAAAAATGGCTGTATTTAAGTATTGAACAGAAAAAAATGGATGGTCATACAATACAATATCGGGCGTTTTTCTCCCGCTCGAGTGCAATTGGAGATTAATTGTATCTAAATGTTTTCGTTACTTTCTACTTCTAAATTTCATTGAAACGTTTCGAAAGGTCTATCATTTTGTCAAAAATCTGCTATATTTAAGTAGTAAACGAGAAAAAACTAGATAGCCTCTCAAATTCTGATGTCATTATCCCGCCTCTAAGGAATTGGAAAGTAATTGTATCTAAAATTTTTGCTGCTTATTACTTATAGAACTCTTTGGCGCGTTTCCAACGGTTTATCGTTTTGTCGAAAAGCAGCAGTATTTAAGTAGTAAACTAGAAAAACTGGATGGTCATAAACATCAGGAGTCATTGTCGCGTCTGTCTCTACCCGAAAACTAATTGCATCAATATTTTGTCGTTGCTTTATACATATAGAGTCGTTGAGACGTTTACTATGATCTATCATTTATTTCAAAACCATCTTTATTTAAGTAGTAAACGAGAAAAAACTGGATAGTCATAAACATTTGTTTAATGGCTGATAGATGGCTTAGGATTTTTGTCAGCAAAAAAAAAAAAAAAAAAAAAAAAGGAAAAAAAAAAAATAAAAATAAAAACTCAAGAAAAATATATTTAAACGAACCCACAGCACATTTCTTTTTCCGTCTTCCGATTTTTTTTTATTTTTTTTTTTAATAAACAATAAATGTACCCTGCTCTTGTATAACCTTGCATTGGAGTTCAACCAGTGCTCTGTAAAGAGCACCCCTAAATATTTTCCAGACGTTAATTCGACATTTTCGATTTCAAGAATTCCTAGATCAGATTCGCCCTTTCTGGGAAAATGACCCATATACAAGTGGGAAAAAATGTGAAAGTTAAAAAAAAAGAAATAAATGAAATGAACTTGGCATTTTAAACATAAAAAACTAAGAAAAAAAACATAAGCAATGGACATGTACCGAGCTTCCACGTCACACTTCTAGGAAGGTAACCTACGGGTTTCCACTCCCAGTGTTGCAACCTTTTAAAAAATAAATTATTGTTTCTTCTTTATTAACGGTATTAACTGTTGTCTTAAATTGTATTCTAAATCATACATGCATGTGCCTTTATCCACAAACATGAGAAATTAAACATTTCTACTATTTCTTGAGCGACAACCTTAAAAACCTATCAAACTAGAAACACTTTTCATTAAAAATTACAATACATTTAACGTGTAATGTCGAAACACGAGCAGCTTGAAGGAGTCAACTGCCTCAAAATCTCGCAGGCTTTTCATGTCATTTATTTTGCATAAGCGCAAAAGTTAGCCTGAAGTAGATTCCATCAAGGATAATTTAATTTGTGGTTCTCAAGGTGAATAAATATGCGCATGCTGTTAAAGTTGTCCTTCGTTTACGCAACAATATGAAACTTGTGTGCGTATCCAGTTTTACCTAGAACAACCATTACCGCTCAATTTTTAAATGAGCCTAATATTTTTCCGCAATTTTTGTTTGTAATGCCGTTATGTTTTTTTTTATTCTTGACGACGTTTAAATAAAGTAGAGATCCTTAAATAAGGATCCTATTTTTTATTCTTTTGTAATATTTAAAACATGTGTACAAGACAATCTTTAATAATTATATTTTAGTTTACAAACTTCAGTTCCACAATAGATTTCTGAATGAAATAAAAGGTGGTTTTAGAGGAAATGTAATCGTTCTGGGTTTCCGGAAAAACATAACAGATAAACATTTTAAAATTAAGTTTAAATTTACTATGAGCCGTAAATAAATCTTCTATCGATCCATCTTCACGATAAATTTGGAGTTTTAGAAACAAAATGAAATTTGCATTATTTGTGTTTGGCATTTTAGTGATGAGTTAAATTAATAATGCAACATGAATTGGTTTTAAAATTTTGTTTTGGAAATGAGTCGGAATAAAAACCATATTTATGTCAGTAAGTATTGCCAATTAAAATCCTCCAAATTTAATTATGATATTGGAACCTTAGTATATTATTCAAAGAGGATTTGAAACTGTGAAATTTTAATTTTTCACCAAAGTGGAGAAAAAAATGAAATCATTCAGACATACAAGATGAATAAAAAATATGGAATTGCTCATATATATAAGTTGCTTTAATGTTATGAAGTATATAATGGCCTCATATATTTCATAAGCCACCTAACTTGTAAACATACTTTCTCATACTTTACTCATCCCTACAACTAGATTTTTACTGATAGTAGGAAAGTCTGATAATAAGGCCTTTGGTATAATAAATCGCGATAGCTATTAAATCCCAACTGTGATAGAAATACATAAGATTTTATGGGAGCCATATAGGCCCCAGTTTCTGCCGCCGGTGCGGCTGTTTATGCTTGGCATAGAGACAGTTTATTGCAGTCGTGATTCTCCTCTGATAGCTGTCTTAACCCCCCCCCCCCTTTGGCCCCCTCAAACAACCCCCCCCCCCTCAACCTTCACCCACAGTAAAACAAGTGACCTCAACGGTCAGGTATGAAATTTATATATTTTTTGACAAACAAATCCTTCGTTATTAACCAATCTGTTCTGACCATCAAATCTCAATAATGAAGTTTATCCAGCCCAAGGTATTTTTTTGATAAAATATGTGACTAAAGCTTTAATATTTTACTTCTACTATTTTATTGAATTATTTCTAGAAATTTAAATTAATGATGTACAATGCAATGATGAACGGCTTTGAAACTTGGTCACTAATCAGCGGCTGGGGAAAAAAATATAGAAATATTCGATAGAATAGCCCTTCAAACGATTCTGGGATGAGAGTACAAAAGCTTGGAGGAGAACGTCTAATAAAGAGCTGCTTACAAACTAGTTAGGACATATCTATTTCATGATGTGAAGGGAAGGAGGTTAACATAAGCGAAGAACATGGCACACTGAAGAAGGGTTGTGCAACTTACTTAGCCTCAAGGGCCGAAATTGGGGTCACCTGTGGTGTAGAGATTAGCAGAGCCAACTACTGAACACAAGATCACGGATTCGTAGCACGGAATGCAGCCATAGGATGCCGTCCTTCCTAGGGGACGAAAAATGAGGTCCTGAGCCTGCATGATGTCAGGTACTCCATATCCTAATTGATGTTAAAGATCCATAACCTAAATTTAGATAGGCAAAATTTAGGACTCAATCGTAGCACTGTCCGATTAATTGTAGATCCATAAAGTGACGTAAAATAAATAAACAAGAGTCAAAATTAAAAACTGGAAGGAGGTTGCGGGCCATAGCATAATATATAAGTTATAATTAATATAAAAGTCCAAATTAGATATTTTTTCTCGAGGTGCAAAAATAGGTATCCGTTAGAGTTAAACGACAATTTCGACTTTAAGCCCCTTAGGGGTTAAATTTTTGGAATTCCTTTCTTAGTGGTTACCTACATCGCGTTTAAAATCTAAATTCCGAACTTCAAGTTTCTATCATTAGTAGTTTTTGCTCTGCGTCGATTCTGTCAGTCAGGACAAAGCCTCTTATATATATATATATATATATATATATATATATATATATATATATATATATATATATATATATATATATACCGTAAAACGAGGTGACTTTGTGACTAATGGGGTGACTTTGTGACAAGCCTATTTTTCTACAGTTTTTGAATTTCCCTCCTTAAAAAGAATCAGGTTAGGCAATTCAGTGTACTTGTTCTTTGGTCAGTAATGTGCTGCAACCTACTGGCCACATATAACTTCTTTTATTCCATTTATCATGGTGCTTTATTTCAAATTTTCAAGTAAATGAAAACAATCAAGCATATATGAAATAAAGCACTATGGTAAATAGAATGAATGAATTTATATGTGGCCAGTAGGTTACAGCACATTACTGACCAACTGACAAGTACACTGAATTGCCTAACCTGATTCTTTTTAAGGAGGGAAATTCAAAAACTGTAGAAAAATAGGCTTGTCACAAAGTCACCCCATTAGTCACAAAGTCACCTCGTTTTACGGTATATATTTTTTTTTTTTTTTTTTTTTTTATTAAGACACATAGGGGATGGTGGAGCACAATGAAACACAAAAGTTTCTTTTACACAGAGCACCCCACCTGAGACTTTATTTTCAATTTTATTTTTTCCAAGATACCTTAGGATCAAATCTATGTAAGAAATGCATTAAACATTATTTTAAGCATCATGTGTGACCACGAGCAGCCATTTTCCAAAAAATAATTTTGTTTCATTGTGCCCCATGCCCGGCGTACAATGAAACAGCGCAAGTTGAAGCAAGAAACAATTGAAAAAAAAAACCACCATAATTAACCAAAAAACTTCGGTCGGTATTTCATTCTCCTGCTTTAGGATAGCCACGAAATTCTTGAGGAGGGAGGAAATTTTGACTTGGTTGTCAAAGAGGAAAGTTGTCATAAATTAATAGGTTATTTGGGGTTCCGCTCTCGATTTCGCACCATTCTGTAAGCAAATGAAAAAAAATCCAAGTGCTTATTGCACAGTGAAAAACACATGGGGCACGATGAAGCCCTCATCGCTCCAGTTTAAAAGAACCCCACCCTAGCCATTTTGATGTCTATCACTTCCTACGAAGAGGTAGGAAAGCCAAAGTCAGGCAAAATCTTAAGCTTAAGAGATACATGCATAATGAAATGTTGTAAGAGCAGATTGAATGAAATAAATAATTACTCTTACCTGGAGACGGAAATCCGTTAGACGAAAAGTTTTAGTTTTGTCACACAAAACCGCATTTCAGCACGTGGAATCTATCACGCAACAAGTCGAAAGGGGACAATAAGCTGACTTTGGAGTCAGCCTTACCTGATCCCAGTCAAAAGACTGTTTCACTGGGCCCCACCCTCCCTCATGTATTTAAGCTGTTTGAATATACAGTTTTAACTTATTATTTCTTCTTTTCTTTTTTTTTTTTTTTTTTTTGTGATGGAGAATTTTTTGAACTATAAAATCAGTGAAGGTGATTCGAAAATGAAATATTTTATTAGGAGAGAAAAAAAACAAAAAAACTTTAATTTATATGCCCATAATTTTTTTTTTCTCCCAAAATGAATTTTAAATATCTGCATCTTTTTATTTTTATCATCTTATCGCATCATTAATTGATAAAAGTTTAGAAATAAAGTGCTATATAAGGTAGAGCAACTCGATTTTATCCACCGCCTTGATACCATCCCGATAGAATGATGTAAAGCTAAAAATATACAGAAGGATTGATGGATATATATATCACTGAAGGAAATGGGAACAAAAAAAGACTGAAATAATAGGAAAGGGGAGTAGAGGATTGAATATAGGCTGTCAGAATTAAATCGCTAAGGAGTATTGTGGAGTATTGTGAGCTATGCATGCCCCAACCTCAGGTTTCATGATTTCCCCTGGGCGTCAAACCTCCGTCGGTTAACCGCCTCAAAAAAATATGTGCAGAGAATATGTTTTTACAATGATAACAAGTTTTATATATAAAATATGTCCAAACAGTCATGCCATCTCCTTTTGTATTAAAATATGCCCTCTGGATAAAATGTATTCACTGCTTGAGGAAATAATCTGTCCCCTGCTTCCAACACATTTATTCATCCATATCCAATTCAAGAAATAAATTTTCTACTAATTTTATTGGTTTGGCAGCTATGTATGCATAAAAGCTCGTTTATGTCATGTAAGCTTATCAACCACAACAAATTGATTTTTTTAATTAATTTTAAATATTTAGACATATATTATTTTCCAAAAGTGCATATGTTACTTGGGGCCTCGGTGTGGCTGCCGGAACTTCCACACCGCACAGTGGTCCGAAATAGGTCGTTTGGCGAAAAAATTACATTCCACACGATATTTTATTTTTCAAGGGTCATGTATAAATAAAGACACAGTAATATCTGATATATAGAAGAATGTTCAATAGGGGGCCATTGCTTTTAGAGAAATCGTAAAAAGAAAAATAGACGTTGAGGTAATGTGTTCCCTACGTTTAGTCTATTTAGACGAAATCGTTGCTGTCACGGACACATCATACATACCTCAAATACCTAATTTCAGTTTCGTACGACAAATCTGAGCTAGTCTGTTCCTACACAGACCATTTCATGGGACTTGGTTAATTTGACTAAGGGGACCGAAAAACGTGTATTTCCGTTAAAAACCGGAAGTGGAAATTTGTCAACATCGTAATACTTTCCCTTAATATATATTTCATAAATAGGTAAGTGAAAGTTAAAAAAAAAAATAGTTATATGGTATAGTACTTTTTCATTTTCTCTCCGGACCTTTAGTTTTACCGTAAGAACCGTTTATTTATTTTATTCCCCACCCTTAATGGGGCTAATAGGCGGACAATTAATGGAGCATGTATAATATTAAATGAATGATTTAAAATGGAAAAAAACAAACATAAAATGCTCCTCCCTTCGCTAAACGAATATCCTCATTACCGGTCAAGGCTCCAAACCTAATCACCTTCCATATAACAATGTTTAGACTTTGAAATTAATATGGCTGAAGTCTTCTAGTTTCCCATTTTTATTAAGTTAGTCTTATTGAGGTATGTTTTCAATTATACTCTTTTAGTACAGTTATTATTAGAATATATATTTGTAAAAGGTTTTAATTTTTATTCAAATAACAAGTACACAATGACTAAAATAATTTTATTTATTTTTGATTCCTTAATTAAATTTATGTTCACTTAAGATTTTCACTTAAAATTTTCATCAAACGACAGTTTGGTCAAGGTACAAGAAAAAAAAAATGGATATGGGCAATTCCGCGTCAAATCATCCAGCCGAAGTTCAAACTTTTACCTTCCCCCCTCAGATTTTGATAACAATTTGTAGTTATTAAGTAAATACAGAAATAAGAAAAATTGCCATTTGAACTTTTGACATATTTGAAGTTCCGTTGACGACTTGAATTCAAAACCAACTTGTACATGTTAAGACTCCTCGGTTTAAGCTACCTACCGTTACATCACATTACACAATGTTAACGAATTTAAACTAAATTAAACGCAGTAATAAATTTAACATTTAAGAAACATGCAAAATTATAATCTTAAGAAACTCATAACGGGCATGTTATAAAACAATGATATCGTAACACAGGCCAATACCCGCTTTCAATCTTATTCTTGATGTAAAAATAAAAAGATGTTTAGAAATAACAAGGGAGTTTTGTATTTAATTACGTACTAGTTATGAAGTCATTATAGCCGTATCTTAAGATTTTCACAATTATGGTATATTAACTGAAATAAATATTAAAAAATCCAGTCTTCATACCAATCTGCCTTTTAACTAAACCTGATCAATATTCACTTTTTAAAAGCCATCCACTTCTAATTCATACACCAAAAAAATAACATTTTTTTAAATTAAACTTATATTAAAATAAAACTTTTAAAAATTAAAAAAGGTTTCATCCAGTAATAATTTAAAAATGTTAGTTAATAATTGAAGGGTACGGGACAAAATAGTGCCAAGCAACATTTTTAACAAAAATAAACTGTAGCTGCAGTCTGCTGTATATTACGTTGGACTATATGTCTATGATGGAAATGCCATCTAAATATGACAATATAGAGCCTCTGTTTACAGGTGGCACAACATGTTTAGGTGGCATTTCTATCATAGAGATATATTCCTACGTAATATACCTACAGCAGACTGCAGCTAGTTTATTTTTGTTAAAAATGTTGCTTGGCACTATTTTGTCCCGACCCCTTCAATTATAACTATTAATCATAATAATAATTAGTTAAAAATGTTAGTTACTAATTATGGAGCAACAACGAAATAAATAAAAAAAATTCAGGAACTTAACTTCCAACAAGTGAAGAGCGGTAGGGAAGTATCGATGCTGTGGTTTCCTTCTCATGTCGGGATTAAACGAAAGAAAAAGCAGACCAAGTGGCAAAAGAAGTAGCCAAGAGCTCAGACCCTCCTGATCTAAAATACATAGTTCCCCCCGAATGGGCAAGACAGGTCAAAAACAGAGTTAAGGGAAAATGGAACGAAGAGTGGCAAAATACACAACGTAATCACCTTTGCCTGATCAAAGAAGACAACCATGCCTGGCTGCCTCCAAAGAACCTAACTCCAAAGTAAGCAGCCATAATATAACCAGGCTAAGAATTGGTCACACGAAGCTGATTAACATCCATCTGCTTATTGGACTTCACCAGCCAACTTTCCAAACTTAAGATAATGCTCCTCTTACAGTGGAACACCCTTTCCAATGTCATAAACACTTGCGACCTCTACATCAAAACGCCGTATCCCTATAAAGCAAACAATGGTATAAAAAAATCCCTAAGATATGTACCTCATGAGCACCAAATTAATACCATACATTTAAGAAGATCAGTCATCGCTGTGGACATTCGAAGCAACGTTAAACAACATAATATTTAAAAAAAATTAAAAAGAAAAATTATAATTAAATATATGAATAATATTAGGCATAAATAGGGTTATGGATATGTATCATCAATAATAATATATGAATTATATATATTTATTTTTTTAAGGTTAATAGAAGCCGTAGGTCACCAAATATATCATATATTTATTTAAGTATATAATCCATAACGTTTCGGCCTCAATGTGCCATTCTCAAAAGACAAAAACTAAAAATATTAAATAAAACATTAATTAAATTTAAAAACAATTGATATTACAAAAATTTTTATATACACATTTTTATTTTATAAATACCTTATATATATTTAAATAAAGCTACATTTTTAAGCCTCACCTACATATGTGGAAATCACAGCAACGGGTGTCTTGGTTCTCGAAAAAAAGTTTCTATATTTTAACACAATAAATTTTAAAAAATCAACATTCATTGATTTAATTATTAATTAACTATTAAAATTTAACACAACCACTATGAAAAGTGACACTAGAACAGTTAAAACACTTTTTACAAACTAAAATATATAAAGAACTGTTTGGAAGCGAACCGCACAACAGACTAAATAAAAGTTGAGAAGGAGTGATATCAAGGGACAAGTGCTTACTAGATAATTGTATTATTGAAAGCTGCAATTTGATTGGCTGAGGTGTCGCGCCATCCGGTCCCCCCTCCACTGCCTGGCACATTCTAATATCCCTCAAATGCAAATATTTAGTTCCATCTTCACTTCACTCCTCTTCGCATTCTTCTTTTGTAAGTTGTCTCAGTTTTTTGATAATTACAATTTAAAATAGATTAAACTAAAATAATTCTGTTTAATTATTATTTATTATAAAAGTAAATTAATTTTGGTATTAAATATGTGAGATATTTGAAAGGCTTATACATGTATAGTATATTTTATTATTATTTGTCTTAGTACATATAAGTGCCTAATAAAAATGCATGTATTAGATTTTAAAAATATCAAGAATCTTATATAAATTAAAATAAAATAAATTTTTTTCCTAAAGAATTTTTAATATATAATGATGGCTTTTTAGTTCAAGTACCTACATATGTACTTGCATCCAAAGATAAACACACTAATTCACGCAAACACGCACGCACGAACAAACACACACACACACACACACACACACACACACACACACACACACACACACACACACACAATTATTATAAATTTTAATTTGAGTTAACTGAACGCATTAGGAGAAGCGAAATTTCGTGCTGGATAATTGTATATAAAAAAATATTTTGAGAGAAAAAAGATTAAACAGGGGGTACTAATGGTGATCTATAAATATATAAAAGTTAAGCTATTATATAGAATTCTTACATTTGTGAAATTAAAAAATATATATATATATATATATATATATATATATATATATATATATATATATATATATAGTTTAACCTTTTTATTTTATATTTTATAATTGATATTTCTGATTTTCTTTCCTCCAATTTGCCATCCAAAAATGCATCCATTTAATTCAAAATACAATATCTAATATACTTATGTAGGAATGTAGACAATGTTGGAAAATTCGTTCGATTTTAGATACTACATAGAATTATTAGATTCATAATTGATTATATGATGCAAAACACGAAAATATTAGGTTTAAAGAATTCCTTCCGGTATTTGTTCCTAAAAAAAACCTAGGTTAATGTGATGAAAACTGAATAAGCTGACTAAGGGAAAACTTAAAATTCTGTTAAATTCCAGCTGGATATCGGCCACCTACGACTAGTCCAGCTTCGGGCGCACTCGTTTTTTTCCGGATTCGACTTTGTGCTCTAAGCTGCTTTTAGGGCCTATTCACACCAGAGTTGGGCATATTTAAATAAAAATGTAATCATGATTATGACTAATAATCAAAAATGTGAATAATGATTGTAATCATCAATCACAAATCATTCTTTAGTGCGTAATCATTAATCATGAATAGTATTAATCACTGGTCGTGGAGTATTCATGAATATAATGTATTCAACAATCATGAATGACCATTATTCATTATTAAATGTTAGTCAGTAATCATGATTAAGAAGAATTCATTATTCATTATTACTAATTACTCATTAATCATGAATAATGGGAATTCACTACTCATGATTACAGATCATTCATTAATCATGAATAATATAAATTCATTAATCATGATTACAAAAAAATCACAATTCTGAGTACTAATAGTCATGAATGATGATTGAAAATTTGTTTGCTCTTTCTATACTTATCAATAGACCTTTACTAATACCCATTGGAATAAGGGTCTAATTCTTTACTTGTGACTTCTAATGTTGTTCAGTTGACTACACCCACTCTTAGGACTTGTCCTTGCTCATTAGGAAATCTTTTAATTCAGAAATGTATCCTCGTATTTTAAATTTAAATGAATAATGATTATGAATATATCATATTCATGATTGATGATTGGTGAATATTTGTTATTCATGATTTATGAATATTAGGCATTCATGATTGATGAATATTATAATAATCCTGGCTCATGAATATATTTTATTCATGAATAATGACTAATTGAATTTATCAGTATTCGTTAATCATGAATAATTGAATACCAATTATTCATTATTCATTTCAAATGAATACCATATACACTCAATAATCATCAAAAATACTCCGCACTGATTATGAATAATGGTTATTCATTATTCATCTGTTGTATGATTACAATTATTCATATTCATTAATCATTATTCAGATTACAATTTGCCCAACTCTGATTCACACTATCGGTTTCGCGCCCGCTCCACTCTCGCTCCGCTCCCGGTCCACTCTCGCTCTACCCCATTCACACTAGCGCTCCGCTCCCGGTCCACTCTCGCTCTACCCCATTCACACTAGCGCTCCGCTCCCGCTCCACTCCCGGTCCGCTCTCCTAATGTCTTACCATATTCACACTATATAATTTTACACCGTTCAATTTTGAAAGGTTTAAGCTATTAAAGCCATTAATAATCGAAGTTGTGTGTATTCGGATTTTAATTAATGATTAACTTTCAGTTATTTAAGTATTCATTTATTTTCAATTTTACGGCCAAAAAAACAAACAATTTTTCGTTTGTAGAAATAGCTGGTTAGTGTACTTTTCTTGATGAAGAAGATAATATTATCAAAAAATATAATAAGAAGAATATATTGCAACACAATGGTAATTATTAATAATAATTATAAATTAATTTAATTAATGGTGAAGAAATAATTTAAATTTTTTTCGGAATGTATTCGAATACGCTTGAAAATTTCAAGTTGGAATCGGTAAATGGTACAAATTTACCGATTGTGTTCTCTTCTTTTCCTGATTAATATTTTAATTATTTTTTGCTTTAATATATTTTTTTGTTAATTATCTGACATTGTTCATAATATACTGCATTTTTATTAGTTTCAAATTAAACGTTATTTTATAATAGCAATGAGTGTGTAGTCAATAAATAAATCGGTGACCATTTTTTACGAGTACATTAATTCATAGCAAAATATATCTCAAACATAACATGAATTTTATACGTCGAAAAACAGCGCGTATTGTTGGTGATTTTTTTTTTATCATTTCAAGCTTATTCGAATACATTCGGAAAAAAAATTTAAATTATTTCTTCACCAATTATTAAATTAATTTATAATTATATATTTTAAAGTTGAACTTTTTTGGCCGTAAAATTGATGAATAAATAAATACTTTAATAACTGAAAGTTAATTATTAATTAAAATCCAAATACAGACGGTTTCGATTATTAATGGCTTCAATCGTGAACGGTGTAAAATTATATAATGTGAATATGGAAAGACTTTAGGAGAGTGGAGCGGGAGCGGAGCGAGAGTGGAGCGGGAGTGGAGCGAGAGTGGAGCGGGAGCGGAGCGAGGCCGGACCTGGGCCAATATTGTGATTAACCTCTCTCTATTCCTCTTTAGAATATTTTGCCAGTGAGACCGGACCTGGAGCGGAGCGCTAGTGTGAATGAGGTAGAGCGAGAGCGGACCGGGAGTGGAGCGAGACCGGAGCGGTACCGATAGTGGAATTCTCTGTCTATTACTCTTTAGAATATTTGAGCGGACCGGGAGTGGAGCGGGAGCGGAGCGATAGTGTGAATCCGCCCTTAAACCAACCATGATTATAGAGTAGCGATTTGGTAGTAAGCATTACCATACTACCATAAACACATTTTTTATGGGGTCCCTGAACTCCCCATTATGTTAGGGTATAATTTTATAATCTTAATTTTTAACATCATCCCAACGTAAATGAAATCGAAATTTCTGTAAAAAAACAAAATGTTTCTAAATCAAATTAATGAAAAACTTCAATCATTTGCTAAAAAAAAAAGAAAACACTTCGAAATTGAACCATAATTGAGAGAAAAACATAATATGATTTCTTAATAATTTAATAGTATGCATGTTGTAGAAACATGAATATATATTTTTTTTGGCCAGTTTGACGGAGTAAACTCTTTCAATAAATTTTGAATTGATTGTTATTATTTTAGAATGAAATTAGAATGACAGTAATTAACCTAATTATTGATACAATAAATGGGCTAAGTATAGAACAGTAAGAGAGGAGTACAAATAAGGTTACATGTACGATCATTTCAGAACCTAACTGATGAATTACACGCTTCTGTATGGTAGCGGATTTTCGATGGGAAAATTTATTTCTAGGACACCAGACACGAATGGAAGGGAAATATTTTCTTGTTTTAAAATTCTATAAAATTAATACTCCCATTTGTCTATGATCGTGTTTTCGTCTTTTGACGGAAATATGAGCAAACAAAGTATGTCCCCCTGATAGTGATCCACCCAAAGCCCCCCACCATCTTGATAGTAATCCTGGTTGCGGCAATGTCACATATTCAAATGATCTTTTATAGAGAGAAAGTTTTGGATTCTTTATGTCAATTTTAAAATGAAGTTCAGAGGCCTTTTCATCCGATTTGCACACCATTTTTAAGGCAAACGTATCGATTATTTAATGCTTTTTTTCACTTTGTCTCGGTCTCAGTGTCCACCCCAGGTGGCATATCAGAAATATTAAACTCGAACCCGGTCAAGGAGGAGGATATCAGCACGGTAATTTACTAACTTAAGATACTGTAAATCTCAATTCCTTTTTTTTTTTTTTTTGTTCTCTTATTATAATAAAGATGAAACAATGAGAACCAAATTTTACTTATTTAGTTCATCTCCTCTAAAACTGTTACTGATTTCAGACGAATTTTTCCAAATACGAACCTGACTTTTTAATGAAATGCCAAAAGCGGTACCGATGAGATCAAAAGGGCTTGGGGTAGAAAGAATCATTTTTTCCAACTTACAGGTAAGAGAAAAGCCTGAGAAAAGGTGAGTCAGTTTTCCCGGTTCTGCTTTGACTAGCTGCCATAACAAGAGGGCAGCTTAGGCCGGTGAGGAGCCCATGGGAAATCATATCAAGGAAGTAAAGACGTGATCCTTATATCCAGCCCTAGTCAGTGAAATACCTTCCCCACGGCTAGCGCTTAATTCCTCTACCGCATTACAGACTTTCACGGTTAGAGCAACAACTTTTCTCTGAAAAGGACACTTCATCATATTCAATTGTTTGTTCAAGTTGAATATTGTAGGATCATTAAGGGAAATTAATAATTCCAATATTATCTAGAAGCCACTGATGTATGAAATAAAAATGAATACAAAAAACACCAAAGCATGAATCTTCCTAAAAGACTATACTTAATAGTAAACCTTCATAACATTTCCGTTCGCCCATACATGTACAATTTATTTCATTAAATTAAGCCTTAATCTAATTTCTGCGGACATAAAGCCTTTATACATGTGGGCACATGAGTTAGGAAACTAATCAAGTCATGAAAAATAAAAACATTAATCATACTATATGAATTTATTATTTAATTAAAAATGAATGTAGTGAATAATAGTAAAATAATAGAACTTCATTTATGAAGCCATTATTCCGATATGACTAAGCCTTAAACATGTTGCTTGATTAAGAATTAACAGTAAATTTATTATAAAAATGCACAGTAATGTACATATAAGGGGGCGAGGAATATACGAAAATCTTTTGGGGGGCTCAAATAAAAAGTTTGAGAACCACTGAGTTAAATTATTATAATTTTGAGCTAACAATCTAAGTTTTCAGGGAAGGAATACGATTGTTGCCTAGTTCTAATGTCATAACAGCTTAGATCCAAATTTGAGTATTTTAGTTTCTGCTATTAATATCGTTTTTTCAAAAATTCCAAAATTATCTTAATAGAAGCTTTCTCTATCAATGATAATGTACCATCATCAAAGTCTATTTAAAAAAAAAAAAATACTTAACATTTTGTAAATTTATTTCCATTTCATTATAAATATTTATATATTATATAGAGTTTTACTTAAAAAAAAAAATAATGATAAGATGAGAAAACTTCAACGAGTTTAGTTTCTACTTAAAATTGTCTAAAGTTTTTAAGCGCGAAATTAACCAACCTTGATTCAAAAAATGTTTAGTAAAAAGAAAATTATCCACCCGGTGAATCGTTATTTTTTAAATTATATTTATTGGAACTTCCAGCTCGGAATATAAATAACAATAAAGGCAACAAAGTAAAAATTAAATTTAATTTGTAAACAAAAATAGGTGTGAAGAGATTCTACAGCACAAGCTACCTTACTGTCCTCAAGGCTTTTTTTTGCAGACAGCCCGGGAGATTTTTGGGAACTAAAGATAGATTAGTGAAAAATAGGTGCAGGTGGGTCTAGAGTTTATTATTAAAATATCTGGAAAATAAAATAAAGAACGTATTTTGTGATAAGCGAAGTGGGCAAGATTTGATTGATTTTATACGTGTTAAAAAAAAAAAAAAAAATAGATACCAACTAAAGCATTTAAATTTTAGGTAAGGAATACTGTAGTAAAAGCAGTTCTAGCATATAAAGCTCCTTCCTGTTATTTTATATTCATCTCCTCGAATCAAATTACAATTAAAAATTACCGCAAGGTGTATTGGTAAGTTGATAGCTGTCTGGCTATTAGACCGTAAAAGCAGAGTAAGCGATGAACCAAGACCCCGCCAATGATAGCCGCACTTTATACCAAAGGCGACAGTTGTTAGCCATGTCCCGGAGTTAGTCACCAACAGTTGTAGGGATCGTAAATGTTTCCGGCAAAGAGCTCAACCCATACGAGCACTAAAAAGTTGCGGTTATGCCCCCCACCCACAACAAGGGTGCCCTTTTTTCTTAGTCACAATCTTTCCCTTATGTTATACGGACTTTCCTCTAACCCGGATGGATACATTACATATTTAATACAAGTCCCCCGGTCCCAAATATGTGTTTGTCCCACTTGAATACAGATAGAGAAAACTCTTAACAAAGCTCCTGAAACAAGGTCCCAAACCAATTCGAAACAAAGAAGACAACAAAGGAAATAAAAGAGTCGGAATTGCATTTTTATGTCCTCTGCTCCTTGTTTATGTTGTTCTAACTGGAAAGAATGGAAATGAATACATTTTCTAAATTTCGTATTGCTGTAAATTTTTAGGGAACTTTTAATTCACTCCTCATCTACCTATATTAAACAGTAAATTGTGCATTTTTGAAATTCTGATTAATAATGTAAATAATTGAAACTGAGGTTGATTCCATATAAGAAGCTATATCATACTGTAAAACGTTTTAACATCAGTTCCACTGACCACTAGGCAATTACGACGAATATGACCGATACAAGCGATTAGGGTGGGAATTTCAATCCAATTTTCAATGTATGTAGCGACCAGAACTGTAGTGTCTTCAACTGGATTTTTTCATCAAAATGATCGGAAACGAAGAGGATCGCTGCTGAGAACTCATTAAACATTCTTGTACTTGTCTCTTTTTAAGAACTGTATACTTCATTACAGCTGTGTATAAATAAGTATGTTAAACTTGGGAGGTGTAATTATCGACTCAAATGTCACAGATCTTGCGATTTTAATAAAATATCACAGTACCTAAATATAGTATCTCACTAAATACAGAGCATTGAGTATCCTTGAAAAAATAATATAATATAGATATAGGAAATATCTTTTTATTTATTTAAGTTTTATTTCGGTTCACGGATATTTAGGATAATATTGGCTTTAATCATATGGGTTGATAACGGAAAATGTCCAAGTGAGCTGCAAACACTAATAAAGTATTACTATTTCTATGTAAAATTTAGCTATATTTAGTCATTTTTTAAGTCAGCAAATTGTAAAGGGATTTTATTTAAATATTTAATAGTAATTTACAGTCTCTATGTACTAATACGTATTTTATATTAGGGCCTTCATTAATCCTGAAATTTAAAAAAAATAGGGGCCCCCCTCGGAAAATCTCTGGATCCCCTACTGGCTGCGAAGGAGTGCTTAAAACGGATAAATTTCGTTTAATCCGGTACAAATGTTTTGGTGCAAGGTTGAGGAAGGAGATCTTGTATCCGGCCTAGTCTTTACTAATTAAGTTGAGGGAGCTACTACAAGACAAGAAGTGCTATCAAGTGAAAGCACCGTTGTTGACCCCACCGTGACTTACTGCTTATCGAGCCTACTCTCAGGGGATGCCCCGAAGAGGACAAGTCAGCAAACGACTGGTTCCATTGGTGAGGACCCGAATCGGAAAAGGGAAAAAATCTTTATAATTAACCACAAGTTGTTCATAATATGAATTAGATTAAAAATAAAATTATATATCAGTATAAATTTTTCGCCCTAAAATAGTAGAATTATCTTTATGTACAAATATGGAAGGTAGTCGTGGTAGAAGGGTAATCTAATAAGTAGAGCTCGGATTCATGTGCAATTGCATCTTTTTTTTTGAAGAGTCAGAATAGAGCGAACTCAAGTTAATTATCCGAATCAAGCCTAATTGTATGCTTTAATGAAGTTTTATATTGCACGTTTTGGGGTTTGGATTGAAAAATATCCTGACTCAAAAGAGATGGTAGTGTAGTGTTTTTTAAATCTTGTGATAAAAATATTGGTTGTGAGAGGAAATCATAAATTGATGCCCACTGCAGCACAAGTAAGTACCTAATTTTTTTTAACCCTTGAACGGTAACATGGTAGTTCGTCATCAGAGTGATTAAAAATAAGCCTACCCACCGGATATTGCATCTAGTGATTCCATAATTTGTGTAGTATCTTTCCTTCATAAGATCTCCCCATTTTCAATATAATTTACAGCTCACATGCGAGTGTTTTACTCTTTATTCCACATCTTTTTACTATTTTAAGTAAATATTTTATATTCTGACTTTGTTTTTTGTTTTTTTTACCGGAAATATTTTCAAATATAGATTTGGAAGAAAATGTGCAATCAATTATCAAATTAAAAACAATTTTGATGAATCCAACCAATGAATCTGATTTGGCATTTATTAGATCGAATTTAACAACTTTGCCGGTTGCTATTACAAAACTAGAGGAGAAAAATCTTTCTCTATATGACCAAATAAAAATCGTTGAGGACGTTGGAAAATCATTGGAAACAATCAAGAGTAAAAAATGAATTATCATATACGGAAAATTTCGAAATAATTTTAAAAAATCCTGGATACCAACTATTAAAAAATTTTAATGATTGCCTGAACGGAAATTTAGTCACAACCGAAGGAGATCCCTAGTTGCTGAGTCGCTATAAATATTGTCCTTTAACGATTGTAGAAGTTGAGAGATCATTTTCTAAATTGAAAGAAATTTTAAGTGAAAGGAGACACTGTTTTATAGAAAAAAAGTTTAGAGATGTATTTAGTTATAAACTTTAATAAAAACAAAAAAAGTCTTGTAGTTGCAAATCTAATGCACTCAATTCTTTTTCTTTACTAATAAAAAAATCATTATTTTACCAAAATGTATATTAAAACCAATATTTTAAAAATAAAAGTTTTTATTTCAATTTACTATTTATACTATTTAATTCAATTTCATTTCAATTTGTTTCAATGTTTCTGCACGTTTTAAAGTTTTAATGCACGGATTTGCACGTGTTTATGTTTTTATTGCACGTTTTCAAATAGTGAGTGTTGCTTTGACGGGCTACTTGAGCATTCCATCCCCACCACTCCCTAACTGAGCAAACGTGAAAAGTTCGTAATTACCAACCTAAGTGGGAAAATTCAATACAAATTCATTACCCGAAAATTTCAATTTTCACCCGAATCCATTGTTGAATGAAGTAGAGGAATGAAGGAAAACGTGTTACGTGCTAATAACGGAAATTTTTTTAAGTATTCACTTTGTGGAGCCTTGAAACACATACTACTTATAGAGAACCGGGTTAATCCATTTTTAAGTTGAATTTATATTTTAAGAATCTTCTTACATAAAATAAATATTGCGGATTGATTTTTAATCTTAATAATACTGCGGTTAAAATCAATCAAAACTACAATTGCAACTACCGGTTCGGACAACATACAATCTTGAAAGTTAACTTGGCGTTGATCGCGCCCCTCCGTGAGACACCGTTGGTCGCACGTGAGCAAAATTGCTCACACCTCAGTTTTTGGCTATTCTATTATTTTTAAGCAGCATTCTTCGCCATATTTTTGTTTCTTTTAATTTAGAATATATTTATCATTAAATTATTAATCTATTTATCTATCTATCTAGTTTTCATCAGTTTAATGCATTTATTATAATTTATTTATAAGAGGGGAATGAATAGAAGAGAGTAAACAAGAATAAATGCTTTATTAACACGATTTTTTAGTTTAAAAAAAGAAGTAGTTATTGTAAGAAAAGTGCAGTAGCATACATTAACCAAAATTAGAAAAAGAAAAATAGGAAATTTTTAGTTGAAAAAAATTATAAATGTATAAAAAATCGCAGAAAGTTGGTACCGTGGAATAGGAAGAATATAATGCAAACAATAACGAAAAACAATCTAAAAACGAAATACCCCATTTTACTCAAAAATATAAAATCTAATCTAAGCTTTTACTAAAAAATCGAAGAGAAGAGACGAAAATACTTAGAGTCATTTTTTTCTTCCGGACGATCCTCCAAAAGCCGTAATATCTTCGCAGCAGGTCTTGTTCCACTCATTTTCCGAACTAAACTAACAAACAGAACAGTTACAATATTTTATCAAAGAAAGACAAACGTGTAATGACAAGATTTGGGCGCATTACAGCGGAGATGGGCAAGTCCGTGCAGGTCTCGGAGCGGCCCGCACGGTGGCTCAGTTCTGTGTCACGGATGGTCGCGCTGCATTTTGCTCACGCTCCCGTTTTTTCGAACGAAACGTTTTATTAGGGCTTAGCGCGGCATTTTTTTTTTCAAAAACAACTTCCTAAAGTGAGTTAATGTATAAATGACAAATAGAAAAAATATCAGAATTAAAGAAAAAGAAATAAGGGAAATACACAACATTTTCGGCAAGTGTGAGCAAAATGCTCACAACGCGACCAAAGCCGGGTTAAAATTATTAATTACTTTCAATCTGGTATTAGCAGGCTCTTTAGAAACAATTGCGATGAAACGATGACATTCCTAAACAAGGTGTGTTAAGATCGAAGAATACATTAGTCTTTTAAGAGGTTAGGGTTGAGTCACAATAATATCCTATACAATGCTCTTATACAATAATATCCTATATAATGCTCTAGATTGATACTGTAATTGAGTATCTATTTCTCTCTCACAAACTCTTATTTTGAATCCTGCTTCCAGTTCAGGAATCTTTATTCACGACTAAGAAATTGCATTATCAGGAATATTGTAGGTGAATTTTCCATAGGAGATATGCTACTCAGACCATCACAAGGTCAGAACGATGTTACTCCCGTTTCCTAGATGCACATAACAGAAGCCCGGGATTAGACTAATGAACAATTTAAGTTTATTTCAGGTCAAGAGGAATTGAATTCTTGCAGGCCCTTTAGCGGTTTAGATCAAAGGGCTCAGATTATTTGTACAAAGTGGGTACCCAACCCTAACAAACTATGTCTCCCCCTACAAACATCATGTGCTTAATAAATGGAAATAATAGGTGGAAGGCTAATGATGTTAACATAACCTCTGCCAATTGGCTACAAGGCTAATCATAGCTCTCTCTCTCTCTCTCTTCCATAATAAATCTCTTCGTTATTGTGTTTCAAGCAATTCGAAATTCGAAACCAATCTTTAATAAAATAAAAAAATATGAATAGAAAAAAAAAGAGAACGTAAAAAAAGTTGGACAGCAGAGTACCTGTGCACAAACTATATTAACTAGTAAATAAAATGTTTTCAAGCTATCTTGTATCAACATGGTTTACTGGAGTATAAACAAGTCTGGAAGAACTGGATTTATATTCGTATATGGATATAAATAATAATAATTATTTAATTTTTAGTCATTTGAATAAAACTTCTAAAAGAAAACCTCAGAATAGATCTATTTTAGTGCGGAGTTGACAAAAAGATAGAATATCGTGAGCTGAGTATTTGAAGATCGACGTGAAAAATCTCTTTTCCTTTGGGCAGAAGAAAGAAAGAAAGAAAAGTCCTTCAAATCCGGGCTAGTTTTAATTAAAGGGGCTAGCTGCCTTCTATAAAAAAAAATCGAAATGATATAAGATTTCGACCATTGCTAAATTTGATAAGGAATGACACAAAAGTCTCATAAACTTTCAAAATGTCGGTGCTATTCAATAGCCCAGGCAATGAAGGCGAAAAATGACCATTTGTCGGGAATAATTAGAAACAAGATGAATTTTTGCCAGTTGTTAGTACTTAGTAAAAGCAGTGTTTTGTCAAAACTCACAAATTAAAGATGTGCTACAATTTTTATTTGAACTATTTTTGAACTATGGGTATTATTTGAAATAAAAGATCTGTTGGCTAAAAAATAATTCCAATGTAAATTTTAACTCGGAAATTTAGGATATTTTTGCGAATAATAGGAAAAGTATGATGCCACACAAAAACATTATATAAACTCTTTCAAAAAATAGATAAAGAGGAATAAAATGATACAAGATTTATCAGTGTCGAATGAAAAATAACGTAGTTATGAGCAATAACAGGAAGGTTCCCGAAATGAATGATCAAGGGGGTCCCCAAGTTGGCGCAAATGGGAGGAGCGGGGGCTTTTGACAAAATAATTCTTTTAGTAAGTACTAAGCAAATTCCAAAATTCAGCTTGTTTCTAATTATACCCGACACAAAACCTTCATTGCCTGGGCTATGTTCTATGTATAAATCTGTTGTTATAATGTTGAATGTATAAGTCCATGTTCCGAGAAATGTTTTAGATCGTGAAAACTCATAAATCTAAAAAAAAAAAAAGGTTTATTAATCCATATTTTTATTCAATGTCTGGGATTTCAGTTTTCTATATTTAATTGTTAGACGATTTCCAATTTATTTATATTAAATGAAGCAGGAAATTTTATTCTATGGAAACACACCTTTTATACAACTCTAACTGATATCAGTAAATTTTATGCATCAAACTTATTTTTTATAGCAAATACATAATAGTATAATTTCAGGTAACAGTACAGTTCGAAAAACTGAGGTCTGAGATTTCTATAATATTTTTGGGAAATAGATCACAAGTGTTTTTCCCATTACCTGATAATGTGTGAGAGGTTTTATCAGAGAGCCTAAGGGATTTAAATCATGAAAATGGAGGCTATAGATTCCCAAATCCTGTATTAAGTAAGTTCAGAATTATTTAAATATTTTGATTAAAAAAAAATACCAGAATGAGTAAAACTATCCTATGTTTTTATAGAACACCAAATGAAGACGGTAAAACAAGAAAATAGGCTGCCTTATGTTAAACATTTTAATTTATAATTATTTAGCTCTAACGCACGAAAAAATTGTGAATTTAAAAATAATACTTTTAAACATTAAGTACTTAGGCTTTAGTTTTCGTTTTAAACACATCAAAATTTTCACAAATACAAGGAAAAAACGTAGGATTAGTTAATGGACGTGTCTGCTGTAGTTAATTACTTGGTCCATATTCAGATATTTAAAGATCATATTTTTTCAGACGTTTTTAGCCGGATTTTGAGCTAATAGCTTTTAATGTTTTCCGCCAAAATGTAGGTCATCAATTAATTATTATTGTTAAATTGAAGCTATAAAAAAACATCATTTTTATTTTTTTTTGGTCTTCCTTACTCGTTGTAAAGATTTTTTATTGAATGATATAAAGATGAAATTTATTATCTTAGGACTTTTATTATTTGCGTTTGAGCTAAGAAATAAGGAGGAAGTTTATGTTTCCCTTTCGAGATCCCCCTCGTTGAAAGTTATAGATCCTATCGAATAAACCAGAAATACTTTAATATATAAAGTGGATTATGGTATAAACAAGGAGGAACAAATATATTTAGTTCAAAAACACTGTATGCAATATTAAATATTTAAAAATGATACTTAGAAATTAGAAAAAAAATTATTTGCCCATTTTTATTCAAATCTAGTATTTCACTATTTCTAAAGTTTAACACTACCAATACATGTTAAGAAAATTTAAAAAAAAAATAAAATCATTACACAAAAATACGATAGACACCGAAAACATACAAGAACCTTGTGTATTTTATAATTTATGATTAATTAACATAATCTAAGGTTCTCTTAGTTTACATACTTGATTTAGTAAAAGATCTCTTATAGATTATTTTACATTACAGAAGCCATCTAGTGTTCTAGAAGTTTTGCAAATAATTGTTGAGTTACATATACATGGACTAAATGAAACGATATCCATGAAATTAAAATAAAATTAACTATTTACTTATTTAAATAATAAATCATTTAGGTTAAAGAGATTCTATTCATTATTTTTACACAAATATTTAACGTCGAAGACTGTTCTCTTTTTCGTTTTTCAGTTACAGTCAACAACGCTAAACCAACTCAGTGAACTTAAATTTAAACATATATAGGTATATATCATAAATTATATTAATGAATTATATAATTTACTCACGAATTTCTGTTGGTAGAAATAGTATTCACTTACCTGAAAAAGAAATAAATATATATTAGGTTTCTTAATAGCGATTGGAATTACTGACTACAGCAAGTTCACACTATTCTCTAAATAATGCTTTGTATAATATAAAAAATTAAATACTTTGAAATTATAAACAATACAATTTGAACTGTAGAGATAAACGTCAAATGAAGCCAATGAGTATAGTAGTATAATTTCTTGTGTCTTTTTAATTTTTATTATCTTTTTTCTCTTATATTATAGTGATGAGTTATTAAAAGCAATAAAATGGAATAGTAAATTAATAACTTAAACTTCTGACTAATGTAAGCCCTGAAGTAGCAGGAGTGGTATTTCTCCATGCATATTTCAGTATTCTTAGAAGGCAGAGTGGTTAGCAGCCTTCTCAAACCACCTGATTAATGCTAGCAAGCATTTTTATTTAAGGCTAAGGGGAAAAACCTAAACAGCTGAAATAAAAACACGATTCCAGCAACAAAAAAACAAATAAAAATGTACTAAATAAAATGAAAAATAGGCCCCCATTCCCCATTCTAAAAACTTAAAACAAGAATAATAAATAAAAAATGAAATCAACAATGAAATAATTGTTGATCGGTTTTATCGTCATATGTCTCTTTTTCTGCTTGATTATAACTTATTCTTCTAATATGAAAAAAGAAAAAACAAACATAAATCCTTACATATGTATATATTTTTAACAGTTTTACATCTATACACACACAAAAACCTATGTATATATCGTACCCGTAGGACCATAACTCAAAAAAATATTTTCATTTCATTTTTATATAAATAAATATTAGCTGTAACCTACATTTAAGGTATTTATTAATCTTTGTTTTAGTTAATGTGTTACTTTTATAAAATTCAAATGCTAAAGTAACACATATGAAAATATCTTGTTCAAATTGATGGAATTGCAATATTGAGTTGTGTTGGTATTGCAGTAACAAAGGAGAGAGTATAGGAGGATTTCGAAGATTAAATGTTATTTTCTCTGAAATAGGTTGGTGGGAGTTATACTTACCTTACATTGAGCATGCGATACAATATATATTATTTGTATTAAGGCTATATTACATGCTTTATAAAATAAATAATATCTAAAATTATATATTTTTTTTATAAGTTCGGTCGTAGAAAAAAAAATAAATAAAAAGGAGAATCAACAAATTTTAAATTCATCTGTAATGTTATGGTGAAATATTTCACCTGCTAATTTAAATAGTTTTTTTTTGTAACTTTTCTGGTAGGCAATCACTTTTGGATTATTATTTCAAATAAACGGGCCTAAACCCCTGAAGAACCTGTGGCAGTTTATCTTAAGAAATAAATTATTTAAATGAAAATTAATTCACTAATGGATTATGGAAAATAAATTAAATTTCAGAGAGGGTATGGCTTCCATAGTTTATATTTCTGTGACAACTGTGTCTGCAACAGCTGGACACAATTCATCACCGGCTTACCAGCAGCCATCTCAATATCTTAATGCTTAGCTAGTCAAGGCCCAGTCACCCACCTTATTAGAAAAAATAAATAAATAAAAATAAATAAAAATAAATGAATATATCCGAATTTGAAGTAACTTTAGCAACATTTTACTTTATAATAACATCTTTAGTCTCGTTGGCATTGCGACAATTTCTGTCATGGCTGTACTGTCGTGATAGTGGAATAGGATGGAAAAATATGGAAAAGCTGGATACATGATTCTTATAAAATTACAACCCTATAATGTGAAAAACCTCATCATGTGAGACTACTCCATAGTAGTTATAATAAAATTTAAATTAAAAAAAAAGTAGTAGATCAATTGTTAATTATGCATTTACCAGTTTACAATGTTATAATCATAGAGGGGAGAACATTCAAAAGTCAACAGTTAATTTTCTATATTTTGTTATTGAAAAAGTTAATGAGTAATGCTTTTATTCGTCTTTAGGGATGAACCCTATACGAATTGAGTTAGCCTTACAATATAACATTATAGGGTATACATTTTATAAATAAAAAATTTATTAATAATAGCATTATTAAGTACATTAATAATATTTAAAGCTCCACTATTATGAGGTAATTTTACTTATGTAATCTATACTTACTATTAGAATAATAGACTATAAACTCATAATATTAATGCAGTATAAAAAACATTAACAATTATAACAATCGATAACTATGAGATAAGAATATATCGAAATAAATAAATACATGCATTCACACAAAACACATATCCTTATTACATCTTAATATTGTCTGTTGCGAAGCATTCTTATAATTTGTAAATTATTCATTAATAACAAAAGCCATCAGAAGAAGGCAGTTAGGCGAATAATAATATATTTTAGCTAAAGATTCCTTTTCCGTTACCTCAAACAATTCGATGAAGTTTGAAATATTTATCTTTTTTAGAAACAAATACATGATAAAGGGTCTCTTTAGTTTGTAGATAACAAATTGTACAGTTGAATTGAGATTTAATAATATGTACAGAGATTTTATAAGTAATTTACATAATATGTCTACCAGATAATCTAAGTTGAGCTAACTTACAGACCATGGGAAAGTGACTTTCTAGTGACAAGTATGCATGGGGCATTATTTATGTATCCCTTAAATTTACATAAAATGGACTGAACGCCGAACCGATTAATTTAGCCTTATCCTCCTCAATTAAATATGATTTAAAACTATTTAAAATGGCAAGCTATTTTTTCTTTTAGTTTTTGGGTCATCAATTAAAGCTGTATCGACACATCCAATATTTTGTAAATTTACCTGTGGGATCTAACTATATTTTATATTTTTTCCGGGCTGCTTTTGTAGTTTTACGAAGTACTGCTTAAACTTAAACTCACTTCAGCCGTACGTATACTAAAAAGTTGATGTATTAATTTGCCTCGTAAAATTATTGAAGGGACTATTTTGTTCCAGAGCATAAAATTATTTCAACAAAGGCAACATAATAATAAAGTAAGTAGCCACGAGTATAGAAATTTGATTTGTATATCTAATTAAAACTAAATTAATAACATCTTATATACGTATTTCCAGATGTTTTTAGGAAGATCAACGATATTATATTCAAATTTATTGAGTGGTGAGATATCAAATCCTCCTAATTTTTAAAATGTATATTAAAAAACAAGTCAAATCTTTACATTTTTTCAACTACATTTCGGAATTCCTTCCATCTTTAGGGTTTTCTTTTAATTTTCTCACAGTTTCAAATTTTTATTAAGTCCTCCTACTATTTTCTTCACCCTCTCCATATATGGCTCCCTCATGCGTGAATGCTAGGCTTCAGTTTATATTTTTTTTTTATCAGCTCACAAATTGTATAGAATATTTTGTCAGTGTAATTAAAACTTATATATTTTTATATTAATTTAATCATTATCGTGGGTAACCTCCCTACTTTTAATTTTATATGATTTTTAATTTTTTTTTTTCGAAGAAAAAAGATTGGGCTCAGCCGGGAGTGGATCCCGGGTCTCCCGCGTGACATGCGCGGTACGCTAAACACTGCGCCACCGAGCTCGGCTCCAAGCCTAAAAAATAAGGTGGTTACCCACGATAATGATTAAATTAATACAAAAAAATAATTTAAATTGACGATATCAAGAGATACCACAAATTGGACAAAAATTGTCCACCTTGAGATCAGTGGCAAAAACTTGCGAGATCAGGGGAGAGGTATCAGTAAAGAGGAAGGATTGGCAGGGGTTAGTATACCACGCATGTCACGCGGGAGACCCGGGTTCGAGTCCCCACTGAGCCCGATCTTTTCAATTCAAAAATAAAATATTTAAAAATTATATATTTTTAATTATTAAGCTTCCACTAGCGATAGGACAATGAGTATTGATGGTGGTTACGAGGCAAACTAGCGGGGGACTCGGACAGGCTAACACCGTTAATGGGCGAGAATTCACGATTCAGCGAACTGGTCGCTTGGATCTATCGGATTAAAATGATTGGATAAATGAGGTGAATATCGAAGGATATAATTTACTGCTTTATTCTCCCTTCCTGTATCTGCCCTCGCTGTATCCACGGTTTACAGGCTTCCAGTCCTGTTTAAACAAATAAATTGTCATTGGCGCATTCGTGGATAACATTATCTTAAAACTATGAAGTTTGACCCTTGTCTGAGACATATCGTCATTTATTTTTTTATTTTTAAATATCTATAAATAAATAGCATTTTACGAAAGAGAAAGCGAGAATAATCATTGCAGTGTTTATCGATATTTTTCTGTTATTGAGAATATTAATGTTTTTCATGTTTTATAACGGTTCATATTTTACGATAAAAACCCGAAAAAAAATATGCGGTATTATATGATAACTTATAGTTTAAAACAACGGTTTGACAATTGGTTCCTTTCATATGTATCAACATATTCAAAACGACAAAACACAAGTTATTGTGTTCAGAATAGTTTTTCGAGAAGAAACCTCCACAACCAGGTTAATTAATTGCTTTAAAGGTTCGAAAAAGGATATTCCAAAGTTATCACATAAATAGTTGAAATACTGTAAAATAAATTAAAAAGATTTCTTTTCTGATGCAGATATATCTTATATAATTGTCTATCAAAATGCTTTCATATTCATAATAAACTACCTAACAATTATTTGCAAAAATGGCAATATTTAGAGGTGAACAACTCAAATATAAAGTGCTAACGGACAAACATGTATAGGAAAATTTCTTTCAATACATTTATAGAAAATGACTGGGTTTGTTTTAAATATTTTATTTTAAGAAACTAGCGTTATAGTGGTTATCATCAGTCACGCGGTATCTTAAGTCAAGAGCGAAGGGCGTAATCTGGAGAAACGAAACTCCAATTTTCCACACTGGTAGCTATCCAACTAATTTTCTAAGGAACAAAAAGGAAACCCAGGCTCCAGCAATTGTTACTAGCATCAGAGGATGAATACATGACACAGGAGTTGGGAGCGGTTAAATTATAACACTGCGATCATTGAAATAATTAAATGGAATGTAAGACAGCGGGGAGTGGAAGGCCACAGGAATCCATTTTATTTGCGGTGCATACACAGCCTCAACTCACAGTATAAACAGTATATACACAGCCGCCATCTTCGCTTTTGGACCTTCCCAAAGCTGAAAAAATATCCCACTCACCTAATAGGCTTAAGCCTATTAGTTTATATTTTAAATATTTTGAAACGAATTCATTATCATAGCACATTAATTCTTAGAAAAATAAACTAGTTCGAGCAAGCCCTAGCGATTACCTGGAATTCGGGTAAAAACGTCAGCACAATTATATTTATGTAATTTATACATATAAAGTGTAATTTTTCTTACCGCAACCCAAGCCATTTCCTTTACATTAATTTTTATGCTCAAATATCTTCCATCATTACTGATAATATACGTAGGTACAGTTATTTCTATCGTTGTTATGTTGATCTTATAATTATGATTTTATATTTTTTATATATTTCTACTCTGGAAGTTTTATATTTTTTGCGTGAAAGAAACAAATTTATTACTTGTATTTTATATTATTATATTATTAGCCCCATCTTCAAAATTAATTTCCTTATTGCTACTCTACTATATGTAATTGTTTTTATTCGCCACATCACATTGCCATCCTTTTTAATAGATACATCAATCTGTTATATTTTAAAAGTAAAATATCTATTAATTCATTATTTTAAATAATTTTTTTTTAAGAGAAAGGTTTGGGCTCTGCCGGGAGTCGAACCCGGGTCTTCTGCGTGACATGTCTTCTCTTCAAGTATCTTTTCTTTTCAAAAAATAAATTATTTAAAACAAGATGGTTACCCACACAAATAGATTAAATTAATCAATCTTTTCACTTCAAAAAATAATTATTTAAAATAATTCAAAACAAGGAGGTTACCCACAAAAATATTATTAAATAGATTAAATTAATATATTAATTTATTAGTTTTACAACTCATTGTAGGACAATCCATTTTCATTTGATAGGGGAATGTGCCCTATTATGGGATACTTTTTTTTAATATTTAATTGGTTGGCCCTAAATTGCTTAGACGATTCAAAAAATGTTGTTACACATTTAGCATTAGTTGTAGACGGCATCAAAAATAAAAACATCCTATATCTCCTTTTTGAAATTTGTAATCATAGTTAATGTGAGAAAAGTAAAATTTTTACTTTTTTAAAATGGGCTCTTAATATGGGAAAGGGGCGTGTCCTAATATGGGATACATAACCCCTATTAGGGACCATGATATAAAATGAAATATATAAGAGAAAATTTGTTTATTATACTGGAAATATTCACAAAAATGTATGGTGTAAATGCCCATGGCAAAGTATGATCGGAAACCCGAAGATAACAAGTTCAAAACCCGGTGCCAGGGGATATATTTAATAATATTACTCGGCATTAATCTCCCACCTTCGCCCCTGGCCCGGAAAACCCCGGATAGCCTAAAGCATTTTCCCCTTTATATATATATATATATATATATATATATATATATATATATATATATATAATATGTATTCTCTCTGCTCCTACTTTCGAAAACGTTAGATAGGAACATAAATAAATTTTTAGATGTCTTAGTAAAATTGAAAACGTAAACGATATTATATAATCGTGAGAGTATGGGGTGTGGAGGACGTATGTTAACCCCCCCCCCCTTCATCCACCGTCAACATCATTTCTTTTTTCCAGCTTCATATATTCATCCTTCGTTACGGACACTTGTTCCTTCATTCCAGATTCATGAGATCATCAGGGGAAGAGAAGCTCAGTTTTTATACGAGCATCTTGAATGATCACTCACCTTTAGCTCCTTCAATACATTCATATTTATGCACATCACTTTCCTTATATTGTTATATATTTAGCATACAACCATTGGAAGGGAAACCCAATTCCGAAGCCGCCCATACTCTCCTATGAGGATATTTCTAGAAAGTAAACAGAACTGTTGTAGAATTCCATCAGTCGGTCAATATAACAAGGTTGTGTCCCTATGGCTACAATTTGAATACTGTATATTTTAAAAAAGGACAATTAATAAAGGTACAAATAAAATTTAATTTCTTCAAGAACGAGTGACTCAAATTCATTCTGGAAAATTTTTTAATACGTAATTTTTTTTTTAATTTCCATACATTTAGTAGCCAACCAATTCTTCTTCAGGTAATCATTTCAAAGCAAATTGAACTTCCGCTTGTCTTGTTCTGTTTCTTTTTTTTTTATAATTTAATTTATTATAAATTTAAATTAAATAAAAAATATATCAATTAATGACAAAACATTATATATTATCACGGAGAAGATAGTAGAAGAAACTATTTTTTTAATTTAAGGGGCGCCGGATACTTTTCATAAGAACAAGGTTTAACAGGTTTTATTGATCTACATGTTTTTATTTTATTACGACTTTGAGGTTATTTTGTGTTGGAAGTTTTAAAACCATTTAATTATTATTCAAGCAAACATGTATTTAATTCAACTAAGCAGTGCTTTTAAATATATATCTATATGTATATATATATATATATATATATATATATATATATATATATATATATTTTTTTTTTTAATTTATTCAACCCTATCAAGAAGTATATTATAAAAATCAGATAATCCAGGGGGATATACTAAGAAGAGTTTTTGAAATTTTATGAAAATATTTATTTCTAAGAGTTTAGGTTCTAACGAAGGAATTGTCGACAAAAGGAGGGACGTAGATTATTATTAGAGTTGGCAAATAATTCCTTTCGGTTTTTCTGTTTATTTGCTTGTCACTAAGGATTAATTGTCTAAGGTGGATTGTTTATCCTCTTTGTAATATATCAACGAGTATATTTGTTAAATCTTGTCGAAACTAGCTTAGTACAGTAAACCCTCGATATAGCGAACTGGTAGGGGGTTTGATATTCATAGTTCGCTATTTCGAGATTCGTTATAACGGAGGATATTTTTTAAACTAATGGCCACTCTGATTTGATCAGAGATCATTCAGGCAGTTAATGATAAAATACGCCGATTTCGCCAAAATTTAAAATATCCTTTTCTGCGTATTTCGATTTCTTTGCTTGGAATATTTTTAACCAGTCTTTAACGCTTGTATCGTCTACTTTGTTGGATTCACCAGAAACAATGTGTGATGTAAAGTTATGTCTTTTCTTAAATCGCCAGAGCCAGCCATCAGAGCATTCAAAGTTAGGAATGTCAAGTTCACTTGAGAGTTCTTTAGCCTTAGTTTTAATAAGAGGGCCTGAGATTGGTATTTGAGAAGATCTCATTTGTTTAAACCAATTTTTTTCTAAGTCTTAATGAGCCGCAATGCGCAGCCGTTTCTTTGATGTTGAAGTTAATACTTTGGCTGCGTTTGAATCTATTTTATATTGGTTGACAATGTTGATTTTGAAATTCCATGTTTTTCTTACTCAGAATTCCCGATTCAACATCTTGGAGAATTTTCAATTTTTCCTCGATTGATGTTTGTGACACGCGTTTAGCAATAAACTCTTTGTGTATAAAAAAAAAAAAAAATTGTGGACGACTACAGAACACTGATGCGAATAATACAGAGGTTGAAACAGAACTGAGCTAGTTGTGAGAAAAATGACAATGAAATCGGAGAGAGGAAAAGGAAATCGGATTAGTAAATAGAAAAAAAACAGACCTCAATTCTAGAAACTGGAACTCATCGTCTTCCCGCGCTCATTATTCTTATTACAGAAAAAAAAAATTAACAAAAAATCTAGCAGTTTGTTGTAACAGAATATAATGATTCACTAGCATCAAATTTAGTTCGTAGTTCGCAGTAGCCGAGGGATTTCGCTATAACGAGGGGTTCAACAGAAATTTAATGGTAATTTTGGGGGGGGGGTAGTGTTTTGCTTCGCTTTATAGAGGTGTTCGTTATATCCGAGTTCGTAATAATGAGGGTTTACTGTATTGTGTTTACTACTACACTGTGAATATGGAAGAAAATATCAATCATTATCACCTTTCATTATTGGTATGCCAAATTTCAATCAGGAAATTGAGACATCAATAAGGCTCCACGGTCTGTTCTCCCACATGAAATTAAACGAGAAATGTTAACGCATTTTTTCATCAAAATCCCACCCAACCAGTGCGAGAGAACTACACTAAGGCTACACTATTGAACTTCTCTATGGCCTTAAATGTGTCGCATAGAAAACGAGTGTAGAAAACTGTTTACACAAGTTCGGCTATGTTTCAAGGCATAATGTTTGGGTCCTTTACTCTCTTATAGAAGTCAACTTGGCAACACGCGTTTCTGTTAGTGGTTTACTACGGAAACCGCTACGTTTCTAGCGGTTCGCTACGATTTTTTAATGTAGTCCGTAGAAAATCTTGGGGACCAAGTAGTGAAGCTCCGAAAAGAATGTCAAAAAACAGATTGCATCCAAAGGGTTTTCAAGGGTGTTATTTTGTGTCAGTTTTTTGCAAAGAGGACAGACAATTGATTCAACTCTATACTGCTCACAATTAACAAAATTGGACCAATCAATTAAAAATAAAGGCCTAGAACTGGCGAATCGGAAAGGTTTGTGTTTCACCAAGACAACGCTAGGCTCCACCTCATTGGTCACTAGCAGTAAATTATTGAGCCTTGGATGAGACCTTTGCCCCATCCGGTCTATGCAGACCTCCATGAATGGAAAGAAATTCCTAAAGGAAGAGGACATCAATAAAACCACTTGGATCAGTTTGTTAACAACAAATCTCAGGACATTCTATGAACATGGTATTATGCAGTTAGTGAGAAGATGAGAAAAAGTCATCATAAATAATAGATTAGTAGATTAAAATAAATTATATGTCAATAATACACTGTTTAATTTCACCCTGATATACCGAAAGGACTTATGTATTTGCCAGCCCAATACCATCGCAGGTCATTCTAACGGAAATATTTACTCTACGAAATTACACTTGGGAACGTGGGACGATTTCGACTCATATTAGTAAGAGTTCGTTTGGAGAAGCTGTAATAAACAGAGGACTTCTTAAAAGTTAATTTCAAATCAATGAAAATATATTGGCCACCAAATTAATAAAAAAGTGGTGGTTATTTTATTCAAGTATTTCCATGTTGAATAAATGTTGTTTTCATTTTATAACTTCAAATAAAAATCATAATATGAAACTGAATCTATAAAAACTAATAGGACCCCTCAAACAAAAAAGGCTCAATGAAACCTTGGAGAATGAAATGAAAGTTTATTAAAAAAATGGAAATTCATTCAGGTTTCAATATTTAATAGGCCGCGGTTTATTTATTCTGTATAAATTAATTTTATTAAACAGCTATGAGGTTTAATTTATTATTACGAATCAACGTGGATTCTATATCTATATATCAAAAGAGATACCTGAAAATATTTCCTAGCAAAATAGTAAAGATATACCAGGATGGCACAAACTATTTATCTATTTATGAGGATATTGTTTTAAAGAAAATTAAGGTTTTGTAAAACTAAAAAATAAAAAACTGTATAAAAATAAATTTTTAATAAATAAATAAATAAAAGAGGCGGTTTAAAAGAGTATTAATTCTTTATTAATAAATTTAAAAAAAATATCCCTCTACGTACTTATAAGTACTTATAATTTTTTATCCATGACAGATTCTTCCATTTAGATCTACGATCGGGATATATACTTTTAATTTTTTTTTTTTAAATAAGGAAAAATAAATAAAAATTAAATACAGTTTTAGGGCAGTGAAAAAATAGCACCTGACCGAGCCTCTTCTTTAGAGCAATTAATTTGTAGTTTTTAACTTATTAGGCCCTTGGGGGGGGGGGGGGGGGGGAGGTAAAAGGCTCAGAACAAGGACGGGAATATAATTTCTTGTCAGGAAAGAAAAATTGCAATAAAAGTTAGTCCGTTAAACTTTAAGTGGGATCTGACAAATTTTATAATTGGTGAGAGGGTTTAATTTTTTTTCTCTCCTTTTTTTTACTTATCCAGTGTCGCGAAGGGCAAACTCTTTGTTCACAATTAATTCTGATAATTGCTTGGACCGGGGGGGGGGGGGGAGGAGGGTTTGCCTTATCTCAACTCTCATAGATAGCAGTTCCCAGTTTTGTAATTTATTTTCTGTAAGCAACTAATGATCAATTCAATCACTACTTCATCGGCACCATAGTTTCATTATTGGAAAACTGGAGACATTATTAACATTCAAAATGGTATACATTCTACCTCTAATGTTTATCACGGAAAGACAGATATAAAACTAACCATTTACGGTTTTAAAAATAATTTTTTTTAAATAGTATCTATAATCTTAAATGTTAAAATCAAAATTAATTGCTCGATATTCCAATTGATCCAGATTCAAGCGTTTCTAAGTTATAAATCAATAAAATTTGAGGATAAAAAAATTATAGTTGAAATTAATAAAAAAATAATTAACTTACACTTTAAAGTTCAAAAAGTAGATACACATGTTTGGAAATATTAATAATAAAGTTTTTCAATCACGAAATTATATTTGATGCTTCCTCATTTTATTATTATTAACAATAAACTTCAAATATAATAAATACTAAATATACGTTCCGTTTGGCTAAAATAATTAATAGGTTAGGTAGGTATATTCATGCAATTTTTTTTTCTCATAATTTCATCTATAATTTTTTAATTCTAAAATAATTTTATTTTAAAATTTAGAAACACTTAAAAGCTTCATGACGTCTTCAGTTGTCCAATAATAAAAAACTATATGGCCATTATATATCATATAATATAAATATTTTGGTGTTAGTTGCATAATTTTTTATTGAAAAAACCAAATTTGAGGTTTATTTGACTTACGGTCAAAGAAAAAACTTTAGTGTTTGGGCTAGATCTCAAAAACGTTTTGAGGAAAAAAGCTGGAACAGGTTTCATCATCGTCAGTTTCATATGTTCTTTAGTATGACACTACTAAATGATCACGTTCTGATATATAATATCTTCAGAAAAACAAAAACAAAACTAAAACCTCCTTTTTTGAATTTAGGATAAGTACTCTTTTTGATTTAAAAAAAAAAAGTGCTATTCTTGCATATGATGACTAAAGGTGTTATTAATTTCAAAATGTAGAAACAATGAGTTATCAAGATAAAAGATGTTGACATAAGATACATGGGCTAGTTAAATGTCAACATTACTTATCTTGGGAACATGGGTGTCCGCTTTAGAACAAAATCTCTATATATATAAGAGGCTTTGTCCTGACTGATAGAATTAACGCAGAGCAAAAACTACTAATGATAGAAACTTGAAGTTCGGAATTTAGATTTTAAACACGATGTAGGTAACCACTAAAAAAGGAATTTCAAAAATGTAACCCCTAAGGGGTTTAAATGGCGAAATTGTCGTTTAACTCTAACGGACACCTATTTTTGCACTTCGAGGAAAAATATCTAATTTGGACTCATTTTAAAGATCTTGATACGACGAGTTTAACTCGAAAGTCCCTCTGGGACGTCGAAAACCATGTTTTAAAGCCGAAAAATGAAGCGTTCACGACGAGTAAGCAATTTTTTATTTCGGCGGTTTTAGTGAACTCTCTCCATTGCGCGTCTCCTTCTCTTCTAACGAGCCGGCAGCTTCCCCCCTCCAGCATTCCACCTACCGGAAGCTCCAATTTTATTAAATCTCCTTAACATCAGTTAACATATTATATTAAATCAATACCAAGATAATGATCACAGAATTGATCTTAAAGGCTCGCGGGCAAAGCCGCGACGGGGATTGCTAGTAGAAAAATAAGCTGCAAATTAAATAAATTCGTCTTCTTTTACTATATTTATTAAATATTATATAAAAACATATTTTGCGTTTCAAATGACAATAAATTTTATATGAACAATCAATTGAGCCTTGCATAGTGAGAACACCTCGACCCCCACTCCCCTCCCTTTGGTTCAACCTTGTTCGAATTGATGATGACTGTTTCCAAATAAGTAAATGCCTGTACCACTTCTAGCATCTCCCCGTTACAGATCACCTTTTCTTCCACTTGATCCTCTCTAGACAGAACGTTAGAAGACTTTGCTTTAGAGATATGTATAGCAATTCCTTCCGTTATTGTACGAGGGCTATCCGTAGCTTATTCTTTGTATCTGTAATCAGAACGATATCAGCTAACCGTATACTTGCTATCATTAAATTCTTCAATTTCGATTTCTCGGTTATCGTCCATGCAATGCCGCATATAAACATTACGTATTTCATCCGTAAATATGACGGATAAGAAAGATCTTGGACTGTCTCCTTGATAAGAACATTTTTGCCATCAAAGCATCCCATCCATCTTCTTATTCAATCCCATGTTTTTCGGCGATGTTTTTTTATCACGAAAATGTGATAAAAATGGGAGTCTAACTCCCAAGACGAACTTTTTTTTTTTTTTTTTGTCCTCTAATTTGTTCCCGATTGTGTGGTTTAGTCTCCTTTCCAGGGTTGAGTTTATACTGAGTTGGGTTATATGCGAATAATAAGTATTCAAACTTTCTCACCTGCACATAATGAAAAATAATTAAATATTTAATCAATTATTATACGATACGGTTTCACAACAATATAATAAAAAGTTGTAATAAAGGGAATCTTGGATGGTTGAAAGGTGGTAGCCTAGGAAATAGGGGGAGGGGGGGGGAATGCTTAGTGATTTACTGGAGTTACTAAGTCAGAATAGCTCCCGAATCCCCTTACTAAATTAAGCCATTGCTGTTTGGACATGTTAACTGTAATTTACTTCTGTCCAAGAGATAGCAACTTGGAGGACGGAGCACTTTTTGAGATAGAGAGAAGAAAACGGAGAGTAATTAGCCCGCTATGTCAACTTCTTTTCTTTCCTTTTTTTTTTTTTTTACTAAAGGTTTTATTATCTCTTAATGTCCCCTTTGATAATAAATTTAGGCTAAATTATACCATCCGGGAGTTATAGATTCAAATTTAAATTCAAAATACTTATAAAACATTTAGCCGAGTTCATACAAATAATAATTATTATGGCATGCGGCCGGACTCCGAATAACTAGTCTCACTTACGCAGCTCTATAGGAACCTTAAAAAAATATATATAGGATGGATACTCAAGCATTGCTAACATAAATGAAACGTGACAACTCTTTTCTAGAAATTGTAGACTTTTCGCTGCCCCTCCAACATCCAAGAGCATATCCATTGAGGAATCACTGACATACATATATGTGAAAAGGCAGTGGAATCTGAACCAGCAAAGGAGGTCCAAGTGTGCTCTACCTCCTGGTCAAGAATACTCCCAAAGGCACAACAATGCATATCGCAAAGTGCACCAAAACTCAGAAGCAGAGTTGGGCATTATACCAATGATTTATTTTTATTTTTTGTTATTATATGAGGCATAAAGAATTTTTTTTTTTTTTTTTTTTATGAAATATTAGAACAAGCGAATAATTAATGAACGAATTATTCCTAATCAATTCTTCATTATCTCTAAATAATTTAGAATAAATAATTAAAAGTTAAACAAATATCAAAATTAATGAATGCGAACATTTAAAAAGATAAAAATAAAGTTCAACATAGAGTATTAATGATGGAATATAAACCCTGAAACCATTAACGCTGTTTAAAACCCAATAATATACATAATGTTTCTTCATTAATGTCAAATAAAATTTTGAGTTATTAAAAAAAATTATTAAAAAATAAATATAAAAAGGTGTAAAATTTAACAATAACTAACTGCGATTTGGTAAGATAATCATCGGCGTCAGCTCATCAACGTTTTAAAGGAAGCCAGCATTATATAAAAAATCGATGAAATCCGTTGAAAACTTTTTTTTTATTCAAAATAAAACTTGCCCAGCTCCCCTCAGAAGATCGAACTCATCTAACAGTACTCTCTTATTAAATCATGATATAATCCGGAGCCAATCATCTCCAAACACAAAGTGAACCAGGAGATCGGACTATGCCCACAATTAGGGACGAACGAGGAATAATTGCAGCTTTGCAAGGTTTCGGCACGGAACGCAATCGCAGGCAGTTTGGTCCCACTCAAATGGGAATGGCTAGTTCCGTGGCTCTTTAGCCTTCCTAAAGTAATCATTTACTCTTTACAAGTTTGTCCGATTTTTATCAATTTCGCACACTGGTTCTCCTAACAATATACATATGAGATTAATTGCTCAAAAAATATATTATTTAGGATAGTATTTGTAATTGGGGAGTAGGTTAATTATTTTTAGTTTAGTGCTATATCTAATTTCAAGGATTATTGACACACTATTTTTTAGTTGAGTTGATTCCTCGGACAAGCCATTACAGACATTTAATGTGGGAGAGGTCTTACTGGTTTATCTGATCTTGACACACTGGTTTTCCATGGGAAAATTAAAGAAGAATTGGAAACTTTGGGGATATCAAAAGAACTTTGTCATGTCAGGGATCTTTTCAAGAAAGTAATTAACAATGAAATCAGATTAAAGAAGAGGGTGGTCAAAGGAGAGAAGAGAATGATGAAGCTGCGCTGGGTAGTGGGAAGGAGGAAGAAGGAAGATTCTTCAGTGATATCACGTGGTCCTAAAAGTGGCCGTTTTGTGTAAAAAAAAAAAAAAAAAAAAAATCGATTGGTTAAAATAGGTGAAACCTTGAAAAAATTATAATTCATTTTCTTTTATTAATTTTTTAACAATTTATTCATTCCTTTAGTCTTCTTCAATCAACTGGTCACTCCCGATACGAATCGTTCCTCAACGGGTTTTTCTCGAAAGACCATATTCTAAAAGCACTGTAGGGCGCTGCACAACTCGAGAATGGAACAGTAAACAACGGCTGAATCATCTTTTTAATCATCCCTCCAAAGAGGACATTACTGGTAGATATTCAGTTGAGAGGTAGCCTACGCCTCAACACAGATCCAAGATCAAAATGAAACCTGGAAAGGGACTCACTACACCAGACCTCACTAAAACACGCCAGTCTCCGCATTACGCCCCAATTACTAAAATTACAGGAGAGCTAAATTGCTGATGCATGTCCAAGGGCCCGAAACAGCTTTGTTAAAAAATATTGATAAAAATCACAACACCGTTGTGATCAAAAATTACAACCGACAGAACGGAACGACTAGGTAAAATGAGGCTACAATTAGTTTCGGGGTGAGAGTACTATTTTGCACCTAAGAGAGGAATTCAGCTTATTATTCAAACTAGGCAAGTTTGATATCTTTTTATATATATATTTTTTTCTCCGATCCAGTAACCTAAATCTAACCTGTGATCTAACCAGGGAACCTAAATCTATAAATACACTGGATAACATTAATGACGAACAACCCAAAGCATAACTGGATTCCGCAGCTGCATGAAACCATGAAACCTTTTGATCTGGGTGACCCTATAAATGCTGTGGTAATAGCAGTGAACAAGAGTCGGGAGGTGAACAAAATTCTCAGTTCTGTAAAGGAGAAGTTACATATAAAGGACATGGAAAGTATGAACAAATCGACGTCCAAATTACCAATTATTGTACAACCCATCGGTAACTCCTCAATATCACCTCCAAATAAACCAGCCATTCTTGCACCTTAAACTCCTCACCCACATCCGTACAGATGACACAAAATTCATTAAACTATCTACCCGCACTTCCACTCATCAGTTTAACCCATCAGAATCTTGCACCATCTGTAATAGGAAGGAAAGTGAAACTAACCACCATCTCTACTGTTCATGCCCAATATACTCAGCATACAGGACCCACTTCCTACCAGATTTCTGTTACATGTCAACCCAACAGTTTTTCGAAATATTAAAGTTCAGCGATGTTTCCACAATTAATGCACTGGTGCAGTTCACAGTACGATGCCTGAACTTAATAAAATTTATAATAGATGAAGGTTGAACAATGTGAATCTGGTCGGTTGATCTTAACTTTATTTCTTCTAGCATGTTTGTATTTTTGCAATCTGTGTTTCTTTTGGTTTGGCTATGGTTTTAGCAATGTTTAGTTTGATACTGACGGGATTTTGTATTGTAAGTGCTTTCATGCTTTTTATATAATTTAATGTTGTTATTTTATAGATTTCTCATGTTGATATACAGACACATAATTGTTACTGAAATACAAAGTACATACATATATAAAGCACAGATAGAAAAGGGCATGAGAAGAAACAAAAAATGTAAACCCTAATTTTCATATTTATATATTTATAATATATTATATTATGTACACACTCTATTTGTACGGGGGAAAACCCCAAAGAACAAATAAATATTATGTATATATATATATATATATATATATATATATTAATAACGATACAGGTTCAAACGAAACGTCGCCTTTTTAGACGATGATCTCAGGTTCCCTCATCCAGGAAGCTAAATATTTTAATATAGTATTTATTGGCTATAGCGATCAACGTTGTATAAAATTATTCTACATAACGGACCTTACTTATTTTACACAAGTTAAATGGATATAGTAACAATATTCTAGTCCAAAAACCTCGATGGAAACGTCACTTTTTTAGGAAATCAATAATTCAATCCCGCTATAAATCGTATTACTGGATGTTTAGACTCACCCTTAGATTTTGTAAAATAAATAAATAACAACATTTTATTTATCGAACAACATAACAACTGTAATTTTATTTTTAATTTATTTATAACTAGCTATATATCCCGGTTTCATCCAGGAACTTGGAAAACAATGAGAAAAGCCGTGGGTCAAGAAAAGTTCGTTAGGACAGAAATGAGATTTTTTTCTACTCCAACGGTTGATTTCGTAAAAATCTAATGTAATGCGAGATCATAACGATTTTTTATACAATAAAGAGTATACCCAGAGATTGTCAGGAGTTATGGGATTTTAATATGGACAGGTGTTCGCACCTAGTATGAAAGAACCTACACTAAGACTAAGCGAAATTTGGAGAATTTAGGACAAACGCTATGGATTTCTATAAAGAACAAAAAACAGAATTTCATCTTTATTTATATAGTTTATATTCGAAAGAATAATATAATTTTTTAATGTTAACTCTCGAGTTACAATTATTTTTTTAAACTTGAAGATTGTGAATTAAATACAAGTGAGTCTAAACTTTTGACTGGTACTGTATCTTTCATTGATTCTCAGCTGATTTCGATTTAATTTTAAGAATGGAATGGACCAATTACGAAAAGCAGCGAATCATTGAATTTCTTGAAAAGAGGTAGAAGCATTAATTATGAGAAATCGTGAAGAATCAAAAAGTTTAAAACAATTATGAAGGTGTAGGATACTAACTTTTCATATATGGCTCAAACCCCTTCATTAGTTATCAATGGCCAAATCTATTCCAGAAGGAACTTTATGAGACCGCTGTCGTCGACCAATCGATTCAGCCTCGACCAATCAGATTCATTGGTGAAATCTGGACGGAAAGGAGGTACAAATGTACAACGGATTAGGGGTCTTTCTTCGGATAACATTCCACGTGAAGTCAATACGGATGATTTGATAGTTTTCGTTCTTAACAAACAAAGCACGGCTTCAAATCCACTTGGCTTGGATTTTTCACTTCATATACCAAAGAGCTCTGCCACTATTAAAAGGTTATAGTAACCGTGGTCATTTCATATAATTTATCTCTAGACAAAATAAGCTAAATAAATCCAAGGAGACTATTTCTTTCTATCCGCAGTCCAGTGATCAGGAATCGGCAAGCGGTTTAAACAGTCTATTCTTAATTTCGTTATTAAAAAAAAAAAAATTAAGCTCTCTTTCTAGTACAAGAACATAATTTAAAATTGGGGTTAGATATAGGCAACAATAATTGAATCCCGATAGTAGAAATTTTTAATGAAGTGGAAAATATGTAGGTTGTATACAATCTAGTTACTACAATTTTTAATTGCTTAATTATAAATAATTGCAATAAACGACTTTGATTATATAGGTAGATATATTTTAAAAACAAGCACCTATATTAAACAGGAATAGTTATTGTTAAAGAGGATTTAAGGTGGGGGTTTTGGGATGCTTTGTAGAAAAATTGGACCCCCTGTACTAAAGTTTCGCTGTTGGGCTATTAGACGTCCTTCCGTTCGGGTAACCTGTGGTATAGTGGTTAGAGACTGGGAGTCATGATAAACAATGTAAAATTACATTTTTTCATTTATTTAATTATTTTTTTTGAATCCTAAACATGAGGCGATCTTCCGGCAGCAATCTTAAAAGCAATGAGGACTCACCAGAGAGAGTTTATTAATATTGAAATTCAACGCAATGATAGTTGTTTGTTTTTTGGGGGCTTAAAAGCGTAAAACCCTTTTGATCATCAACGCCTGCACTCAACTGCCCCCCCCCCAAAAAAAAAAGAATTATTACCCTTAAAGGAATTGAGAAGAAGCGGTAATAATTTTGGAAAACGTTTTCATCCAAAAATTAAATATTATTAAACTTCTAAACTAGGGCAGATCCTCAACTAAAAATCTAGAACGTTTAAGCTCCGTTTATCCCATTTTACGCTTGTTACCTCAAGTTAACAAAAGTTAAATGTTCTGGTCACTAAGAAATTTTCTTCCGAACAAAGAAGACACGAATATCAATTTCGGGCACACTTTACTGCTGGGCCAAGGAGAAAAGAAACTTAGCCAAAAGTTAACTCTCCCTTGGAAATACTTTCTACACGAAAACTTGCTTATCAGCCCAGAATCTTATGAATAAATCTCAACTTTGTATGAGGCTTACCGTTTTTGTTCAGTGTGGACATTTTTTTTTTTTTTTTTTCCTCCCATGAAGAGCACGTTAATATCTTATACAGTTCTTATTATTAATACTTCCATAAAAACGATACGACAAAAATTAACTTTTTTTTAAGATAACTTTTCATACCATTTAAGTATATACAAGTAACCTTCCAAGCTATAGCTATAGTAAATGAATATTTCGACATGATTTTTTAGCATATTCAAAGTATTGAAAATAAAATTGAAAACTATTTTACCAATATTAAGAGATCGTGTATTATTTCAATACTTGTGGTTTGGGGGTTATTTCAGTACAGCATGAGTAAGCAATAATTTTTTTGATTGGCCCAAAGCACTACTACTCGTCAATTTGATCGCCTTCAAGGATAAAATAATTATGATCATAAAAAAGTATAAATTCCAATTAGATCATAATATGAACATTCAAATACCACGTATGCTTTAAATAATGCAGCAAACTAAGATATTGTTATAAAAAGGTTTTTCTTCCCTATCACATGCAGTAAATAAATATTATGTTGGCTGCTTATATTTACCACTCCTTTGATCGGGGAATGGGTCTTCTAAGTAATCTCCCCCCTATTAGCTGAAAATCAAAGTAATTTCAAAACTTACAGTGCCTTACTCAAGGTTTGGATCAAAAAATCTGGTCGGGTGCGGTGAAAACTTGCTTTAATATTTTCGAAGAGTAGCTCTATTTGCAGTAGTTTAAATGTATTTTATAAGGAACAAGGTTAAAAAAAAACCAAAAAAAAAACCAAAAAAAAAAACAAGCGCGTAAAACAATGTTCTTCCCCAATTTAAAATTATTTTTTTTTAAAAATAATTCTGAATTCGTTCAACGCCAGTTTCAATCAATTTGTTCTGCTCTATTGATTAATACTTTTTAATTCTATCAAGTCCGATTAAACTATGATTATAAAAAACATTGATTGTAATTTTTTATTTTCTTCTTTAAGTAATTACGACCAAGAAAATCAAAGCTTCAATTTTAAATTAAACAATATTTTAAATAATGTTTACATTTTTTTTCCAGATGAATGTTAGAAATTCTCCTAGTTGTCCGTATTCAATTAAATTTAAAAATTAATGGGTTTGAAAAAAAGTAAATTTCGGCATATTGCATATTTATCGAATATTTTTCAGCCATGATTGTAAGATGAAAAACGTTTGATAAAATATGGTCAACTTTCCGAAATCGACTCCTCCTGGTTGAATTTGGAAGCTGGAAGTTGGAATGGCTGGACAGCCCTCATCGCTTTTCGAATAAAGGTTTTAGTACCGTCGTCGCGTAATCCAATCAGCATAAAGAAAGCCAAAGCGGGAAAATGAGCTCGAGGGATTATAATTAATTAAATCTAAACAAAAATATTTTCATAAATATATTAAACGATGCGGATTAAGGGTAATACATTGGAAATTAAATAAAGTTCTCTTCGTTGAATACAAATCAGAAAGAATGGGCCTAATTGTGAAGCATGTTGTGGGTTGGTTGGAGTGCAAACTATTTGTGGGGGGGCTGTAGGGGGTAAGTGGGGGGGGGGGGCAGAAAGCTGATGCTACCAGTCGTTAGACCCTTCATTTCACATCCGTGACTGGAATATCATTTTTTCATCGCCGGTTGCTTGGTTTTTGCGAAGGCCTACATGTGTCCTGGATCATAGCCTTTTCATGAACCCATCAACCCAGCGTCTTCTAAATGAATAATAAGCCACTCGCGTTTACTCCTCGTTATAAACGTAGGCTTCTGTTAAAAAGTTAAATATATTAGTATATTTAACCCCAGTAATATATTAAGCTGTGTTAATGAATTTCCATTAGTGATGTAAAACTATCGATAGTTTTTTAACAATCGATAGTACTATCGAAAACAACGTTTTGAAAGTGTAAAGTAGTATCATCTGCCTCTAAGCACCCATGCGCTATATAATTGATGGAAACGAAAAATAAATAAAATGTAACAGTGTAATTTTATTTATGTTTCTGACCAAAAATTTACTCTATAAAAAAATATAAGTTTCACGCAAAAACTATAGACTGGAAAGTTGAATTGTTTGCATATAGACAAAATAATAATTAAAAAAAAAAAATTTCAACCTCTATAAATCAGCTACCTGAGAACATTTTTTTGAAGCCTGTACGCCCCAAGCTTAAGATATGTCTTAGACAAACGTCACTGAAACAACATTTTTTCTTCATAAACTCTGACAAATTCGAGGATTGCGTTCCGAATGTTGTCCTGTCAATTTAACTACTTCGACCACTGGGAATCCTGGTTTCATTGTTACTTGAAGAGGGTTGCTATAGCTTTCCTCTAGACACAGTTTCTTCGACATTTTGATGAAGTTGTTATTCTTTGCGCTTACGACTAAGCTTTAAACTGATAAAAATTATTTAAGGTATAATAGAACGCATCCTTTTATTTTCAGAAATGTTATAAAAGAGAAAAGAAAAAAGTGTAATAGGAACGCGCATTTTAGCTCTTATAGTACCAACTGAAAAATTTCGTCACAGTGGCAACCAAGAAGATGGGCGGAACTCCCGGTCGAGGATCTTATAATATTTAGTGTATTAACCCTAAAGTACAAAATATCGTAATTTGGACTACCACTCTAAATAATACATGTCATGAGATTACTATGGATAACATGACTTAACGACACCAACCTTTGACTCCCATCAATGTTCTGTGGCAACCTATCAAATTTTTTTTTTTTTTATATTTTATCAATACTTGCACATAATATAATCCTAACCCATTCCGCGCTTTAGGTTCAGCTTAAAACTTATTATTTTACTTTCCTAACCACTTCATTTTAATCAATTAATCAATATCAATTAATATGATCAACTATAACCTTCGAGAAAGATTCCACTTCAAGTATTTAACACTTTGTTCACCCTGCAGATGTCTGAGACGCTAAGATAAAAAGGATCCAAAATTTAGATATATGTTTGTAAATTAATTTTCAAAAAATTACTGTAATAAAATCTAATTTAATAAGAAATTAATTTTAACAAATTTTGTATGATTTTTTGGGGAAATAAACGACTTTAAAGTCAAATAATAAATCTGTCAAATAATAATTTATGAACATACGTGTTTAAGGGAACTTGAGGAGTGCTCAAGTTAATACGTAAGATTTATTATTTACCTGACATCACAAGGGAGGCTGAGCGAGACCTGCTCATATTTGAAAGGAGGAACCTGCGAAGGATATTTGGAGGAGTTGTGGACAGTTGCATATGGCGGCGACGAACCAATCGCGAAGTCTACGCACTTTACAAAGCACCAATGTGGTGAGGTTCCCAACCCTCTTGGTCGTCTCTGGTGGGCAGGACACGTGACTAGGATGAGCAGCGATGAGCTCCAGAAAAAGCTTCTAACAGTACAGCACAAGACGCCAAGGAAGACCCAGAACGAGATGGACTGACTGTGTCGCGGAAGATTCCCGTGAGTTCCTAAATGTCGGAAATTGGATGCGGCCGCACTTGACCGAAAGAATTGGCGGTGGATGGTGGAGGAGGCCAGGACCCATAACTGAGTTGTAGAGCCACGTTAAGTAAGTAAGTATTATTTACCTGAGGATTATTGGGAAATAGAAGTCGGATCAACGACAGCAGTATTAACCTGCATATCATGTTGCAACGCCTAACTGATAAAAATAATCTCAGGTTACCGAAATCTGTGACTGCAGGGCACTGGATCATTGGAATAGGTCGTTCGAATGGCGTGATTTTTTAAATAATTTTCGGAAATACTTATCCTAAAAAAAATTCCCACATGCCATCTAGATTTCAGGTTAAAAACGTTAACCTCATTCAGCAGTAAATCCTCCAAAACTTACTACACACTCGACTTTTTTCTGCCTTTGTGAAGGCTTAGCCATACCCAAAAATGTGGGCTACAACGAGGATATTCTGGGATCTGGATTCCAACAACAGAAATGATAATTGAAAGGGACGCCACTGCATTATTTTCTGTAGCGTGGAGTAGTATAAGGTAAAACGCGTCGATAGCAATAGTGTGGACACGGCTTTTCTTTTTTTCTGCCTTTCGAAGAGTAAATTATTGTAAGATTCAGAACGTGTCAATCTTTAAATTGGAAACAATTCACAAAAACAAGTAGCGCAGGGGTTAAATGTTTGTGCAAAACGTATACGTGTAACCAAATTACTATTAGTATTTAAAAAAATAAATAAATACAAGTTTTTTTCTATTAACGAGTCATTATTAATTACATTATCATTAATTTAAAGTTATTTATCTTTCAAGGCCAGTAAATTGATTTTGTATCATGTTATCGGTAAGGAAAAAAATCAGGGGGGGGGGCTCCAAACATGGGAACGCCGATTCCAACCGTCGCTAAATGCCATCGGTATCGAAGAGACATTAAATAAAAGCTAATTAAAAATGCTGCTACTCAATTAGGTATTTAGAGAAAGCAGTATTAATAAAGAGATAAATCTTTTGAACAATAATATCAAATATGACTTAAGACATTTTCAAAAGAACGCCTAAAAATAAGTTTTTGTTTTACCTAAGTTGATTTAAAGTTAGCGCTGATTGATTATTCATTAGGTCCCATTAATGTTATTACTAAATGTTGCTTACGTACACTAAGCTTCACGAGTCAACATTTAAAGTTTTGATGGATTGATTGGTCCGTAAGGAAGGAAGATTGATTTTACTAGTAAAGTATCACGGCTTTACGAAAATTTCTCTCAGGTTAAAACATGAAAAGATAGTCGATGCAAGAGTTTAAAATTTTAAATGGATTGGAACAATGAACAAATAATAGTAACAGATTTAACGAGGGTATCCATCCATGTATGTTTCCAATAGTATCTGGGAATTTGCAATCCGACCATTTACTTTTTTTTTCAATTGCCGTTATAGGTAGAAGAAATATCATTTAATATGGCTATCGAATAGACCTTGCACGGGATTTTTTTAAACTTTCAATAGCTTTCATTCTTTTTGGCAAGCTGATTAGAGTCCAGGCCTCTATGCCCTGTATTTAAACTGACTTTATAACAGCAGTTTACACTCTCAGTTCGAGATTTCCAAGGATTATAACAGATTTGAGTTCGCTTGAAAATGGGAAGAAAGCACTATTAGTGCCTGTTGATACAAATGTCGATCATTGATTTTAATTAATGTTTTCTATTTTTTTCTCGTTATTGCAATAGTCATAAAAAATAAACATGTGTGAAATCTCGATGGTCCTTCGATTCTGTATAACTAGCAGTACAAACAAGACATTTAGAAAAATCTAATACAGCATTTTTAAAAGGCAGAAAGTCTGCGAGTGCAAAGATCCAAATAGATTCTAAATAACCTAAAAACGTCTAGTTTATATAACTGTTTGAGAAGAAAAATGAATGTAGAATGTAAGTTAATGAATTAAGAAGAGCAGGTCCATTTATGAATACCTGAACCCTAACATAAATTACATAGAAAGAAGACGAGGTAATGACTATAGTGGTCGGTACCGCTTGGGATGATGGCTTATCGGATCATCCATCTGATGAGGGGTCCACCACAGGTCCCTCCCATCAAGCTCTGCTTCCTAGATCTAGTTTCCATGGTTATCCTCACTTCTACGCTACGTCAAACATCATTATCCGTCCGTTTCTAACTGCCTGCTTCGTGAAGATAAACTAATAAAGATTATTTTTCTCGTAGGCTATAACTCAGTAACGATTAGTAGCATAGTAAAAACAATATTTTTAAAATAATTTTATATCAGATAGAAGATTCGCCATGGGTGGGATGCGTTTCACCGTTCGTATCAACCTCTGATCTATCAAGAACCGTACCCACAGTCATGTCAGCCTTCTCACTTCAAAGATTATCTATAGCAAACACAATTATTTTAAACACAATAATTCAATTTTGGTGTGGTCCATAATCAGATGTTTATTATTATTATATCATAATCATAAAACAAAAAGGTGTTTAGAAAATCTTTATTTTAATTTAAATCCATATTTTAAAATAATAAAATAAATCCATATTTTAAGATATTTAGAATTCTTTCAAGACATTATATATATATATATATATATATATATATATATATATATATATATATATATATATATATATATATATATATATATATATATCACAAATATTGAAAAAATATTTGTAGACGTGAAGCTATTTTTTAAAAGCGCTCTAATTAAAATTAAAGAAGTTAATGAAAAATATTTTTGATTGATAACTTTAGATAAACAATCATTCTGGCTAAAATAAACAAAAAAAAAAGATACCTATGTATTTGTTGCATTTTGCTGCTGTACGCTTTTGATCTTAGTTATAATAATTTCTCTACTTTATTTTTTCGAGTTTCATTCATTTATTATTTCGAGTTTGTGTTTACTGTAAGTTTGGTATGTGTTTATATGTTCGAGTATATGTAGGTATGAACGTATTTATGTAAGTGCTTATCTATGTTTTTATGTTTTAATATGTTTATATGTTTCAGTATATGAAAGTATGTATGTATGTACGTAAGTTCGTCATTATGATTAAAAGATATTTATTGTGTAGTTACTGAACGCTATTATTTTGTCTAATTTTTCTTCTTCACTTAACCATTTGCTTCTTATTGTTATATTTAATTAGGCTTTGTTTTCTTTTATTGGAGCTTGTTTATTATTGTTTTAAAAATCATATTATTTGTATAAAACTATAACTAAAATACGTTTCGTGTGTCGTTGATGCTGCAGAGGTCTAAGCACCAGCAGAGTTGGGCATATTTAAATAAAAATGTAATCATGATTATGACTAATAATCAAAAATGTGAATAATCATTGTAATCATCATTCACAAATCATTCTTTAGCGCGGAATCATTAATCATGAATTGTATTAATCACTGGTCGTGGAATATTCATGAATACAACGTATTCAACAATCATGAATGACCATTATTCATTATTAAATGTTAGTCAGTAATCATGATTAAGAAGAATTCATTATTCATGATTACTCATTACTAATTAATCATGACTAATGGGAATTCACTACTCATGATTACAGATTATTCATTAATCATGAATAATATAAATTCATTAATCATGATTACAAAAAGAATCATAATTCTGGGTCTAACTAATCATGAATGGTGATTGCAAATTTGTTTGCTCTTTCCATTCTTGTCAATAGAGCTTTACCAATACCCATTGGAATTAGGGTCTAATTCTTTACTTGTGACTTCAAATGCTGTTCAATTGACTACACCCACTCTTAGGACTTGTCCTTGCTCATTAGGACAATTTTTAATTCAGAAATGCATCCTCATTTTTTAAATTTAAATGAATAATGATTATGAATATATCATATTCATGATTGATGATTGGTGAATATTTGCTAGTCATGATTAATGAATATTAGGTATTCATGATTGATGAATATTATATTAATCCTAGCTCATGAATATATTTTATTCATGAATAATGACTAACTTAATTTAACAGTATTCGTTAATCATGAATAACTGAATACCAGTTATTCATTATTCATTTCTAATGAATACCATAAATACTCAATAATCATTAAAAATACTCCGCACTGATTATGAATAAAAGTTATTCATTATTCATTTGTTTTATGATTACAATTATTCATATTCATTAATCATTATTCAGATTACAATTTGTCCAACTCTGAGCACCAGTATCGCAGGAGGCGGCCCTCTGGAGTACCATCGGCGACACAACTAACGTACATTGTATACAGAAATGTATAGTATGTACTGTGTACAAAATAAACTCCCTTCTGGCAGGGTTACTGTTAGAAGGAGAATATAAAAAAAAATAAAAAATGTATCACAAATAAAATATTTTTTCATCTTGGTAAAATACAGTTTTCCTGGATATTTCTGCGTGACACGGCAGTACCAAATGGGAAAGTAATGATGGCCCAATTGCTTATTTACAATAAATACCATTAATTAAATACAATTAATTCCTTTGTAATAATACAACCCAAGTTTGGACCCATTGGCTAGAATAACAAAAAGTCACTTTTTGACAAGTAAACACATAAAAGTAGCGAAATGACAGTATAATTAATCAGGTGTTTATTTCTGATACATTTTTTCTATTAGCTGTTCTTTAGTTAAATTTCAATATCTGTTATACCACTGAGTGATGGTCTGTTTTCTTCTTGTTCTGTAGCCATCGAACGAATAAAATATTACATAATAAAAATAGCCTGCCGTATATCGAGGAATACCACTCGAAAAATTTCTAACTCCTCGGGAAGACATCAGTCACAGGTGACAGTTATTAGAGGTAGAGACCTTCCGATAAGCGGGCATCAGCTGATTGATGAAGAGGCCCCAACGGCCATGAGAGTTGCTCGCAGTCGAGGGAACAAGTCCCCCCTTCGTAAATCCTCCACACCCCCTCCCACAACCTCCAACAAACGGGCAACTGTAAACAGTTCTCCATCTGTTTACTGCCTTCACAGGGCTTATTCTTCAAACATTTTCTCGTCAACGGGAAACACATGAAACGGGATTTGCCCTTTGATCTGAGTACTGAATTGTAAAAGACTGAAACTACGGTAAGCAATAAGCTATTTTGAGGGTGGGCGAGGTGGATGACCAACCTCAATCTTATTATTTTCTCTGTTTACATGTTTACATATTAGCGGTAAAATAAATAAACGATAATAACTGCTCACAGCTCATCTTATTTAAACCATATTGTGTAACCATTGTAAAACATCATAACGCAGAAATGTAACCGAAATTAGAAACATAGCGTCAGTATTGATATTTTTAAAGCTTTATTGTTAGTTATTAGATTATGTATAATTTTAAAATAATTTATTTTTTGAAGAGAAAAGATTTGGCTCCGCCGGGAGTCGAACCCGGGTCTCCTGCGTTACATGCGAGGATGCTAACCGCTACACCACAGAGCTCGGCTCAAGGCAGAGCAAATCCTTCCTCTTCACTGATACCTACTCCCCCTATCTCACAAATTTTGCGAGTAGTAGCGGGAGGTGGACAAATTTTGTCCAATTTACGATATTTATTGACATAAGTCAATTTTTAAATTATTTTAATTAATCCAATGTTAAATTGTGGCTTACCACAAATTTTAAATTATTTTTAAATAATTTATTTTTTGAAGAGAAAAGATTTGGCTCCGCCGGGAGTCGAACCCGGGTCTCCTGCGTTACATGCGAGGATGCTAACCGCTACACCACAGAGCTCGGCTCAAGGCAGAGCAAATCCTTCCTCTTCACTGATACCTACTCCCCCTATCTCACAAATTTTGCGAGTAGTAGCGGGAGGTGGACAAATTTTGTCCAATTTACGATATTTATTGACATAAGTCAATTTTTAAATTATTTTAATTAATCCAATGTTAAATTGTGGCTTACCACAAATTTTAAATTATTTTTAAATAATTTATTTTTTGAAGAGAAAAGATTTGGCTCCGCCGGGAGTCGAACCCGGGTCTCCTGCGTTACATGCGAGGATGCTAACCGCTACACCACAGAGCTCGGCTCAAGGCAGAGCAAATCCTCTGCTTGAGCTCTGCCTTGAGCCGAGCTCTGTGGTGTAGCGGTTAGCATCCTCGCATGTAACGCAGGAGACCCGGGTTCGACTCCCGGCGGAGCCAAATCTTTTCTCTTCAAAAAATAAATTATTTAAAAATAATTTAAAATTTGTGGTAAGCCACAATTTAACATTGGATTAATTATGTATAATTTTACTTTACAACTTTTGAAACAGCCGCGAAGGATCCTTCTCTATAATTGCAAAGGGTACTGATTAGGAAATTTCGTCAGAAAGAAATTTACCATGTTTAATGCGTGAGGTAAAGGAAGTAATTTACTAAGCAAGATGGTTAATTTCTTCAGTTGAAAATTCCGATTCATCTAGCCAACGGTAAAAAAAAAAACTGTTAAGAGGCCAGATATAACGGATTAGAAGGTAACAAACAAAGAAATTCCTGGAAAGGGATTCAATTTTGTCTAATTTTCGGCCGCGAGAAAAGTGTTAATAATTTGTTAACAGTTCCTTTTCCTTTGTCTAGGTTTTCGCAAAGACTAATTGGAGGCCTCAATTATTGCGACTAGGTCAGTTTTAGTTCTCTTAAGAGCGCCCAACATCAACACTTGTACGTAGCGACTTAAAAACTTATCATAAGACTTAAAAACAGACAAATGTACTGCCATAAGTTTCATTTTTGTTATTTTTAGGGGACTAAAAAAAGTCGCAGAATAAAGTTGTATTTTCAAAAAAAAAAAAAAAAAAATACTTCTATGTCCAATCTATAACAAAATTGTTCGTTTTAATTTTAATTCAGGTCCATGTGTAAAAGTTACACATACCCGCGGACGGTATTTCGTCTGTTCCAAACAGTAGCGCTACTATCAAGTTTTTATCAGGGGTTTGCCTCATAGGAATTCGGTGAATTATCTTCTTTTATGATCATTACTCCGTATTTCATTCTTTTCTTGCTTCGTTTTGTTGCCTTTAGTAATTTCAATCAGGTAAGTTGTTTGTTCGTCAGTATTTCGTCAGAGTCATTTTTAGTTAGGCGTGTTGTGTAAATGCACCCTAATACATAATGGTAAATAGCTATCCATGAAGTCAAACCTATTTCTTTTTAAGATGGCTCATAGATCATTTTCATTATCTAGGTTCACATACGTCCGGGAGCAAAGGAGAAGGTTGTTGAAAGCGTTTGTTGCCGGTCACAATGGCCCGAGTTCCTTTGCTTAGACGAGTTAAAGCATGGCCATTGAAGAGGGCTCCACCAAGGCCCAACTGAATAGATCTAATTACCAGTTAATAGAAGGCTTCCGTGGGCAGTGATTACGCAAACGATTAATGTGGGAGCGAAACGTTAATAGTCCTCAATCCCTTATATTAATTAAACAGTATAACTAAACGTGTTTAATTATCCTTTGTGACCGATTTGGAATGACTGGCAGCTCCTCATAATCCTGACGGGAACAGATATAAATGGACTTTGAATAGCGTAGTTAAGAAAAGTATTTGGGTCTTTTTTAATGTATCCACAACCAGTTACTTTTTGATATTATTAGTGATTTATCATACCGTTATTTAATAACATACGTATATTTTAAAAGAAAAAATATATATATGACGGAGATTACCTAACTATTACGAACGTTGAAGTTGTTTTTGTTAAATAATGAATCTGATACAACTGAGTCGCGTTCTTAAATCAGAAGAAGTGGCATATAAAACATTTCGAAGGTTCGGAATATTACATAAAACACGGAAAAGTAGAAGAGGACACTTCATGAAGCTTGGTTTCACCAAAGATGATCTCCAGCATTGAGATGGAGTTTGAGAAGTTGTAGAGAGGAAATCGATGGTTATAAAGGGACCTGGTTCAACTATTGTAAGTTATCATTGAGGAAGGGTTTTTTTTATTTTTTTTTATTTATCCCCGGGCGAACTGACTGGAAGAATATGCTAAGAGAAGTATATTCCAGTGACGTTTTAATGAAATCGATGGTGATTGCAGGTGAGGGCCTTCATTGAGAAATTAATGAAAGTTGTTTTTTCCAAAAGGAATTATCAGGTTTGAAGAATGTACCCAAATCATGCTAAGACATTTCACTTTAATCATCTATTTTTTACTAGTATTAATTTAATATTAAGATAAATCACTCATTTAGAAATAATTTCTCTGGTGTGGTGAATAAAGTAAAAAATACCCAAGAATTACCTCCACGTTTATGGAAAAGAAGTTGTAATTTTTAGAAAGTGAGTTTCATTTACACCAGCAGCGGATCCAGAAATTTTCTGAGCGGGGGCGAAATTTGTATTTTTAACTTTTATGTATCATGAAGGACCTAAATTTTATAATATTAGTGTATAGTTACGTTGTGAATTTCTATTAAATGTTTAAATAAAATCTATTTAAAAAAAAAATTACTAAATATTGCCATTTTTATACAGAAATAGTAATAGTTGATTGGTGTCCTCACCTCGCAAGGCGACTCCCGCAATTCTTACTTATAAAATATGAGTCGCTCTTGAAACCGCCATAAGATCAAATATAAATATATTGACTGACTCCACCACTTCCGAAAATAAAATAAATCCGGCTATAAATAATTTGGTAACTGAACTGATGACCTTATCACCTAGAGCAGAATGGAAACTTTCCCTGTCAAAATTACAAAAATAATAGATTCCATATATTTTTTCCTCCTCCGTTCTTGATACCCCTGCAAGCCAATGGAAGGAAGATTGCCTCGGAAGGTAATGACCTATAATTATATTTGATTATCTCACAAAATCCCGTTCATGTTATGGTTTATTTTAAATGTAGTTCATGAATAGGGTATTGTGAATTTCAGTTATAAAAAAACAATAAACAACGGGTAAATCCTCTTATATCCTACTAAATCTACTTGAATCTTTATAGCACAAGATTGGATTAAATAAAAATCTATACAATATGAGGACAATGGCGTTTATATGTTTAAATACATTTAAATAAATAAAACACACAAAAAAAAAACTATAAATTTATAATAGCTGGAAGTCTTGTTCCGATCCTAATGATTAATTACTCCAACAGTCCTAGTCCAATGAGCCAGAATCTGACAGTTCACTGCTCCTTGGAAATTTATAACGAATCCTAAGCTACACTATTTGAATATAAATTAGTAGATAGTTAAAATAAAATTATAGATTAATATATAATTTTAAACCTCACTAAACAATACATTATAAAAAATGTTGGACTATAACTATTAAAAATATAAAAATAGTTACTGAGCTTTTGTAGATAAGGAAGTTAGCCCGACACTATAATATTGATAAAATAAAATAATAATAAAGGTATGTCAATTAGATCATAATATTAGGACAATTGTCGAACCCCTTGGGTTACTTGGATGCAATGTGGCAAGACCTGATGAGTTCCAATCCTAAGTGGACAATCTTTTCTCTTCAGATAAAAATTAGTTTAAAGCATAATTTATATCCTTCTCGCCTGACTCATCAAATAAAATTACATGAGTCATATACTCACACTAACTTTGTTAATTATACCTTTTCGTTTTATTTCGAAAATTCAGGCAAACATCAACAAACCCTGACAAGTTCAGATTAAAATCTGGTATTTTTATTATATCATTTCCGCTTATCGTTATGCCCCCCCCCCCACCACACCATGACATTTTCTTAAGAGTAGGTTTCAATAAGTTTCATCAATAAAAATGTGTGAAAAGTCAAGAATAAGAGGAAATTAACGGAAAGCATCAATATTAACCTCAGAAAATTTAGGCAGAAATATATTGATACAATTTTGTCGACTAATCATTTAATATGTTTTCGTTTCATTTTTTTTTTTATCTCAGAATAATCGCGTAAAAAATAGCTTTGATATTTAGCACTATCTGTATATACCGGTTTCACCCGGAGAATTTCATTTAAATCTATTAAGTAAGACTTTTATCGACTCAAATGTTCGATTTCGTAAAAACCAATGTAAAGCGAGTTCAAAACGATTTCTATAACAATAAAGAATATACCCAGAGATTGGATGGAGTTATGCAATGTTAATATGAACCGGTGTTCGCACATTGTATCATCAGAACCACTGATAGAAATTTGAAGAATTTAGGACAAACGGTATGGATTTCTATACAGAACAAACAAACAAACAGAATTTCATCTTTCTTTATATAGAGAACAAAATGACTAACATAATAATTTATAGTAAAATAACATTGCATAACAATAAATATTAATATTGCAGACAAAAATGTCTGAATAAAAATTTACTTTATGTATTTTATTATACAGGCAGTTCTTCATTTGCATGCGACTGTAAAAATTACGTAAAACAGTTTTTAGTTGAAATAAATAATAATAGCAGTAGTTGAATACATACGAGTATGTTACTACAAGACACTGAATAATAAATCGATGCTGATAACAGAATAGGAATTTGGCCTATTCAAATTTGAAAACTGTTCATTTAATAAGGTTTGGCAATGTAATTTTTCATTTATTTATAACCCGGAGAAGGAGGGGTGTGGGTTTAAGAAAGACGAAAATTTGGCTTTGCTTGCTTGAACCCTTTCTTATAGCTTTCACATGAACCCCCTTTTTTCCACAGGCCGTAATTATATTCTGACGGGTTGAGCATTAGCCCCGCTTCTTTTTGCAGACATAATAACACAATTATAATAATAAATTTATCGATATAGATTAATCATCATGAGAGGTTTTCTGTGTCGTTTTTTTTGGAATAAAAATTTGAAAAGCCAAGAAAAAATGTTTTTATTTCAATAGGAGCAACAATAGATAAACTTTTCGATACATTGCTAATTTTATGTAATATATAAAACCATTTTAATACATACATTATATTGATCTATTAATATATTACACAATATTAATTTAGTTTTAATATAGTACAATTATGTGGTGCCTATTTTTTCAAACGCATAAGCAGGGATCTTCTAAAAATTTAAATTATTAAAAATAAAAATTATAAATAATAAAAAGTATCAAAGCAATATTGTTGTTAAAGTAATGCGAAGAAAAATATTCATATATTGTGAAAAGTCCCCTTGAAAGGACTAAAGTCAGGAGTCTCTAAAAATCAAGTGAACGATTCTAACCCGTAACATTCTCGCCAATAACTCTCAAAAATAGTCATAGACAGGAACTATTTTACAGGAACTAAAAAATAGACTATTCCTCTATCACATCAAAACTCACTGGAAGCATCCAAGTTCAGCTGATGAGCAACTAAGCCCATATATGAAAGCAAATTTCTCAACGAAACAAACCAAAAATAGACAATATAGTGCTAACAATCTGTATACATTATTAATTCACAATAAATAAACACACTTATATGCGGAAAAGCAAAATAATAACAATACTCAAAAGAGAAAGGCTATAAATAAAAGGGGTTGCCAAAACGTTTCAAGACTAGAGGAAAATAGTTTAAGTACAATCTGTCTATTTCAGAGCCGCCCGTCTTCCAGGATGATAAAGAGTTCGGAGTTTTGATAAAAAACATTTTCGTCATTTAAGATGCCGACGTTTCATTTCGATAGTGCTGCTAATTACACTATTAATAAAAAGTGTTAAATCTTATTTATTCTAGCATAAAATAAATTCACTTAGTAACGGAGTAATGTTTAATGAAAAAAAATTATTATGTTAAATATAACAATTCGTAAAACAATAACGATTCCTTCAATTGTTTTTCTTTCTTGACGACTTGAATATCGTTTTGATAATTTTTTAAATATTTTTCATAAGAAGAGAAAAGAAATTGGCCTTGGCCGCTATTTCAACCCACCTTATTTTACAACAGAATTTCCAAACGGAAATCCGGGTTCAGATCCCGGCCCAGATCAATCTTTTGTCTTTTTATAAAAAATATTTAACAATTATATATATATATATATATATATATATATATATATATATATATATATATATTAACAGCTTGATACAATGAACTGGTGAGCTACAAAAGAATTGGCAGCCCTGGAATTAGGCTCTCTTCTTAGAAATTTATCGCGGACGATAAAATATATTTGGGTATTTTGTACGTCGTGTTTTAGATTATTTAGACATCATTGTCATTATTTATCCTAGCTTATGACTCCTAGAGCTGTTCTTTAGATAAATGCAAGAAACATATAATATTATGAGAAATTTATTGCCAAATAGCATGTCACAATCCGTTACAAAGCTCTCCGATTCTCCAAGCCGAGAGCCCAACCAATCCTCGCTTCGATTCTTCTCTATAGTAGCCAATAAACAGTAATTACTTTTAATTTATTTAACTTCCATTACATACATAGATATACATATGTTTTCTTGACTGTTGATATTAAATGATATAATAGGTTTATTTTGTCATAATAAATAAAAAACAATATTATGGCGACGTTTCAAGACTATATTTTTTTCGTAATCGAGTCCTACAATGAAGAAACAAGTCGGGATAAAATTATGAGTTACATATGTAAAGTTTTTTTTAATGACTAAATTTAACAATCTATATAAATAAAGATGAAATTCTGTTTGTTTGTTTATTTATTTGTTCTTTATAGAAATCCATACCGTTTGTCCTAAATTCTCCGAATTTCGCTCAGTGGTTCTTACATACCAGGTGCGAACGCCTGTCCATATTAAAATTGCATAACTTCAGCCGATCTTCAGCAGATATTCTTTATTGTTATAAATTAACTCGCTTTACAATGTTTTTTTTTTACGAAATTGACCGTTTCATTAGAAAAATGAAATTCCCCGGGTGAAACCGGGGTATAAAGCTATAATCTATGTAAATAAAGATGAAATTCTCTTTGTTCTTTATAGAAATCCATACCGTTTGTCCTAAATTCTCCAAATTTCGCTCAGTGGCTCTTTCATACCAAGTGCGAACGCCTGTCCATATTAAAATTGCATAACTTCAGCCAATCTCTGGGTATATTCTTTATTGTTAAAAAATCGTTTTAATCTCGCTTTACATTGGTTATTAGAAAATCGACCGTTTGAGTCGATAAAAGTCTCACTTTAGAGATTTTATAGATTTAAAAAATGAAATTCTCCGGGTGAAACCGGTATATATACAGCTAGTAACATATAAAATACCTAGAATTGGAAATATATAACTCAATGTATAGGGGTGTATGAAAATACTTACAATGTTATTCATAGATAATGCTAAATAAACCACATAGACGTATAGAGACTAACAAACGAACTATATTATAATCTAATGTACAAGGACAAGTTGAGCAGAGAAGTGAGCCCTTTATAGTGTTTCAGTTTTTTATATTTTATAGAACCACTTGCAGTGAGAATGCTTAATGGATGATAGCATTAAAGAATTACAAATTCTTACTCCTTTAATTAGTCAGGCTTGAATTTTTCATCCACATCCCTCATCACCATTTGGTCTCAGATGGCTATTAAATATTCAATCGTAACTAAAAAGCAAGTTAAAATACTTTTTTGGGGAAATACGCGACGAAAGACGCGATAAAAGCTTCCTAATTTTATAATAATATCAGTGAAGATTTCATTAAATTTAAATATTTTAGTCAAAATCCACTTTATATTTAACTCCACTTCTACTTTTGTTTTTTCTTTTTGTGTTTCCTTTAGCCCCTAAAGTTTGATTTTTCTGACTAAAATCTCCACGGAACACCTTACCATGACAGCTTTGGGATATCTTTCCCTTGGGATCATATTGGATTTGCATTGCAAATTTTAAAAACGATTACCCACTTCGTTCATTATACGATGCCTTTGACGACTTTTCCAATCGGAATGTGCTTAATTAATTCAAAAAGAAGCAAACATTTAAAACTCTACCAAGTCCACCCATTTCCCCCCTCTTTTCTTCTTCTCTTTTCTTTTCTTTTTCTTTAAATGGCTTTTCTCGGCCCGTTATCCGAAGGGATGTAAACGCTCCCCCCTCCCTTAGCGAATATTGATGAGGAGAAGACTTAGCCTACGAGACAAGATTTAGCCACAAACTGAAAGGAACAAAGATATCTTAAGAATCGGATCTTTTTTAGGTGGAGAGGAAGATGAAGCGAGTAAAGGGCTCACCTCAATTTGGAATTGTCTTTTCTCAAACAATATTTTCCATCTCCCTCGAGTCTGGTATCGATTATCAAAGATAATTTTCACATTGAAGCAGGATGAATTTGATTATCCTAGACCTTTCTTTTTATTTTAACTATAACATATGTATATAATAAAATACGTTATTTATATGCATGACTACCAACCGGCATATTTTTAAGCTTTTTCCTCACAACTTTATTGTATTTTCATATTATTTAGTTTAATAATTTTGTTTTAATATTGGTCTTCATTAATGATTCATTAGCTATATGAAAATATTTCTTAACCCCTAGGTTTAAGATCTTTTAAATTTGAATAAAAAAATACAAAGCCGGTATTCATTCAGCTTCAGGGAAAAGAAATATAGGTTCTCGGGGCCTCCTGACTCCGAGCTGCCATAATCCTTGGACCTAGACCAGTTTGTGACTGTCCTTGAACCCGAGAGAGCTGACGCCATCGGTGGGAAGGACACTGCCAAATTGTCCCCAATGGGATTGATTATGCAGTCTGCCACTGCGCCATGGTGACCATGGCTTGCAGCAACGCGAGGTTTGGGCTACCCCCTCCAGGCTATCTGTGCTCTCACAAGCAACACAAATGTCTGTAAGAAGATCACACTGCGCGGCCAAAGGTCTCATTAGGCCTAATGTGCCAACCGGAAAAAAAAATCCTGTCAAGGATGAAAGTATAATTAATGCTAAAACTCTAATTTTGATTTATTAATTATTATTATTATTATCTTGGCGCTACCACTCGTCGACGAGTCCTGGCCTCCTCCACCAGCTTCCTCCAGTCATCTCTGTTCTGTGCCGCTGTCATCCAGCTCCTGACTCCCAGAATATCTCTAGCGTCACGAGCAACACCATCAGACCACCTGAGTTTCGGTCTCCCTCTTCTTCTAGTGCCATGGAGGGGTTCAGTCAGTACCTTTTTAGGGATTGCCTCGTCGTCCATTCTAGCCACGTGGCCAGCCCATCGCAGTCTTCCCAGCTTCATTGTCAGAACGACATCTTTTTCATTGAAAATCGAATAAATTTCGTTATTCGTCCGTCTTCTCCAGTTTCCGTCTATATGAACTCCTCCGAAGATCCTACGAAGAATTTTCCTTTCGAAGACTAAAAGGTCTAGTTCGATTCTTTTGCTTATGGTCCATGCCTCTGATCCATACAATAGTACTGGGCGGATTAATGTTTTGTATAGATGAAGTTTGGTCTGCCGGGATAAGAGGCGGGAGGTGAATTCCTTGCGGAGTCCGAAGTAACACTTGTTGGCCATCCATTCTTCTCCTCACTTCTGCCGCAGGTGAATTATCTTGAGTGACAAGTGCCCCCAAATATGTGAACTGGGAAACTTTCTCAAAGTTAAAGGGGCCGATATTGATAGTCCCGCCAGGACGAGCTTCTTCTCCTGTTACCATGTATTTGGTCTTTTCTTCATTCACCTCTAACCCTAGTACTCTGGCGGCCCCCAACAGAGCTAAAAATTTTTATTGATTTATTAATTATATAAACTATAAATGTATTATTATTCCTTTGAAGCATATGTCCATTTAGAAACATAATTTCTCAATGAGTGAAGGAACGGCGGGAGAAATACTGCTGAAGGAATAAACCTCGTTTCTGAAGCAAACTTACAAATTCCAATATAAAACGACCTGCTACAAGATAAATCGCTTCTCCTATACCAAAAATTAATGTTTTATTACCAGGGGGGTGGGTTGTCAAAGAATTAAGTTCTATTCCATTTAATGGTTTGTTTCCACACATGCAAGTGTTCTTTGGCCAGCTAATTACCGAAATTACAAAACCTAGAGTAAATGTCAGGAAATAAAATCAACAATGACAACCACAATGCCATCCAATCTAAGCGCTCTCCTAAAACTCCTCATGTCCCTCCCCAAAAAATTCCACACATTTTACGACCCTACATATTTAACTCCCTTATTATCCACTCAACATCCATTCTTAACCAATGAGGATTCTCGTTTCATGATTTTCTCAACGCAATCCTTCTATGACATCCCCTTTCTGACACATTATCCACCCTTAAATTTTCATGGTGTTTGAGTTAGCAAATGAAACTTCGTAAAAAAGTTTTTATGTTGTTCTTAAATAAATTCAATAATTTGTGCATTACTAAACTACATTCATGTACTTGGGAAACTGAAGCTAGTAGATAACGCGTCATCAATAAACTTTTATATGTGTGGTTGATGGTGATGTGAAAAATGTTAAGGATTGAGGAGGGGTGGGAGAGGGGGGGGGAGGGAGAGACTGAGGGTCCATCAGCATAACACGCACCTGTTACCAATGTCCATCCCCACAATGCTCTAGTTTCTAAGATGCGCAGATTTTTTTTCAGAAATTTTCTGAAAATATGATATGCATGATGGATATACTGTCGATATTAATTGTCAGTCATTTAACGATTCTGGGGAAAGGATTACAAGATTGGGTGGAGGTCAATAAAAACCGAAACCGATCTTAAAAATAAAAATATAAAAGAAATGGAATGGGTTCGGAAATGTGAAATTGTTAACACATTAATATGCTCCATTGGAAGAATGGGATACGATGGTGGATTTTCCCCGATTTTCAGGTTGAAATGTAAAGACTACTCAAATTATCAAAAGATTCCTAGAGCAATAGATGAAATTAATTTATAGTGGTTTTTATAAATCATTACAGTATTTAAAACTTAATATACGCGTTTGATAAACCTCGATTTCTGTAGCTGATGTGTATACAAATATTTTTAACGTTGCAAATTGCTAAAAAAAATAATATATATATATATGGTGGGATTTTTCGCGATCCTTCATTCTGGGAGACCTGCTGAGTCATATTTCCTTAAAATCTTTCCTAAAAGAGATATTTTTTATTTTCGTGTATTTTACATCAGTGGTGTACCTAGACCTCTCAACCGGGCGTTGAAAATTACGGAACGCGTTTTAAACCCTAAAACTCATGTCTTTTTCAAATTCCTAAAAAAGCCCGCAATTTTTTTTAATTTCCTGCGGAATATATAATAAAAAAGATTTTTAATAATTAGTTATCAAATAAATTATTGAATGTAAATAATATCACAATAACTAAGATGTTTAATAGTTGACCGGTCCACAACTCCAAAGTCCAATATCCACAACAAATATGATTGCAGAATGTTAAATTTGCATTTAGATGATATAATTTTCAGTTCTATTAGTACATTAAAGAATTAGTAATACAGTTCCCCTTTTGAAAATTTTAAAAGTTTCAATGATTGCAAACTATTTAATGTATTCTGAGGATTACAAATTGCAGCATATAGATGGAAACTTAAATCTATTTATTATTATTAAAATAATATTTAATAGTATTCCAAATATCAGTAAACGAGTTATTGTTTTGCTAAATTATCAATGGTTGGTCAAATAAAATTATCTAATTTACTAATAGAGAATATTAGGGAACGTGGAATGTTCGGTGGGTATGCAGTAGCTGATGGCTAATTTACTGAGTATCGGCTATTCAATAATTAAGGGCCAATTAATTACAACATAAACCTCGCTAATACATTATTAATTAAAGCATGAAAATTAATCAAAACCCTGTTTAGGCTTTCCCTTCAATTAAAACATTTTCTTCCCCCCCCCCTCTCATCATATCTTACAGCCTACCATCCAACATTTCCCATTTTATATAGAATCCAGTAATTATTAAAAATTATAATTTATAATGATGCGTTATAGCTTCACATGAATTATATAAATTACTGCTTACCTATAGAAGTTTTTTATATAGATTATTACTGTTTTAAGTAATATATATAATATATATATATTATATATATATATAATATATATATTATATATATATATATATATATATATATATATATATATATATAATATACATAATATATAATGCTTTATAATTAAAGCATTATTTTTGCAACATTATTTTCCCATGAGATTGAACCACATTTTGTGGTATATATTCAAAATATTTTAAAATTATAAAGGCACGGGGAAAAAGGCCGGCCGGGGGGGAGGAAAAAAACTTTTTTTGGGGAAAAGTTTAGAATGTTTATATTAAAATTAACGTTACGTAAATCTGACCTTTAGAGAGTGATTAGTCGGGGCACCAAGAAAAAGATGTAAAAGATATTTTCATAACGAATAACAGTGATGAGGTTACCCGCAACGTGCAAATTTATATAGCATAAGGTTAAATGGAATTAACTCTACTAAAACTAGAATAAAGCTGATATTAAATATAATACTAGATCTTATATCATAAACTTTATATACATATCAACGTTTAGCAGATAAATTGTATACATTTAGTTTTGAAGACTTAGATTATGGTGTATGTAATCGATTTGAAAACCTATTATTTAGATGAAGCTTGTAAACTCTTTTTTGTATTAATTGTATTATTATATTATATATTATTCTCTGAAAGTAGCCATTTTTGTCTTGGAAGTAAGCAGATTTTTATTAGGTCGTGTCTTGCGTGTTGGAACAACTTACAGCCGCAAGGATGTGAATTAATGTCTGCGTGGTCTGCCCGTTGCAGTTGCCCGAGTTTAGAATTTTTAGAAGTACTGTTTCATTAGTCCGTGTTCTGTCAGAATCTTGCCAGTTTTTATATTTTACATACCTTTATTTAATTACTTTTATGATTTGCTAATTATAGTACATAGTTATGAAGGGGTCGGTGTTTAGTTGAAATTTTTCGGTAGTATCTTTTGCGATTTCTTTTTTTTTTTTTTTTTTTTTGGTGTTCCGATTCCCAATTCCTTGGAAAGAATTGTGTCGTGTGTCTGGAGACGTGTGAGCTTATTGTTGATCACAATTTTTGCGATTTCTGATATTAACCCTATAACCTTTGGAGACATTTTGATCGTTCATAATTTTTTTTTAATCTAGTTTTGCGATAGCGTGTAACAGACATTTCGTTCTATCGTTTTGATACATATGTTTCTTACAAGCCCAGTTCGTAAACATTAATGATTAGGTTGGAAAAGTGACTGCGGTGTACTACAATATTTCAGTGTTGAATTTGCGGATGTCCCTGTCATTTTTCTTTATTCAGCTTTTAGTCTAAGGTACTGAAATAATCTTATATACTGCCATCAAGTGATGGTGGTGTAAGTTTAGCGTTGGTCTTATTACGGTTGGTTTCTTAGTTTTGTTAGTGATGATCTCTGCATATACCTTATGCTGCATGTGTTAATGTGCAGCTAATACCTGTTGGAATATCCAGGCTCATGATTTTATTATTTTTATTTTTTATTTTTTTATTATTATCAGTTCCATGGATTAAATTGATTGGAGCATCATTATTTCCAAGAACTGATTTTTAGACTGATTAGTGCTTGGTATTTGTTTCTGTACGTGAGTTATTCTGTTTTTCTTAGGTTAGCTAATTGGGCCTTTCACCACGTTGCATACAACATTTCGATATACTAACCATTAAAATTTTTCAATGGCACTAGAATTTTATAAATATAAACAATATACGACGCTAGAAGAGCCCCACTCTAGCTATTTAGCTATGTACTTTCTTTTTATATAAGACAAGTGAGATGAAAAAGTGTGGACTCATCAACTAATTGCCAATTACTCGGCTTGATGGAGCATTTAAAACCGGTTTTCTATAATTCACATCTCCCTGCTCTTCCAAACAACGAGAGGAAAAGGACGACAAACTTTTTCAATTAATTTAAAATTCATTTTTTTTTTTTTTTTTTTTTTTTTTACCTGGTGATGTTGTAGTAGGGTCAGAGATGGTGGGAGGAGGATGTGAAGGAGTAGGGGATTGTTTTGGAATAACTTTTCTTAATTAGGGCACATTGGAGACCGACCCCCCCCCCCCCCCAGTAAAGCAGCCCCTATAAATAGTTCGCTTTGCTGTTTAATCCGAACAGATTAAGAGCCTATTGGCAGCGGTCAGATGGGGGGATGAGGGGGGGTTTCTATCCCTTCACAACTCCTATCGTAAATTTAGGCCCCTTCAATAGCCTACATTACTCATTTAAAAAAAAAAAAAAGTCATATAATTAGATATTTATGATTTATATCATAATAACCTATATATATCTATAAGATTCATTTATTATTCAAATGTATGTAAAATTATCTATATTTAGTGCTTATGGAAAATATCGTTTAATGTTTATTTTACAATTTTTTTGTACATAATTTATTTTTTACACATCATTCGTGTTTGGGCAAAAGGGGTTGTCATAAAAAAAAAATGTCTCTGTTCAAATAATATAATTTCATTAATTATTTAAGAATAAAGAAATACAATCGAAAAGAATTTATAATGATTTTTTTTTTTTTTTTTTTTTTTTTTTTTTTTTAAGCTAGGTAAATTGTTGTTTAATCACATTCGATGACTTGAGCCATTTTGCCCAAACACCTGTGACATTGTAATTGGATTAATAGTCAGATCTTTTTGGGGGGGAGGGCGGGGGTTAATGTAGGAGAATAACGTTGTTATTTCAATTCTATTTTCTAAACAATTTCCTTGTCATATTTTATTTATTATGTTACTGGTTTCATTATTAAACTACTTAATATTAATGGGTAAGTAATAGTCATTTTTTTATTTAACCACAATCGGACCCATTGAATAGGCCCCCTAAAAAAAAAATTACTTTTATTTGCAATTAACAAATGTGAATCTAAGGCTATTAGCACTAATAATTTATTAAAAATAAATTCAATAATAGTTGTTTCTGACGTTTTAAATGATAAAGAACATCAAAGTGTGAGCAATTAGTAGGAATATTCAAGAATGTAATTAAAAACTTAAAATGTAAACTTATTTTCGGTTCTTATATTTTCGATTTAATCCCCAAAATAAATTCTAAGGAAGAATCAATAAACATGAAAAAAATTTTTTTTTCGAAAATAATTATAATTGACACGTCAATAACGATCTTAAGGATATCCGGTTACAAAGAATTCTTTGTATAGAAACTTAGCTCAGAAAAGAAACTTGATAAAAAGATCCTGGTAAGTTTAATTATTATAAAAAAAATTGTTATACTAAATTATAATTTATACCTTCGGCTAATTATGTATATATAATTACCAGGTGTGTAAATCTGAAACGGAATTTTTCAAATAGCAAATAAGATTTGATTGTGTAAAAATGATACATACTTTTTTATTCGAAGTACTGTCCTTCGCTATCTATGCATTTTTCTCATCATTCAGGCAATTTGTGGATTCCCCGCCAAAATAATGCTTCCTCTTCTGAGTCAAACCAATCACTTAACCAATTTCGTACATTTTCATAAGAAGTGAAGCGCTGCTCAGCTAGTGCGTGTCCCATCGATGCAAATAGGTGGTAATCGGATGGGGCCAAATCTGGTGAATAAGCCGCATGCGGAAGAATTTACCAACCAAACACTTGGATCGTTTCCTTGGTCCGTTTAGCCGAATGTGATGGGGCATTGTCATGGAGCAAGATCACTTTGTGTGTCCTTTCTTTATATTTGGGACTTTTTGGCGCAAATCTTTATTCAAATTTTTCATCTGTTGTAGGTAGCGTTCCGTATTAACAGTTTCCCCAGGTTTCAGCAGCTCATAGTAGGTAACACCCATCTGATCACACCAGACACAGAGCATTTTCTTCCTCCCCAAGCGATGCCGATGATTCACCAGGAGTTACCCAGGATTTTTTACGCTTAGGATTCTCGAAGTAAATTCACTTTTCATCACCAGTCACAATTTGATGAAGAAATGACTTTTTTTCTGTACCTGGCGAGCAGCATTTGCCATGAGGTTTTTCGAGCTTCCTGCTGCCTGTCATTCAGTTGGTGAGGTACCCATTTTCCGACCTTCTGGATCTTTTCCATGCCTTTCAAACAAATGGAGACGTTGTCACATGTAATAATTGTCCAACATAAGCTTCCGAATCAGCGTTTTCAAAGTTTTTTTTTGTGGTTTTTCACGGTCTTTGTTTCTTTTATCGAAATCCATCTTTAAATTTTTTGAACCAATCGAAACATTGAGATTTGCCTAGGGCATGCTTCCCGTAAGCTTCAACAAGCATCCTATGTGATAATGCTCCAATTTTTTTCAGAAGGAAACGGAAAATAAATGCTGTCCGCAAATCTTGATTTGTTGGCACAAAAGTCGACATGTTCAACGCCACTAAAAACACGGTTATATGAATGAAACTGATGTTGGTATCAATTGGATCTCTTTATTACATGTAGGCAAAAGCAGATAACACCACTGACGGATTAGTTAGAAGATTATATTGACTGCTAACTCCTATCATTGGCGAATTCCGGTTTCATATTTACACACCTGGTATATATATAAAATTATATATATGTATATAATTATATATAATTAATTATACAAATCATATAAGTCGGCAAGTCACCTAAAATTGGAATTTCAATTCAATAAAAAAAAAAAATTTGGGTCACCCCCCCCCACCCTTGACTCCCTATAAATAAGATTATTTTTATTTTATTTTGGGGGGGGGGGAGGGAGAGGGAGGGCTTGCCACCTTCACAACCCTTTAATTCTCTCATGCATACCGACAAAAATATAACATAACTAATACTTTTATTCAATCAAGTAGTTTTTGTAATAGGTGCGTGAAGCAATGAAGTATTTATTCTCTAGCGTGTTTTTCATCAGAAAAACTTCTTTCAGGCTCAAAGGGTGAAGTGCAATTGTATCATGGGTTACACCATTAAAAAGCTAACTAAATTCCGCAGTTTTTAGGAAATTTGACAGCTTCTAGGGTGCTTCAGTGAGGAGCGAGGAATTTTCAAAAACTATTAGCAATTTAAGCTTTAATAATTTTTTTGTTTTGCGTGTTAAAAGGCCCACTGAAAGTGGATTTAAAATAACCAAACCGTAACAAATTTAAAATTCGTTTCTAGACTAAACCGAAGTAGATAAAACTGCCATTTTTTAGAATAAAGTAAGATTTAAAAAAAAAATTCTATCTCCTTAACAGATTGAGATAGGAAACTCGTTTCTGCGCCATTCTACCCCGTCTAGCATGCAGTATTACCCATTTTTTTTTTATTTTTACACTAGGTCTGGGACACCCAGTATATTCATTCTTCAGTCCTTTTTTATTTTTGAAAGGTTCTTAGTTACCAATCCGTCTATAGTCTATTAGAGATATAGTGTCCTTTTTTTTTTTTTTTTTTGCGGATTTTGCTTAAGAGCCATGCCCATTCTTTGGCTTTTGTATATAATTTGTAACTCATCTGCTACGATCGTCAATTTGGAATCACCTACATGCTACATGTTCCCGATTCTTGTTCGGTTATGGACATAGCAACAGACGATAACTACAGCTTCTCCGACCCGCGACGAAATCGATTGCCTCAGGAGTGAATTCCCTTCGTGGGGGGGGGGGGGGGTGCACCAAAGCCTCCCCTCTCCATGTCACGAGACACTTCTCAATTATCCTAATGAAGTGGCTATAGCGGTTGTAATAGTCGGCCCACCCTCCTCATGTCACCCGATATCCCTGTAACTCAACTCAGGAACCTTGGATAGCGCCACATACGCTAGGGATTATTGCTATTGTATTCCCCTCAACCCCTGGCAATATAACACAAAGGAAATAAGAAATACTATCACTTGAAAGACTGGACGCAATCGTTACAATGGAGCAGACTCTTTTTACCCGACACAAGATATGCTGTTTAGAAAATAAAACTACTTATTACGAGTATATTGCTAAATCAATACGTGAATCATCTACAACTATAAAAATGAAAATAGCACGATAATAGTTAATATTTTTTATCATATAATAAATAATATTTATTATACAGCGTTATTTTCCTCCTGAAATGTATAAAATATGATCTAATGTTTTTACAATATTCGCCCATTCCATCAATTTTCATTTTATTGGCTCTGGAACACTCCTGTGAGCTTCAGCAGAAATCATAAAAGATTCCCTTTTACACTGGCTAGGAATCTTCTATGACCACATCATCGTCATGGGCCATTATAAGATTCATCTCACTGATGGTTAGGGATGGTTCCTGGGTCTAGTTCACCACCCTTCACACTCTTTTAATGAGTCCGAAGGTCTACTCGGAGTTTTCACTCGGTACATTTAGTTAGCCTCAAAGCCTTATATGGCACCTCTGATTTTCCAGTGACTATAGGACGTTCCTGTCAATAGTGGCGTATACCGCTAAATACCAACCATATCCACCTTCCAAAACCTATCATTACAAAAAGATTCTGGTTCTGGAAAAGGTCTGGTGTATCGTGGATCTTTTTTCATCAGAACCTACGGTACGCAAACCTCCTCGATAGTCTTCAAGTTGGTTTTTACATAATTCACAATGTTCCTGCGCAGCATTATAAAGAAGACGATAAGCGATTTGTAGTAACCTCATCACCTTTCATTCACCATATTAGTGCTATTTAACCCGTTAACGGATCACTGCCGATGCCCTTATTTCCCAGATTCTCAAAATTTATTTTTGAAATATCACTGCCATATACCAGCTTCATATACATACACACACACACACACACACACACACAAACACACACACACACACACACACACACACACACACACACACACACACACACACACACACACACACACACACACACACACACACACACACACACACACACACACACACACACACACACACACATATATTAGGCACATTATTTTCAAACTTCAAACCTAACGAACTTTTCTTGATCCACGGCTTTTCTAATTGTTTTTCAAGTTCCCTGGGTGAAACCGGGATATAAAGCTAGTTATAAATAAATTAAAAATAAAATTATAGTTGTTATGTTGTCCAATAAATAAAATGTTGTTACTTATTTATTTTACAAAATCTAAGGGTGAGTCTAAACTTTTGACTAGTACTGTATATATATATATATATATATATATATATATATATATATATATATATATATATATATATAAATACTTCTATTAGTGAGTAGTGATCACAGGGAACTGAATGAAATGTATAAGGAGACTACGGTTTCCTCATGTTTTGCTTTGTACTTTTCTGTACAAAGAGAAAATTCTACTGGGAACTTTCCAGTGATGGCACGAATGAATAAATTTTCTCTAATATACCCTTTTGGATACAGTTTTTCCGAGTGAGTTCTTTTATAAAGTTCTGATTTCCCATATAACTTTCACTGGAAAAGCTTCGACGTTGTTTGCCATTTTCCTTGCGGGTAGAGACAATACACTTTTGGAGTTTGATAGAGAGTTTATTTAACACTGATAGAGTTTTTTATAAAAGCATAAAATTATTAAATCAGAATTTGTTTCTATTAAGCTTGCTTACTTATTTATTTAACGTAACTTTATGCTATTTTGACCATTCTGACAGAAGCTTGTTGAAATACCTTAATACGTACCATCATGGCGTCCAATGCCATTGTAAATATATTCCATTTTTTTTTTTTTTTTATGACTAACAAATTAATGTCAATATTTTTTTGACCAAAAGATTTTTTTTTTTCGAGGAAAGAAATTGTTTCATCTTTTCGACAAATAAATAAACAAAAAAATTTAAATAAACAAAACCAAATATTAATGTATAATAAATTTAAAAATAAACAAATATATATATATATATTTTAATGTGTAGTTAAACAAAAAAAAAATACATTTTTGAGGTATATATTTTTATGTAAGAAAAATGCGAATGTAATTTATATATATATATATATATATATATATATATATATATATATATATATATATATATATATAAATATATAACAAAAAAATTTAAATAAACAAAACCAAATATTAATGTATAATAAATTTAAAAATAAACAAATATATATATATATATATTTTAATGTGTAGTTAAACAAAAAAAAAATACATTTTTGAGGTATATATTTTTATGTAAGAAAAATGCGAATGTAATTTATATATATATATATATATATATATATATATATATATATATATATATAAATTACATTATATATATTTATATATGTCGTTCATTGATGATTGTCTTTTAGAGCTTGAGTCCATGTGGCCAACTCTACCATTTCAATTATACCGTCGTTAGGAATAATCAATAAAATTATGCAAATGGGATAATTAACATTGGAACAGGCTAAAATTTTCCGAACTTTCATCATTCAGCAAAACGGTTTAGAGCTTTCTTCGTCACTTTTTTCCCGATTTTTATTTTTTTTTTCCGTCACTTCCTTTTTTTTTTCAGTCGAGTGGGCGGAGGTTGACATGGAAGTTAGGTAGGTAGAGGAATAGGACGGAAAATCATAACTTCATTTTAAACTGTGACATGGGGAATATCCTCCTAAAAGTAATAGCATTAAACCATTGCAATTTTCGAACTCGGATTTCTTGCAAAAAATATGTAAATTATTATCTGTCCTATAAAGTTAACATAGACATTATTGAGGCGATAATTTTTTTTTAGAAATTGAAAGTTGAAATTGAAATTAAGAACGATAGAAAGGACCGTTTTTTATGGATCATCACCAACACAAGAAAATGATTCAATTAATTATTTTAATGAAAATGATATATATATATATATATATATATATATATATATATATTCCCTCCTGCATGGAAACCTATATGTTAAATGAGTTTATTTGTACACCTTTTGAATTTATTTATTAGACTAGATGTAGGTAATCCATGCGATATCGCATATTATACGATTATTAACGTATATTAAAAAAATCAGTAGGATCATAAAAAATTATACAAAAAAAAAACTCTGAATGTGTGTATACATATATCGTTTATTAAATTTTGTAAACATTTTGGGGATTGTCGCAACATTTTTTTTTACATTATTTTTTTTTTTACACCATGAAGGGTTTATTCTTTATTCAAAGATATAATAAAAATAATTATATACAAATAACTTTCCCGCTTCTAAAGAATAATTTTAATTTTCATCCGATGAAGTTCCAATCTATTATGTCTATTGATAGATAAAGGACACTAATGACCATAGTAGGTTTGTCTCCTTAAACCTATTATGTCAATTTTAATTCCGAATCTATCTATTTTTATGCCATATTGTATATCCGCCATTTATTCAAAATAAATATTTTATCATTTCACCGCTGTTTTGTGACAATTGTCAACAACCCAGTGTTTTTGTCAACAATCCAGCATGTTTAACCCCTGCTGTAGCGGCAGTGGGTTTCCAAAATTGAAATAACCAAATCTGCCCCTCCGGATATAGTGCCAGTAAAAATTAGCAAAAGATTTTTAATTGTTAATAAGTTAAGGAAGGAATAAAAGAAAAATCTAATTGCAGCTGACTATAATAAATAAAACTTTAATAGCATAGAAAAAAACAAAAAAAAAAAAAAACACATTGCTTCAGTAATAAAAAAAATAAGAGTTACTAATGTTATCATAATCTAACGTTAATGAAATAGTACTAAAAGAAAAAACAAAACAAATATTTTAACTATATACACAACATTATTATAAAAGTAATGAATAATGAAATAATGAAAACAAAAAAATACAAATAAACTTAAAATTGAACTTCTAAAGAAATAACTTGAAACTGTTAACATAAAGTAAACTCTAATAAACTGTCCAAAAGAAAATATAACAAAATTAATATTTGCCATTAAAAAATGATTATGAGAGTTTGAATAAACGTTGAATAATGAACTAACATTCAATCATGAATATTTATATAAAGATTTTGTGCCGCAATCAATCATTAATATAATGAATAAGTAACATTAATTCAGTTAGGTATCTTTGAGGAATTGTTCCTGTACCAGGTATATGAAATGTTCAAAGTCACATATACAATTTTGGAGATGTCACCTTATGACTGACCCAAATGTGGGCATCTTTACGTGAATAGCAAAAAAACGACCGCACTCCACCACTGCAAATGCCGTACTACCCAGGCATTAGATAAGGATGTTTGCTTAATGCCTACTTTAAAAACACGGCATATGCTATAAACATATGTAGGCAACGTACTGTAATAAATATACATATAGAATTTAAATTAAAAAATAATTAAAACTGGTTTCTAATAAATAAAAATATAATTTAAAAGTCTAAATTTTACATGTTGGCCACAACACCTTCATTTCTACCTGATCAAGAGTTGAAGTCATTTTAGACAGATTCGGACGAAGTAGTCCGAAATGTCGGATAAAAAATAAACAGTATTTAAGTATATGAAGTATTAGTATATTAATTAGAATGTTTATTTTTGTTCATCTCTCCCTAATCTCTTAACTTAGAAACAAATATCCAACTTTTTAGTGAGAAGGGGAAATTATTTCTTTGTATCCAGGTATAGAACGGTATGGAATAAGGTGACCCTTTGGAAGCAATGAACAACCTGTAAGTGTAGTAGTGAAGGAGCATTAGGTAATTCTTTTTTTCTCCTTTTTTTTTTTTTTCTTTGTTCCCCAAGTCTTAAATTACCAGAGCAGCCTTCAGCATGCCCGGGTCTCCGACTCTGCTTACGACGACCAAAGTATTCTGGCAATTAGACAAAACCCCTAATTCCAGGAGCTGGGTCTAATTTTTATTTTTCCACCCTTTTAACCTAGTATAGGTAGGTGCTTTAGGGAAGGGTTGAGGGTGGTTGGGGGTGGGGGGGAGGAGGGGCTCTTTTGCATTTTTACCCCCCCCCCCTCCATCCACAACTTCTCTTTCTCCACTAATTACAGGGTCCGATCCTCTTCCACTTCTTTGGACCTCTAGTGCCACTCCTACAGTACTGATATTCCTTTTTTTTTTTTTTTTTTTTTTTTTTATTACTCATCTTTTATGTATATATTTTTCTTTCTTATTGCACACTGAAGTACACCTTGATAGAATAAAAATCTCATGAATGCAATTATTGGGTGAATACTTTTGATAGGATATTTTTCATTTATTTCTGTAGTATATTCCAACAAAGATCATGGTTTTTATTCGAAAGTACTGAATTTCATAACAAGAAAAAAAAATCTTTTTTATTTTATTAGGCTGAACGAGACCTAGAGTTGTATACCAAAACATTCCGGGGGATTCTTTATAATTTTTTGTGCGATTATTATCCGTAGAACATCAATTTAAATAAACTGATCCATGGTCAAACTAAGTTTGTTTTACAACCTATTTAGCTTATAGACAGATGATTGAAAGTAAAGAAAACGAAAATTATTAAATCCATTCATGTTCATTCATTTAGGTGCATGGCATGGATAAAATATTTTTCCAAGAGAGAACAAATCAACTTATGAACTTTTGAGAGTGTGGGGGAGGGGAGAAACGTTGAAAGATATTCTGATGAGTGGGATCGGCAAACAATAAACCAATCAAATCAATACATACAATTTAAAATTTGGTTCCGTTTATATACGAGTCGTCTTAGGATTTGAATAAAAGATATGTTCTACAGCAAAGAGGGGATGTAGGGGGGGGGGGGGGGTAGAGGAACAAATCTTGCCCTGATTACAGCGAGTCATATCGCCTCCGCATATTTATCACCAATTCCTTATTTGTCCTCGGTTCCACTCCCTTCAATTTCTGTTTTCGAATTCAGAAATGTAAAAATATTCCCTGATGCCGTTCCATCTGGTCAGAAATGATTGAATGACACCGTCGGAATCCGATATGAGTTGATATGAATGCAATATCTGCTATGCTAGATAATGTTAACCAATATTCCCTATCCGTATTCAGAATATGAACTGATCAAACAAAGACGTGGGCTTTACTCACAGGGCATCATGAACTTGTTTGAATGACGTCAAATCAGATGTCAACTGACAAGCTCAATTGCGCAAGGCCGCCGGCACAAAGGGGGGGGGGACACAATATGGACATTGAGATGAAGCCAGTGACAGAAAGCTAAAGGGTTGAGGCCTAGCGCTCAAATCCAAACCCGAAGCGATCCCTCCATCCTCACTACACTTTTTTTCTATATTTTATCCCCTCCAGTGGCGGATATGACACAGAATACACCGCTACCGGGACCTCGCCATTTCCTTTATATTTATTCCCACAGAGGCTTATAAATCAACGTCAGCTTCCCATAAAACATTGTTTTGCCCTATCAATTACAGCCTCGTTCAAAGCTACCAAAAACTCCAACTCACCATCCATCTCCGACCGCTTTTGAAAAGAATAAAAAAATGTTGGCGAATCCCCGATATCGCCGGGGTTGAAATTTCCAACGAGGATTTGCAAATCCAATTCCACATCCTAAATAGTTTCAATTCGAAATGATTGAGGAATATGTGAGATATAATTATGTTAATAATTTTGTGGTATGTTTATTTAAAGTGTTTCTCTTCCCACTCCCCACTAGAATTGATAAACTCTATATTTGCATTATGTTACTTTTACTATCATACTGAGCCCATTCACATAAATTTTATATTTTAAAAATTATAAATAAATACATAATAGGGATATGACAAATTAAAATATGAACATCACATGAAGAAATTAAAATAAAATAAAAAAGTAAGAATATTAGATAAAGGAAAATTCTAATTTACAATAAAGGAATAATATAAACCAAGAAGCAACAGGACTAAAGTGAAATTAAATTACTGAATTACGATAATTATGTATTTAATAAGGATTTGAAGTTTCTACAAGGATATTATTCGTGATGCATCTCTCTTCACACTTCGCTCCTATTCCCTGTCGGCTGTTTTTTTTTTTTTTTTTTCCCACTGCATTTGTGTTCTGTCTCTCTTCTATCGACCTTTAGCCTCTCCTATTCCGGTAGTATACTCTCGCCGAGACGCTTGTCAACGAGAGGTTTTAGGTCACCTTGAAATGAGGGACCACGAGACCGGAAAACCAGTTGCTGCTTAGGAGGTTGATTTAATTGAGTTTAGTTGTAGTGAATGCGTTGCCACTGTTGCAAATGAAACTTCAGGTATCTAATGGAGTTTAATCATATTATAAGGATCTACACATAACCAATAGAGCTTGATTCCTTACACTAATGAATTACTTTAAAACAATCGCTATTATATATTTTTGTAAATATTATAGTTGTAAATATTAATTATTATAATTAATATTATATAAAATGAAAAATTCGGTTCCTGGAGTGCATTGGACGGAACCCTCGAACATGAGTCGAATAATTTAGAACTCGAATAAATAATAAAAGTTCGGTCGAATTCGGTGACGTACAAATTTTGCGCTCCCCTTCTTAGTATTTTATATTTATATTTAAGTACCGTAGGGTTCCGATTAACCGAGTCGATGGGGACCAAGGTTACCTCGGTTAATCGGAACCATACCAATACCAACTGAAAATGTAGGTTATTTTTAAATAAAAACTACATATATGCTTAAAAACCTAATAAATATTTAATAATAATAATGAATTATAACAACAATAAGAACAGAAATTATGAAACTATTTTTTAAAAAAGAAATGTTCTATTTTAGTTTGTTAAAATGAACTCATATACACACCCCCCCCCCCCTTCAGACTTGGTACCTCGGTTAATGGGAACCCTACTGTACCGCGAAAATTCTTCATTTCAAAATTACGAAATCCCGCTCATCATGGAATCTACTTAAAGTGTATATTTGAACCCAGTGATACAGGGAGTTGATTGGAAAGATATTTCTCTGATAGGTTTAATTTAAAATTCCATTAGCTGGCATAGGGATTATTATATGAAGGGTTTGAGAACAATATCCCCGAATGCTGGCTATCCATTATGACCCTTTTTTCTAAAGGGAACGAAAATACGTTTTCTTTTTCATACTACGACTACGATTGAAGAGCTTAGTGGATGACATGTTAGGTGACATTTTTGAAAATATTAAAATTTTTATATGGAAGAGCAATGCAGAGCAAATTTTTTCCTTTAAACATAACTTAATTATTTTATTTTTCATAACCAAACCACAGTATCATAAAAAAAAAAAAAAAAAAAAAACTGAATGTGTGAAACATAAAAAAAAAATGCAAACTAACAACTTTATTTCAAACTTATTTTCTCGAATTAAAATAGCTTCATTCGTTTAAGGATTTGAACGGAGTTATTATTTAAGGAAATGGGTCTATAAATATCTGATTCGTTCCCTCGATAGGTAGGCTACCATATTAAATGGGCATGAAATCGAAAAGAATAAACAAAAGAAAATGGCGAATTTCGTGTGGAATCATACCTCGGAAAGCTTACATGCACACAATTGTCGATAAAAATTAAAAAATTCCAAAAATTGATGGGAAGGTGCGGTAATTTTTCTAAAATCTTAATCAGGTCTTTGAAATTCAAAATCAGTACCAACATTTGTAGTTGTACAAATTTTATAATCATACGATATAATTTTATAATAATTGCAGATTCATGAGACAAAGTCGTGTTAGTTACTCTATTTATAAATCAAGAAAGAGTAGGCCAATTTTTATGAATTTTACATCATCATTTTCTATTTGTCACCGCCCTAAGTAGTAGAACAAGCATTAAAGCATTAAAGCAAAGGGAAAATGTTAGCTACGGTGGGAGGGGGAACAATTATTAACTTTTTACAACCTTACCCGATTTCGACCAAATTAGAAAAACTCATTTCGTTCTTGGGTGTGACAAAGCATTACAAGGTTAATTCCATAAATATATTATCATGAATAGCTACAGGGTGGGGAGGAGAAGCAGAGATTTACCGGTTCATGCCATTTCAGCCATTTTCATGCACTTCTTTATTTAAACTGCCATTGAATCCACATCGAAATCTTTACCAATCGAAATATGTAGAAACATTTTTACAACCATTTAACGACTCGATTTTTTATTTATTTATTTATTTTTTAATGTTACTTAGACCACTTCTCTCCTATGGCCCACATATTTAATGAATTAGATTTACTTGATATTTTAAAATGAGTTGGGCTATAATTTATCACAATAACAACCAAGAACAAAATAATTAAATTGAAAAAAATTAAATGATTCTGATGAAAAACGTCTACTTGTATTGTCACGTTCGATAGATTTATAAAATAAATATAAATAAATTGTGAAGACGGAAGGGTTGGTGTAAGCTCACCCTCAGCCTCTTCCTCTCCCCGACTCCCCTGGGAGGATCCTACCGCTTACTTCTTGTAAAGTATAGCAGAAATAACGACCCAACCTCAATTCAATAGTTACCACACCAGCTCGGGCAAAAAAAAAAAAAACAGATATAAATATACATACAGTACCGGTCAAAAGTTTAGACTCACTTGTATTTAATTCACAATCTTCAAGATTAAAAAAACAATTGTAACTCAAGAGATAACTTTTCAAAAATTATATGATTGTTTCGAAATACAATCTATATAAATAAAGATGAAATTCTGTTAGTTTGTTTCTTTGTTTGTTCTTTATAAAAATACATACCGTTTGTCCTAAATTCTCCGAATTTCGGTTAGTGGTTCTTTCATGCCAGGTGCGAACACCTGTCCTTATTAAAATTGCATAACAACCAATCTCTGGGTATATTCTTTATTGTTATAAAAATCGTTATGATCTCGCTTTACATTAGATTTTTACGAAATCAACCGTTGGAGTAAAAAAAAATCTCATTTCTGTCCTAACGGCTTTTCTCATTGTTTTCAAAATTCCGTGGGTGAAACCGGGATATTAAAGCTAGTTATAAATAAATTAAAAACAAAATTATAGTTGTTATGTTGTCCAATAAATAAAATGTTGTAACTTATTTATGTTACAAAATCTAAGGTACTGTATATACATTGATATAAAAATTATTTGACAGTAATTTACGAGTTTGAATTTTTTGAAATACATATTTTACTTACTCCATTGCGCCATATCTTCTCCACTATATATTTATATTATTTCGGATTTTATCTTCTAAAGCAACAAAAAAGGAAGCATATGCCCACAATCAATCAAATAGGCTAGATATGATTCAGATTATTAATTAATTCCCTTCTAGCTGAGATTTTTTATTTATTGATAATTTTATATGTAAGTGAAATTGTTGAAGAGACATTTGACACAACACCCAATTGCGTTTAATAGCCTTACATATATATTGTATATATATATATATATATATATATATATATATATATATATATATATATATATATATATTATAGCTAATATAAAATCCTTTATTCAATTTTTAACCTTGGGTTTTTTCCTGAACATTTTTCCAGATATGCTGCCACTAAACAAAAATAAGAATTAAAATGGGGTGCGGTAGGAGTAATACCCAACTTTCACTTACCAAAGCACTTAACAGTGTACTTTCACTTACTAACGTGTTTTGATAAATGCGTAAACGCCATTCAGAAAATATACCAATCAAACACTGAAGTATAAAGATGTTATCCTGACAGCTGCGGTTAGGTCGAAACCCGGATTGAGTTTCGGAATTATAAAGGGTGTCCCCAAAACAAACGGCCAAACTTCAGGGATCGATAGAGGATCGAAAAACTAAAAAGTCCTCTCGAAAAAAGTCCTCTGGCATATGCCTCGTTTTCGAGAAAAAAAAAATATTTGTGCAAAAAGTGTTTTAATTTTTTTTTTTTTTAATAATGTATTTAAATTAAAAAAACATACTGGCTTTTTGAGTAAGCTTAGTTTCTTAATTTAAGAGGAGTAAATCTAGAAAAGATAAAATATTCTCACGCTTTCGTTATCAATAAAACATCTAGGTTGAGTGTTTAAACATAAAAAGAAATGATTAAACTGTTAGCCATTATACTATAATTTTAATCCTTTTTTGGGGAAATCCAGCCTCGCATTCTCACATTAGTGGTGTTGCTAGTAGTGTTCAGTGAAGTCAACAAATATGGCTAGATTTACCAATGCTGAATACGCTGACATAGTCTAAGTCTACGGATTCTGTTTTTTTTTTTTTTGTTTTTTTCACACTAAGGTAGTCCCATAATTCTTTTGCCCAAGTCGTCAGTCTATCACCTATTATTGCAGTAAATAATTTAGTTATCACATTTAATAGTGTGATACCAGGATAATTTGTCGGGTCATTTGGGTCCCCCTTTTTATACAACATTTCTATGCCTTCGGCCCATTCACAGGGTAACTTTTCAGCGTAAAATGCTCTGATAAATTTCATTAGCTGATAGGGTTTTATATATTTCATTTGAAAGCATACATGGTCCTGGCATTTCATTGGTCTCTAAGAAATTAATAACTCTTTGTAGTTCTTCTAATTCTATGTCTCTATCTAAAAAAGGATGTGATACGTCTGTAATGTGAGGTAGTATGGTATAAGCATTAGATTCATAGATTTCAGAATAGAAGTTTTGCCATTATATTAGTGAGATTTTGTTTGTACTGCATACTAGTATAGCTATTTTATATAGTTTTTTGCTACTAATTAATTTGATAAATATGGCTCACTTATTTTGTTAATTTTCAACTGTAGGTAAGTTCTTTTGGTTTCTAGTTTTAATGTTTTGCATTCATCGTTGAACCATGGTTTATTTTTTGTTTTGTTCATTAATTTATATTTATATTTTTTTTTAATATGGATCATGTTTAAGTGTTTAAGAATGCTTATAACGGTTTCTCTAAAGTTTTCGAACAGCTTATCACTAGTTTCGGAATATCTGTAGATATTGTCTGAACATTTCATTTCAACATTAATATAATTTCATTTATTTTGGACGGGTCCCACTTAATTATTTCGCCTGATATCTCCTCTGTGCTGGCGATAGTTGTTGACATTGTTAAATGTGTTTGTATTACTAACACGCATGCTAAATGGTCGGATCCCGTGCCTGAATCTGTAATATAAAAATCATTTATAGCCAGATTAGGTCTACAACACTGGAACCCTTATGCGAGGAGATATGGGTGTACTGCACGGGGGGACTCCGCCCGTTGCATACTCTAAGCCCTAAGCTCTCCCAGTCACAGTAAGCAGCGGCCCTCTCCTGTTAATCGTCCGGTCCTCCCATGGGCCAAAGCACTGCTTTCGAATGATTTCTGGATCTAAGCTGTTAAGTGAGCCAATCCGGCAGTTAAAATCTTTCATCAACCAATATTTGTCATTATAGCTAATCATAGCATTTTTGAATTATTTATATTCATGTAATCGTGGTCTAGTACCCAAAAATATTAATATTCTTTTCTATTTTTAAATAAAAAAACAAAGAAAATGGGAACTTACAGTACCGGTCAAAAGTTTAGACATACCCTTAGATTTTGTAACATAAATAAGCAACAACATTTTATTTATTGGGCAACGTAACAACTATAATTTTATTTTTAATTTATTTATAATTAGCTTTAATAACCCGGTTTCACCCACGGAATTTTGAAAACAATTAGAAAAACCGTGGGTCCAGAAAAGTTCGTTAGGACAGAAATGAGATTTTTTTTTACTCCAACGGTTGATTTCGTAAAAATCTAATGTAAAGCGAGATCATAACGATTTTTATAACAATAAAGAATATACCCATGGGGCCCGGTGTGGCTGTGCGGTAAAGCGCCGTACTCCCATGCCGGAGCTGCGGGTTCGAGTGCTTTTCTTTCGTAGGAAAAGTATCACCCATGCCATGGGTGTTAGTATGGGCAGTATAGGGCTTCAGTGGAAACCTTGAAGTCCCCCCAAAAAAAATATACCCAGAGATTGGCTGTTATGCAATTTTAATATGGACCTGGTATGAAAGAACCACAAAGCGAAATTCGGAGAATTTAGGACAAACGGTATGTATTTCTATAAAGAACAAACTAACAGAATTTCATCTTTATTTATATAGATTGTATTTCGAAGCAATCATATAATTTTTGAAATGTTATCTCTTGAGTTACGATTATTTTTTTAAACTTGAAGATTGTGAATTGAATACAAGTGAGTCTAAACTTTTGACCGGTACTGTATTTTTAAGAAATTATAAAACAGGATATATATAATGTATTTTATAACATTTTTCACAGCAAAAACTTTAATTTTTTTATATGTATTACATTTATTTTAGGGGGGGGGGACGGTTCATTATAATATTTACAATTTAAAATGAATTGTCGTAAAATATGAAAAACGTCTCTAGTCCAACACCTGTTGTAAATTCCGGTTATGGCCAGTGGAGGTTTTAAATCTATTCGGATTTAATGTGGAGAGGAGGAAGTTAGAGAAAACAGAGACAGGGAGACTCATCCATTTCCCACCTCATTTCTCCTCTTTGGAGCATGCTTTTGTCCACCTCTATCATTTTTTATTTACACCATTAACGGCCATTACTCACCGATCCGGATCCCTCTCCCATTGTCCATATCAGGGGAGAGCCCACACGATAGTAGATTACAAAAAAAAAAAAAAAAAAAAAAAAAAAAAATAGTATAATTGATTAAAAATTGTTATTATTATAAATATTTTTTTATAAATGGACACTCGGTAGAATATGTTTTGCACTAACCAATCCTTAATTGAAAACAATGAGCATCCTCCCCAAGCGGTTTCCCTATTTTATGCCCAACGCTTCAAATCCCTCGGCGATTTCAGCCTTGGGGAATGCATAAAATTATAGCGCTCATTGTGTAATATACTAGTCCGGCCCGAGCTACACAATGAAAACAAATATTATCCTCGGATGCCGAATAATTAAATTTTAATCGATTTCAAATTAATTTATTATAATTGGCTCAGGTTAATTAACTGACGCTTTTTGGCAACGATGAAATATTCAATTTTTTGAGTTAAGATGATTATAATAGATTTAGTAGACCGATTTCCACAAATAAATAGCCTTATTTGTGTAAAATTTAGTGCCCTTTAATAGGTAGAAATTATTATCATTGAATATTCTGAATTTTCGGTTTGTGTGAAATATCAGATCATTTCACACAGTAATGAGTCGTAACATATCGACCAAAAGCCCCCCTCGATTCCGTATATTTGTATATGGATCTCCCCTAAAATTAATAATATAAAGCGAAAATTAAGTTCTAAGTTGGCTAATAAAATAAATATTATAATAAATAATCAAGGTAAGAAGAAAGAAAAATAAAACTAAAATCAAATAACCTACCTTGAAATACATTCATGCCTATGTACAGGGTGTCCAAAAAGAGTATTCGGGGTTTGAAAGTTGAATAAAATCTCAAAAATAGAATATCAAGTAGGATGTTTACGTTTTATTTAAACACAATGAACTGGAAATTTATTTAGAAAAAACAATATCGTCTAGGAGTCCACCATAACGCTGCTGGCACTCCTCGAATCTCAAACGCAGATTTCTTAAAACGCGTTGACAACTTGTTCCTGAGATTGCCGTCATTTCTGTTCTGATATTTTGCTTCAATTCTTTTGATTCGTCGGTTTCTTTTCGTATACACTACTTTTCAAATATCCCCACAGAAAGAAGTCAAGAGGACTGAAACCGGGACTCCTGGGAGGCCAGCTTATGGTGCCTCTACGAGAAATCACTTTGTTTTGGAATAATTCGTTTACCGTAGCAATTGATAAGTCTGAAGTATGGCAAGTGGCCCCGTCTTGCTGAAACCATGTTCTAGGGTTATATCCTTTTAAATCTTGAAGTTCTTGCGCCAAAAAACCTCTTATCATTTCACAGTAACAAAAACGCGAATGTACAATATTCACCTCAATGAAATCAGAGGGTAAATATCTTTGTATTATCCTTAATATCGAGTAGTGTTTTTGATTTCATTTAGGCAGATTTCACATATTTAAACCATCACCCCTCTTTTTAGCCTATCATCAAAATCTTTCACACGTTTCCCAGGGTAACGGCGCGATAACATTCGCACCTAATCCACTTGTGCCCAATGTTTGTTTCGTAATTACAGGGTAGATCTGTTATTGCTACCCCCAGTGGAAAAGAGCCTGTCCTATTTATTAGGGTTAGATAAACGGGAATGGATGTTGGCGAGGCATTAATTAATGTTTTATCTTAAATGCAGACACTGCATTTGCTGTTTTGAGAGCAAACAGAAAGCTAATACAGCGTAAGCGAGTCAACACGGGGCCCGCTCCACCCCCCGCCCTCCCTCTCCACACCTAACCCCTCCCCATTACCTCCTTCGCCTATCTCACTTCTTCGGCATCCCTTCAGTAGTACACCAAATTAAAATTTCCAACAAAAGAAAAAAAAAATTCATATATTTTTAGGATATTTTTTTTTTAAATATTGCTATTTTACTAACTATTCCCTTTTCTAATGCAAGCGTCGGTACAAGTAATAATACCAGTATGAACTATGGGGGGGGGGTCATGACCCTCCCCCTCTAAATTTTGGCTATTTCAATCTTTCTGTATTTTTAAACGAATAATGCAAGTAGGCAGTTACTGTGTCCTAAACATAACACTTTTGGTTGTTTAAATCGCAGTCCTTAATACAAGGTAATAATCTCATACAAAAATGGTGCTGCCGGCCACGTGATTAGGAGAAAAGGGTATCGTGAACCCCAAAAATTTGGTGCTATATCCGCCCCTGGTACCAGGACATATCTAGCTAATCTGCTATACTTCACTCCCAATGTATTTCTATTGCCTCATTTTAAATAATTACTTTATAATATAAAGGGTTTGAAATTAACTCTTATTTTCTGGAAAAGAGAATAAAAGTCAAATCAGGACTTTTATAATTCTAATAAATAAATAAAAATCACATCATGACTTTTATATTTCGGGCCAGAAAATAAAAGTCCTGATATGATCTTTATCACAATGATTTCTAATATAAAAGTCAAAGCTTGATTTTCATTATTTAAGGATGAATTTATTATTTATTTATTTTTTATCGGATTTCTCCATATTGTTATTCATTATTGGGTTAACCGTTTTTATGGAAATCTTATAGGGTATAATAAATTACCTTATATCGATCTTAAGATCGATTATTAGTTTATCAAGGCTGCTGATAATGAAAAAATATCGATATACAACCTCAGGCTCGCTCAGGTATCGATTGCAACTTATCCGATATTTACAATATTGGGGTCGATTTCTAGGTTAATTGGAGTGACGATTCAGAATATGATGTCGATTTTTTGATTACGCGCTCAGGTATCGATTTATTTCAACATACGCGATATAAATGATATTGGGATCCACTCATAGGTTATTTGAGGTGCTGAATTTGAAAATGATATCGATTTTTCGATTACGCGCTCAGGTATCGATTTATTTTAACTTACGCGATATAAACGATATTGGTGTCAACTCACAGGTTATTTGAGGTGCTGAATTTGAAAATAATACCAATTTTCAAATTACCGAAAATCGTAATCCGATTTTGATATTATTTTTAAATTCAGCACCTCAAATAACCTATGAGTTGACACCAATATCGTTTATATCGCGTAAGTTAAAATAAATCGATACCGGAGCGCGTAATCAAAAAATCAACATCATTTTCAAATTCAGCACCTCAAATAACCTATGAGTTGACACCAATATCGTTTATATCGCGTAAGTTGAAATAAATCGATACCTGAGCACGTAATCGAAAAATCTATATCATTTTCAAATTCAGCACCTCAAATAACCTATGAGTGGACCCCAATATCATTTATATCGAGTATGTTGAAATAAATCGACATCATTTTCAGAATCATCACCCCAATTAACCTAGAAATCGACCCCAATATTGTAAATATCAGATAAGTTGCAATCGATACCTGAGCGAGCCTGAGGTTGTATATCGATATTTTTTCATTATCAGCAGCCTTGATAATCTAATAATCGATCTTAAGATCGATATAAGGTAATTTATTATACCATATAAGATTTCCATAAAAACGGTTAACCCGATAGTGAATAACAATATGGAGAAATCCGATAAAAAGCTAATAAATTCATCCTTAAATAATGAAAATCAAGCTTTGACTTTTATATTAGATATCATTGTGATAAAGATCATATCAGGACTTTTATTTTCTGGCCCGAAATATAAAAGTCATGATGTGATTTTTATTTATTTATTAGAGTTATAAAAGTCCTGATTTGACTTTTATTCTCTTTCCCAGAAAATAAGAGTTAATTTCAAACCCTGACTTTATATCTTACAGAACTTACTAATACACATCCCAAATAGAAGCCGTTCTATCATTTTATTTTAGGAATCAAATTTTTTTTGTTGAGAAAATTAAAGATATATATGTTTAAATGTCCGTCAATCACCCATCTCTCCTGGGGTGAACTAAAAAGTGGACACTTTTAAAGAGGAAAACCAGGTGGTTCATTATCATGTCAAATCACAACCATTGTCAAATAAACCACTTTTCCTTATAAAGTATATTTTTTTTTTTAAATGATTTATTTTATCCTTTTTTTTCAAGCACACAACTGTTTGAAATAGTTGGTGTTAAAAAATGATTGGGGTTATACCGCTAGATTAGGGGACTAAATGCTTCATCCCAGTTCGGGAAGTTAATCAAGTGCAGTTGGCGGGAGATAGTCTATGCATGCATATTACATTACACAATCACATAGTACGTCACATAGCAAATAGAATCTATCCAGAATCTAGATCTAAATCTAGAATCACGCTAAATTTTTCAAATCCAAATAAATACATAAATAAAAATTGTTTAAGTAATGGGAATAATAACGGTTGACAAAATTATAATGACTATTTTCATAGTTGATGAATTAAGCATGGTATAAATATTTAAATTTTGTTTAAAAAAGTAAATGAATAAAAATAACCAAAGGGTATATTATAATATGGAAATAAAAATAGGATAAATAGATAAATAAATAAATAGGAGACCTTTTGATAAATCAGAAACAATACCAGATCTGCTAGATTGAAAAGTAGTGAAAAAGGGTTTCAATTCCATTAATCCTACCTCCAATATAAGATGAGGTGCGACCTATTTGAGTTGTTTTTTATGAATTCAAAAATTACTCGGCAGTTTTAAGGGGCTTAAAGTAGAATTGCTCCCCCCCCCCCCCCCCATACAAAACCGCACCTGTTAGATATTCTTTTAAGATATAATTTTTCTCTGCCCTCTAGAGAAAGTTGTAGAAAAATTGGCCTCACTTTGTGACAATACTTCAAAGACTTGGGGTTTTTCAGCTTTTCAATGGAAGAAAGAAAAAAAAATTTTTTTTCGTGAATCTGACCCAAGGGAAAATTAAACGATCGACGAAGAACGACTAAACTTTCAGTCCGAAAAAATTAAATAACAATAATATAGTTATGTATTAGCCTATTATTTCCATAAGTGGCGAAAAACATTATAGTTTCGCTAAATTTAGAATGCCTACAAGCTAAAACTTATATTTATTCTTTATTATTAATAGTTTTGTTACAATCGTCGTAATCGATTAAATATTCAGAATAAACCTTACATTTTAATGCGTTTGTAGTAGAGAAAAACACCCAATAATATTTAACATGGACATAATTTTTTTTTTTTTTTTAACTAAACAACTTTACATTTACCAACCTTCTGAAAAAAACATTACAATCCTCAGTAATTAGAAAGTTACGTTAAGCCTAAACTAATTAATAAGTGCAGGTACGATAGAGAAAAAAAATTAAAGAAAATAAGAGAAAATCATCTGACTATTTATCCACAAAATAAATTATATATGATAATGAACTCAAATTAAAGACGAATTATGAAATGTAATAAAATCCAAAATGATGCTTAGAAAACAAGGTATACGATCATAGGTTAACCAATTTAACGTATGAATTATTTAACTTCGAACTCTGCAGAACCTGTACAAACTCTGACCGTGGCTAAATCACGAACAAAACAACTGACATCATAAGTCCATTATCTGAAATTATCATTAGAGGTCACTTTTGACTGATCTGTTAGTTATATGTACCATATAAGCAAAACATAAATACGCTTTTATCTTATATAACATGATATATTTTTTTAAAGATTTCGAATTGTATTTACAACAGGTCAAGATGATCTTTAACATCGTTGAAAGAGTTTAGAAAAAGTGGGATAGATAATTTTTTGTAAGAAAATCTTTTCGTTATAATAAATTACCGTCTATAACCCTCACTTATTGTTCAATAACTTTTCTTCTGATTTTTATACGACTAGGTGTTGGTTTTTTAATTTCAAAATTCTTATAATTATAAAAAATATAGAAATATAAAATGTCTGTTTCCAATACTTAAGAGTTTTAGATTTTCATTGTAACTGGCAATATATTTCATAAAGAAATTACATTAATAGCCTAATTACATAGAACGTTGTAGTATATTAGCTAAAAAAAAATCATAAAAAACTTCTTTCAAAAATATTAAAATCAAAACAACTTAGTCACGGGAGCTATTTCTGTTATGCTATTTTTCAACCTTCCAATTCATTTATATTTATTATACAATTATATTTATGATAATAATAATTAGAAACGTTTAATGTGAGGAAAACGTACTTACATTTCAAACCGCACGCGGTATATAGTTTTGGAATTGGGAGATGACTACACAAATAATACTCACTAGATACGAGAGTGGACGACTGTTGTGAACAAATTATTTCAATCAACCCCTCAAAGATACTAAGAGACCTGAAGTAAGGGCCTTAAATGTTTTATTTTTTTGTTTTTGTATTTTTTAAGGTGAGTAATTGTTGTGTTAAGAGATAGTGTAACTGTTTAACAGTTATAAATTCGCATATTGTGTATTTTTTTCAAAGGAAGTATTTTAAGTATCAGCTTGATTACTAGTTTTCCGAAGAACTTAATGCATTTAGAAATTTATCTTCAGATGCCTGGGCAAGAATTAAAGAACTAGATGAATTGAAATTCATGGTAACATTTCTTTAAATAGAAGCTTAGTATATCTCTCCTAGCTTAGAGTTGGATGTTCGTCATTGATTCAGGGAACCTACTCGTTTTATGGAATCCGGCGAAAATAGTTTTATTTCTTGTTTGTGTTTTTTTATCTACGACACCTTAAATGAAAAATTATAACTTAAAATATTTTATTGGTAGGACTAGACTAGGAATAGGCATTTGCTTGAATCCATTGTAGTAATTACGTGTTTCTTTTTCCTGGTCCCCGAAGGCCAACTGGTCTGAGAAGCGTGAACCTGCCAAACCAGAGACTCGCACTTGAAACGACTATCCAGTTAGTTCGTTGTCTTCGCTAGCATTCCAAACATCCTCAGGCCACTCTCTTATTGTAATTTAAAACTGATCCTCTCTACTAATGAAGACTGACGAATATTTATCTATCTGGAACCGAACATAGCTAAAAGATACGCGTGATGTCTATTTAACATTTTTAACTATTAATATTTGTAGTATAAAATTAAAAAAAAAAGATTTTTTATTTTGTAGCATAATCCATGGAGGTTCAATGGTTCTGTACCTAGAAAGGAAGTAGTCTCTTGGTCAGCGGTCGTGCAAGATGATTTCATCAAGGCTAAATTGACCCCAGGAAGTAATTGTTATCGCAGGATTAATTCGCGACTAAATACAACTAGCCTGCCACAACCAGGACCGAAACCGCGCACAGTAGTCCAAATTTTATTTTATTTGTGTGCTGGAAAAAAGATAGAAGTAATAAATAAAAGAAAATACTTTAGAACGGATAAATAGCTTATCGTAATGTTAAGAGCGGTTCCGCAGCAGAAAGCAACAAGGCAAGTTAACCTTGGAGAGATGTAAATAAACAAGTTGGAAATTGCACCGTTGAGTTAGTCATTATCCACTGTTTTTTATTGTGATATCTAAGGTTGTTTTTAATAAATAATATAATCATGACTCTATGAATAAGTTTGCACAAATTTTGAGAAAACTGTCATATGAAGTTCATGAAGATTATATATTCTGTCATGTTATATGAATATATAATCAGTGATTAAATAGACAAGGTGATTACATTAGTTTCCTTCCTTCCTCGATGGGACTACAACTTCCGAATAGTTAGGGCCGCCTGCAACTTCGTCCGCCAGTCTTCTCTTTCATCAGCTGCTGCTCGCCAATTACGGATAACTAAGAGGGTCCGCGCGTCGGCTGTCATACCAACAGCCCATCGATAATTAAATTAGTTTCCATAATTAAATTTTTAGTTGGATAGACAATATTTTATTTTATACCTACAGGGTGTCCAAAAAGAGTATTCGGGATTTGAAAGTTCAATAAAATCTCAAATATAGAATATCAAGTAGGATGTTTACGTTTTATTTAAACACAATGAACTAGAAATTTATTTAGAAAAAACAATATTGTCAAGGTATCCACCATAACGCTGCTGGCACTCCTCGAATCTCAAACAAAGTAAATAGTGTAAATAGTACTGTAAATAGTGAGCGTTACTGTGAAATGATAAGAGGTTTTTTGGCCCAAGAACTTCAAGAGTTTAAAGGATATAACTCTAGAACATGGTTTCAGCAAGACGGGACCACTTGCCATACTTCAGACTTATCAATTGCTACGGTAAACGAATTATTCCAAAACTAAGTGATTTCTCGTAGAGGCACCATTAGCTGGCCCCCCAGGAGTCCCCATCTCAGTCCTCTTGACTTCTTTCTGTGGGGATACCTGAAAAGTAGGGTATACGAAAAGAAACCGACGAATCTAACGCAATTGAAGCAAAATATCAGAACGGAAATGACAGCAATCTCAGGAACAATGTGTCAGCGCGTTTTTAGAAATCTGCGTTTGTGATTCGAGGAGTGCCAGCAGCGTTATGGTGGACACCTAGACAATATTGTTTTTTCTAAATAAATTTTCAGTTCATTGTGTTTAAATAAAACGTAAACATCTTACTTGATATTCTATATTTGATATTTTATTCAACTTTCATACCCCCAATACTCTTTTTGGACACCCTGTATTATACCAATTGAAGGCAATGTCTGAAAGTTTAATTGGTAGATGTAAGCAAACAAAAAAGCATTAATTGCATGACCCTACCTGTTGCGTATCTGACAATTCTTAAGAGTCAACAAATATTTCTAAATTAGAATGTCACGAAGCTGTCTTCTTTTAAGAGGCTTTGGTGGATTATCAGGAAGAAGTGGGTTGAAATGGGTCTTGAACCTATTTATTATCAAAGGGTAGATATCTGGATTCCGCCAAATATGCGACATATATCTGATAAGACTTAAGGAGCATTAAACATTTTTTTTAAAAGGTGATGGATGTGAGAGGAATTGGATGATTTGGTATAGTCCCAAAACTCAAATCCATATGTTGAAGAAATAGTCCTTATTCTATTAATGCAAATGCATGCGTGATGTACAGCTATTTCAACACCCATATTGTTTTAGAGTTGGAATATGAGCTGATTCGGTTTCAACTTTGTCTAGTAAGTGCTGTAATATCGAGCAGTTTATTGTAGTTTCAGTCTTGCGTTAGGATTGCACGTAAGCGATTTGTCCATTTGGAGTCTTAAGTAGTGGATCTGTTCAAGCAATGTATTTAAATTAAGGTGATTTAATAACCACCAGCCACGTTTTTTTAATTTTTTTTTCACGTCATTAGTTAACGATGAACACATTTTATAAGGCAGAAATCGATAAAAATTGTATTGTAATTCTAAATTCTATTCGAGTCGAAGGACTTGACACAAAGACTGCCTGCCCATGTTGAATCTTCCTTTCTCACAAGACTTTTATCTTCGGAAGTTGCCGGTTGATAAGGAAGCCTTTTAGGGTGGTGGCTTTATGATCTTACAAATTAAGGGGGCACTCCAATAGAGCGCACATGTGTCGTAAAACATGGGAAGTTATCCAATAGGCTCCTGGTAGGTCCGATAGGGCATGTCTCCTGGGATCTGCGCTCTAGACTTCCCTTCAAATTTGCCCCTCACTAGAATTTACTGAGAAATTATTCCATAACTGCCATCGATGATGGTACCCAGGATTTCCAATTGAATGTGTTGGTAAGTTTTTGGTAAGTTGCCAAGTTTCAGCGCAACCTTGTCGGTCATCTTCAGGACTATAATTAAAACAGAATTAGTCATTTTTTTTTTTTTTTAATTTCTTGTAATATAAGGTCGAAACGTTGCACATATAACTAAAATTAAAGTAAAAATGCTATTTATTATAAATAATTACCTTAAAAAAAGTAAACTGAAGGTTATTACTTACTTCTATTAAAAATTATATTAATTATAGTTACTATTATTAAGCCTAAAATGTTATTTTGCTAATCATAATTGGATCACTTCGGAGGATCTTTTTTTCATATCTTTACCTACATGAAATATTTAACAAGAATTATTATTGTAATTTTGAAAAAAAAAATCCGAGTTTCCAACGGAAGTAAAAATCTTAAAGTATTTCGATTCCAAATATCAAATTTATGTTAAATGGTATTTGAATGTTAGTAGTCTAGCTAAAATAGGAAAACATATACGAAACTGAAAATACCTATTGAAAGTAAGAATGCTCCTTGGAACTCCCATAAATTTATAAACTTAAAGGCAGAATCTCAAAAATGCAGGTAAACAAACAACTCTTTCAGCTTTTACCACTATATAGGCGTCATGAGGAAAAAACGACCAAAAAGCACTTTCGTGGAAATAAAATGCAACCTTACCCATCAGCAACAATATAAAGAAATCCATTGTTTAAAGTTTCTATTTTATGTAAATAACATCGCTTCCATGTTAATTGGACCGTATTACGTATTAGACAGTGGCCCATACTTATGGTAAGGCGCAAATTGAACTGTGCCACGCACAGGCGACGCAGAGCAGAAAAGGGCATATAGACTCAGAACAAATCAGTGCAGCACGAAAAAAAAAACTGCGCCGCAAGTTTTCCAAGGATATTGGACCGCGCGTATCCTTTCTTATTCACGTTTTGCAAAAACTGAACCCAGAGCAGAGCAGTTTTTTGTGAAACGTGAATTAGATAGGAACCGCGCACATTGGGACGCAGAGCAGGGCAGCGCAGTTTACTATACGTCTATTTTATGTAAATAACATCGCTTCCATGTATACGTGTGGTAGGTATTACAAAAACTGCTCTGCTCGGCGTCGCGAGTGTCTCAATGTGCGCTCTGCCTTAGTGGCCCATCTCCCTGTTTCCTGGTTGATTAAAACCTATCGCCCCCTCCCCTTTTTATTACACTTTATGCCTAATTTCAATTTTAAGCAAAGCTTAAATATTATGGTTGTATTTCTTTATTCAATTTTAAAACCGGATATAAAAACAGCCAAAGGTTTATTCGGTAACTCTTAAACAAAATAGAAAAAACAGAATTAAAATCAACATCTCTCTCTCTCTCTCTCTCTCTCTCTCTCTATATATATATATATATATATATATATATATATATATATATATATATAAGAGGCTTGAAGTTCGGAATTTAGATTTTAAACGCGATGTAGGTAACCACTAAGAAAGGAATTTCAAAAATGTAACCCCTAAAGGGTTTAATTGGCGAAATTGTCGTTTAAATCTAACGGACACCTATTTTTGCACTCCGAGAAAAAAAATATCTAATTTGGACTCATTTTAAAGATCTCGATACTACGAGTTTAACTCGAAAGCCCCTAAGCGTTCACGACGAATAAGTAATGTTTTGTTTAGGCGGTTTTCGTGAACTCTCTCCACTGCGCGTCTCCCTCTCTTCTACCGAGCCGGCAGCTTCCCCCTCCAACATTCCACCTACCGGAAGCTCCGATTCTACTAAATCTCCTTACAGCAGTTAACATATTGTATTAATTCAATATCAAGATAATGATCACGGAATTGATTTTTAAGGCTCGAGGGCAAAGCCGCGACGGGGAATGCTAGTTTTCTATAAAACAAAGAAGTGAAATAATAACCTAAGATCATTGATTTAGTTTAAAAATCTGGTGCTTGCGCGCAACACACAACTTTCACTTACCAACTTACTTAGATTAGAAATTAATGCGTTGTCTTAATGCCACTTTTCAAAGTTACACATTTTTCCACATTCATTTCTTATTTTTGTTTCATTTGCTCTATAAAAAACACTAGTTTATTTTAGTTAGCCGTTCTTTAATTATGAACAATGGTCTGTCATTAAAGGCGTACTACGCATGGTTGGCTCAACGTGTTTTATGAGTTGACTGCATATTTTTCTTTTTTTCTCCTCTATATGTTTACTTGGTTTTTATCATATCTCATTTTTAGCCATTTCTTATTTTTAGGCGTAACGAGAGACAGTTAATTTCTCCATAGAAACAAAAACAAAGGAACAAAAAAAGGCCCCTACCCCATTCAAGCCCCCTCAGAAAATTTTCATACTGATAAAGCTTACCTGATATTAAAGAACGCCTGATGTTCATTAAAAATGACGAATTTGATGAAAATCGTTGAAGCCGTTTTTGAGATAATCGAAAAAAAGGTAAAAATCGGAAAAAAAGTTATGAAATAAAGTGCTCCCTCCGTTTGACCAATTTTGATGAAATTTATACTGTCACATCGCGGGCATATATGTACATACATCAAATACCCAATTTCAGTTTCGTATGATTTATCGTTTTTGAGCTGGTCTGTTCACACAAACACAGACCATTTCGCGGGAGTTAGTTATATGGGCTCAGGGAACTCCAAAACGTGTGAAAACCGGAAGTCAAAATTTTTCACGATCGCAATACTTCCACTTACTATATATTTCATATGTAGGTAAGTGAAAGTAAAAACCTAAATCCTTTTTTAACAAAATATGTTGACGGGAATATAATAAGAAGTAGAACTCAACGGCAGACTCTTACTACCCGGCAACTGTATACTCCCCTTTATTTTGATCCCCCCTTTAAATACTCATAGCCCCCCCCCCACATATCAGTTGCCCCCATGATAACCTAAAGGATTTCCTCATAATAAATTCGTAATTTAATTATATTAAAATACAAGGGGGGAGTATGGAGAGTTATTCCATGTAAGTATTAAAGGTGTGAAATGCTATATTCAGGTGTTTCAACACTTAGACTCCAATAACAAGTTGGACACAGCTGTTTCCTGCTTTCGCTTCAAGGGGAATATACTGTGTTAATATACCCTACATCCAACCCTATCCAACATTACCGTAACCAATAAACATCCTTTAATACGGCTCTTTATTTTTATATTTTTTTTCTTGATTTTCAGGAGGTATTAAATCCTTCTAAACTGAAAATGAGTCGACAAGCGCACAGTATACTGTTTGAAGATTCCGTTTAAACGTTTTTATTAATAATATTTTAAAAAAAATAACAACAATGAAAAATTAAAAGAGGAACAATCTTTTTTAGTTCATTAATTTTTTGTAATCACTTAAGAGTAATTTTTTTGTCTTCTGTTGGAGAGCATCAAACTTATCTTTTAAACAACGACAATACTTAAATATATTAATTTATAACGACATCATTAAAAATTCAATGTGAAAAATTAATTCAACGGCCATTCATGCTTCCATCTCTTCCAGTTTACAGAAACAAAGAGTTAACAATCCCCTTTTTTTTTTTACTTTTATTAGAAGGAAATTTAAAAGAACTTACTCGGAAAAATTAACTTCATCATCTATCTTCTTTTCTGCTCTATTGTTATCTTTTTTTCTCCTGTTCAACATCGTCACTACATTTAATGATTGTTATTTTTATAAATTATAGGAAAAAGGAAAGTATGGGCTAGGTCAAAAACTTATATACCTATATATATATATATATATATATATATATATATATATATATATATATATATATATATACAGTAACAGTCAAAAGTTTAGCCTCACCCTTAGATTTTGTAAAATAAATAAGTAACAACATTTTATTCATTGGACAACATAACAACTACAATTTTATTTTTATTTTATTTATAACTAGCTTTATATCCCGGTTTCAGCCTGGGCTCTTGGAAAAATATTAGAAAAGCCCTGGGTCAAGAAAAGTTCGTTAGGACAGAAATGAGATTTTTTTTTTACTCCAACTGTTGATTTCGTAAAAATCTAATTTAAAGCGAGATCATAACGATTTTTATAACAATAATGAATATACCCAGAGATTGGCTGAAGTTATGCAATGTTAATATGGACAGGTGTTCGCACCTGGTATAAAGAACCACTAAGCGATTTTTGGAGAATTTAAGACAAACGGTATGTATTTCTATAAAGAACAAACAAACAGATTTCATCTTTATTTATATAGATTGTATTCGAAACAATCATATAATTTTTGAAATGTTATCTCTTGAGTTACAATTATTTTTTTAAACTTGAATATTGTGAATTAAATACAAGTGAGTCTAAACTTTTGACCGGTACTGTATATTGATCAATTATTTAACAACATATGATGTTCTTTAAAATAAATAATGCGAGCTTCCGGGAATCGAATCATACGGGGGGAGATAACCTCGATATTTAATTTATCGTGTTTGAATTTGAATGAGGAATTAGTTTTATCAGAGTGCATATGGTAGAGATCAACTCCATGATCAACAAGATCCATTTCTATTACGAGAAGTGAGTTCCAAGCAGTCAGTTATGGATAGATCAGATCCTCTCATTCTGATTTTTCTTTACGCTTGGACTGAATAAAAGAGAAGAATCTAACCTTTCATACTCCACACCTCTAATTCAGTTATAGGTTGCAACATAAGTATAAATTACTCAAAGCCGTTTTTGTGTTGTTTTTTTTCGAGGATGTAACTAAGCGTCAATGGACACACCTTTGTAGGATTGTATTCCCTTTTTATGACATCCTTAATAAATATTTTTAACACTTAACACTAAGAAACACCCAGTTTGTTACAATATATTATAAAACTAGCTATATACCGGTTTCACCCGGAGAATTTCATTTTTTAAATCTATAAAATCTATAAAGTGAGACTTTTATCGACTCAAACGGTCGATTTCGTAAAAACCAATGTAAAGCGAGATCTTTTTTTTTTTTTTTTTTTTTTTTTTTTTTTTTTTTTTTTTTTTTTATAATTTATCTATTGAAATTTACAACTGTATTTACAATACAATAAGTAAATTAGCACGAGATCTTTTTTTTTTTTTTTTTTTTTTTTTTTTTTTTTTTTTTTTTTTTTATAATTTATCTATTGAAATTTACAACTGTATTTACAATACAATAAGTAAATTAGCATGAAAAGGCGTGTGAAGAGACTACCTGTCTCTTTTGTTTTAGTTTAGATCTCTAGGCCATCTTCTGGTAAAGCGAGATCAAAATGATTTTTATAACAATAAAGAATATACTCAGAGATTGGCTGAAGTTATGCGATTTTAATATGGACAAGTGTTTGCACCTGGTATCAAAGAACCACTGAGCGAAATTTGGAGAATTTAGGACGAACGGTAGGGATTTTTATAAAGAAAAACAGAATTTCATCTTTATTTCCCGGTTTCACCCGGGGAATTTCATTTTTCTAATGTAAAAAACCAATGTAAAGCGATATCATTATGATTTTTATAACAATAAACAATATCAGCTGGGGCCCGGTGTGGCTGTGCGGTAAAGCACCGTACTCTCATGCCGGAGCTGCGGGTTCGAGTCCCGCCCTGGGTGGTGCTTTTCTTTCGTAGGAGAAGTATCACCCAGTGCCATGGGTGTTAGTATGGGCAGTATAGGGCTTCAGTAGAAGCCTTAAAGTTCCAAAAAAAAAAAAAAAAAAAAAAAAAATATCAGCTGAAGATCGGTTGAGGTTATGCAATTTTAATATGGACAGGTGTTCGCGCCTGGTATGGATTTCTATAAAGAACAAACAGATTTTCATCTTTATTTACATAGATTATAGCTTCATATCCCCGTTTCACCCGGGGAATTATAAAATTGAAAACATTAAAACAAAAAAAGTTTATACATCAAGTAAAAGATTTTTTCCTTAGACATGCATGTCATGAGAATGAACTCACCCTCAAGCGGGCTTAGGGAAACTTATTTTCTTCAACAATGGAACAATCTCTTCGTGAAGAACTTCTTAGGACTTATCCTCCCAAGCAAAGTACCTTTGCAACATTCTCGAGAATTTCCAAAAACTGACCAAGAGAATTTTCTGTATCCTTTTCTACACTACTACCTGTATTCAATAGTCCTTTGTTCCATTAATTGAATATTAACTGCAATAGAGGGTTTGGGTAATTACAGGTAGTATCAAGTAGTTGCCTAGAGATTTCCGCCCCCCCCCCCCTCTCCTGCAGCTTATCGGCAATTATTGTTGATGAGAGGCTAATGCGATCATCTAATCACTTCATCACTTCCAATAGCATCATTAGCAACCATCCGACTTATCAAAGTATTTTCATTAAAGCATAAAGTTGTAGGAGTGCCTGTGCGATCCTTCACATGTTATGTGCAAGGCTCAAATTCGTAACACATATTTTTATTTTTTTTAACAAAATAGGTTTATTAATTGAATTGTTTCAGAAAAATAGGCCTATAAACTCGCCTGCAGATACCTTTTAAATCACTCTAAAAGTAGGGTTTTTTTTTAATTTATTCTTTTTTAAATTTTAACTAAAACAAAACGATTGTATATTGGTTTCTGAATAAGAATGAGGCCGATATATCTATGAAACGCCCCATCAGTAATTTTATAACTAGAAATGTAGTATTGTGGTAGTGTTTAGAAAGCGATTATTTTCTGGAATAATAAGAGATTAAAAAAAATCCGACAATTTTTAGAGTGCCGTTAGTCATTATAAATTAATATGGAGCTATGGCTTTGTTAACAGCGGAGTGGTATTTGAGCAAATTGTTTAAATATATACATATGTCCTATTTTTAAAATACATTTCCTAACACAAAGACAGTCAATAAAAACAGGCAAATTATTCAGGCAGGTTATTTCATTTTTAAATAACTTTAAATAATAAAATATTTGGATACCGATAGCCGGAAAGTAATAGTAATAATTATTTTATTTTTAACCTCTATTCAAAAAAGTCGTCAATGTGATAAATGAAAAGGTAACCCAAACATTTGAAGTGTCATATCAGAGCTTTAAGAACCTTTTTCTTATAAACTGAGATTCCTGATTAAACACCTGCTTCTCTTACACTTTCAGCTATAACGCAATCCTTTTTGATATATTTACCGTTTATTATAAGTGTTACCGTTATATTTGGGACGTCCTATATTATGTATGATATGTTGTATTATTTTTATTTATTTTTTATTTTTGCATTTATAAATTTATTTTATCCTTATTACCTTTAGTATACGGTTTTAATTATTTGGTTCTAGATTCCATATTGTACCTTATATAAGTATTTCAAGTTTTTTTTTTTTTTTTTAGGAAGATCAAAACTATTATATTCAAATAATTGAGTGGAGAGATAACAAATCCCCCTTATTTTTACAGGTTTATTAAAAACGAGTCAAACATTTACAGTTTTCAACCTACGTTTCGGAAATAGTTCCATCTTCAGTTTTTTTTATTATCCTTAATAACAATTGCACCATATAAATAATCTAAATTACAAAAGTTATATATAATTAACTATTAAAATTAAGGGAAAAATAGAAAAACTATGGACACCAAACATATTATAAAAAAACATTAATAGAGCAATTAATTATAAAACAGATACACATAAACTAAATAGCCATTATGAAGACATAATAAGATAACTTAATATTAAAACTAATTGATAAAATAAAAATGGTAATGACAAAACATTTAGTGTTGCTAGTTAAAAATAAGACAGGACGAAGTACAAAAAGAGTATGTGACTAAAATAGGAGCAGTTAGTGTGTATTTTTCCCTTATAACTGTTGATAAGTTTTATTATAATAATAAAAAAATACATAATGTACATATTAATGGGAAATAGAAAACTCACTACAAAAAAGAAAGGAATAGAGATAGAAGACAAAAATAAATGATATTTTATGTATGTAGAAATATTTATACAATTTTTCTTTTATTTTAATATTTAACCCTTTGCACTCGAGGTCTCCGCAGCGGAGCCATTTAAAATTTGTCTTCAAACTCGAGGGCTCCGCTACGGAGACAATGCAAATAATTTTCATTTTTTAACTTATAAGGACATAAACAAATCTTAAAAACTATTTATAGGATATTTCGCTTTTGGAGATAAATGACGGTCGCGGCTCGCGGTGTTTCATTATTTTTATAGTACGTTAATATTAAACATTGGCTATATTTTGTGGTTTTAATTCATCTTTGTTTTATTTTAATATTTAACCCTTTGCACTCGAGGTCTCCATTTAAAATTTGTCTTCAAACTCGAGGGCTCCGCTACGGATTACTCAATTGTTAATTATTTCCTCAATTGTACAATAAGTTAGTTCGGGGCACCAAATAGTCCCTTTACTTTGATTTAGTTTCCCATGTGCTTCTACTTTAACCGGAAAGTTATTAAGTAGATTTAGATATTTTAGGAGCTTTTCTGATTGGATATCTGAGAAAACTTCAACTAAAAGGGTCCCATCTCGTAATTTTTTAACTGTTTTTACTTCCCCAATTAGATTTTTTATTTTTTTATTTATAATAATTTTATTTTTTTTTAAATAATTTTGAAATTAATATAAAATTATAAAAAAAAATATAAAATATTAAAAAATTTTTTTTTTTTTTTTGTAACTATGTGTTTTTGAAGCTTCACAAATACATATAACCTAAATTTCATTACGATTTTTTACTTGTTTCTAAAATTTTACTGTATAATATTACGCTTTCAGGGTGTACGTTTTCGCGAATAAGTTGCGTCGAGTTGCCGGTAGGTAACGTCCGAAACGGTGCAAAGTGCAAAGGGTTAATAATTTATTAATCTCATAATTCTGATTACTTATATGATGCAATTTTATTTAAGTTTAAAAGAAAATCCTGAGGATGAAAGTAATTCCGAAACACAGGTTGAAAACTGTAAAGATTTTACTTTTTCTTAATAAACATTAAAAATAAGGAGGATTTGATCTCTCAGCACTCGATTATTTGAATATACTATACCCCATATTATCATATTTTTTATGAGAAAAAAAATTGAAAGAATCAACCATTGAATAATTGAAATATACTACATATGTTAGAATTATTAAAGGTGACGAAAGAATTATATGGCGTCTATTATCCATTATTCTGTTATCAGTTTGAGGTAGGGTATGTATGAATCCTTTAAAAGGATGGGGTAAATACATTTCCGTTAGATCCGTTGATGTGAGGGTGGGTTCTCCAGTCAAAGGATTCTTCTCAAATCTTTTGCAAGAGCTCAAATTTTTTGCGGCTGATACGATGGGTCATCTTGTACCATATCGTCCTAATCCCTTATTCACCTTCTCATTTTTTGCCCTAAATAGCCCAAATGATAGGATTACTTCTTATGGAGTTAACATTAAGGGAGCTGGCAATAATTATGTACTGAAACAAGATAAATAAAAAAAATACATTACATTAATTTTGTGGTATTTTTAAACCATGGGGGTATTATAGCCACGGTTGGCACATGCCCCATTTTTTTTTGTATAATTTTTTTTTTTAACAAATGAAAATACCAGTAGAAGTTTACCTGGAAAAGATAAAGGAAACTCATTTAAAAATTCGGTGAGCAGCTTCGCAAAGAATAAACAATTCTTAGATACTCACTGCACGCATTTATACTCCAAGATTTTATGTAATTTAACAAATATTTACTTTGGAAATAATTTGTAAAAAATAAATACAAAGAAAATAAAAGAAAAAAAAAACGGATTTTAAATGAAACAACCTAGATCAAAAAAAAAAAAAAAAAAAAAAAAAAAAAAAAAAAAAAAAAAAAATATATATATATATATATATATATATATATATACAGGGTGTTTCGGAATTGCACGGCACTATTTTAGGTACGTGTTCTCTAACACAAAATAAACAAAAAAGTTCTTATTAACATATATCTCAAACTCATTTATTAAACAGATATCAAAGGTTAAAGATTTATTATTTATTTACTGCATTAAGACTGACTGTACAACGTTTAACGTGTTTAATACTAAATAAAAGGTTTTAATCACCTGATAAACAAATGAACGATAAGCAATGACAGTAGTTGCTCATCTGTTTGTCTAGTTCTGTGTGTTTTAGTGTGAGTGAATCTTGTGACACAGTTCAGTTTATGATTATCATGGGAGATACCACAAATTTATTCACTTTTGATGAACAAACAGACATGCTTTTAACTTATGGCGAGGTACATACAAACGGTGCTGCTGCTGTTCGAAGATATCGTGAAAAATTTCCTAACCGATGAATACCAAATCGTAAAACGTTTGAGGCCATTGAAAGACGTCTTAGGGATAATGGTACGCTAAAACCTATACGACGAACGCCGATCGACAACGATTTCGACGAACTGCAAACGCAGAAGAAGAAATACTCGATGCTGTTCAGTTATCTCCTACTACTAGTACCAGAAGATTGTCACGTCGTTTCGATGTTTCCTCTACCAGCGTATGGCGAACTTTACGCGAACAACAATTATATCCATTTCACGTATCAAGTAGGCAAGATTTGTTACCACAAGATTATAACAAGCGCAGAAATTTCTCCCAGTGGTTAATTCGACAATGCACACGAGATCCTAACTTCCTGAACTGCATTTTGGTTACTGATGAATCTTGCTTTACAAGAAACGGGATTCTTAATTTTCGAAATACCCATACTTGGGCCGAAGAAAACCCTCATACGACTGCTGTTCGACATTACCAACATACATTCTCTTTAAATGTCTGGTGTGGTCTTCTAAGCGACAAAATCATCGGCCCCTTCTTTTTGCCACCTAGGCTGTCAGGTATATCTTACTTGCATTTTTTGCAAAATAATCTGCATGATATTCTAGAAGATATTCCGCTAGGCATTAGGCAAAGGCTGTGGTTTATGCATGACGGTGCTCCAGCTCACTTTTCTCATAGTGTCACTGATTATTTAAATGCAACTTATGGAGACCGATGGGTTGGTCGAAACGGACCTGTTAAATGGCCACCACGATCTCCGGATTTAACGCCATTAGATTATTTTGTGTGGGGCTGGATGAAGTCTATGGTTTATTCTGCGGCAGTTGACACGCAAGAAGAGCTAAGAAATCGGATCGTGGAAGCCGCAGTAACTGAATGTTGCATTCAACAAAACGGAGGCGCCTTTGAACATTTACTCTAAATGTTGTAATAATAATAAATAAATAGTAATAATAAATCTTTAACCTTTGATATCTGTTTAATAAATGAGTTTGAGATACATGTTAATATGAACTTTTTTGTTTATTTTGTGTTAGAGAACACGTACCTAAAATAGTGCCGTGCAATTCCGAAACACCCTGTATATATATTAAATCATATAATTTAATTTAACATTTAATTTAAAGCGAAAAAAATTATTTATAAAATTTTTGAAATGAAAGACACAAAAGTATACCGAAAATTAATATGCATATTAATTTTCATAAAATTATACTAATTTGACCAAAACAGTTTTAAATTTAAATCATTGTTTATCAAAGAGATGAATTTAATGTAAACAGGATCGCTCAGTTTTTATTAATAGTCAAAACATGATTTTTTTCATTAATTTCATTCTTCGGTGAACTTCTTCATTAATACACAAATTGCGTAAATTAACAAAAATAAACCAAAGTTTTATTATAGGTAGATAGGGATAAGAAGAAGATCTACATATGAAAAATGCATACCCTTCTACAAAGATAAGTTTTTTGAAGAATTAGATGATAGGGAATTCAAAGTCGCAGGGTTGTGGTTCGGTTCGCGAGGAACAATTGGTAAAGTAGCAAGGGAATTCTTCGACGTGGTCGGAATTGACCAAGAAAAACTGACGATCCTAGCTGAATCAATTCTGATTGACTCATTAGGTATTATAAATAATCATATTTATAATTGACAACTGCTTTGCAGGCAGCATCATTTATATAAATAATGGAAATAAATAATATTTAAAATATTTTAGTTTAAGAGTGCTATTAGACAAGGCATCTATGTGATGCTCATTGTTTTATTTTTAATTTTAAAACATTCGACATAATACAAAATAATTGCTTTTGTATTCAGCAACTGAGTAGTTTTAAATTATTTGTATTTTACGCTTGCGGTATTAAAATATGTATGGTGTTATTGATCAGAAAGCTGTGTCTTAAGCAACTCAAAGAAATTGAACAGCCCCACTTTTATTATGCATTTTTTTATTTTGATAATAAAGTGTTTCTCTCTCGAACATCCTGATATTCCTACATTTTCTGTTTTATGTTAATGACATTAATTTGAATAGTTGAGCCCAGGCGATAGAAGTAAATGTTGGAAATAGGCATCATCAAAACTCTATTATTTTTCACACCGAAAATCGAAAAAAAAAGTATCGTATACTGTATGTAGCGTAATAAATGGGGTCATTTTCTAGCAGTACCTGTCCATGTCTGTAATCAAATGTTGAAAAATTTTTAAATTTTAACATAAAAAATATAAATGTATGGAAAAAAGGTCTACGACACTGAAGAAAATTTCAATTTTGAAATAGCCCGAAATATGAGTCGGAAATAATTTTATGTGAATAATGAATGACAAGCTGCAGCCGAAATTAGCATGTAATTGAACTACACCCCCCACCACCCCCCCCCCCACTGCCACGGCCCCAGCAACCATTAAGGTAAATATTTGGAATTGGAGGACATCGACAATATTGGCAGGAAGGTTGTAGAATATGTTCCTGCTTAATTATCTTCTGAAATTCGATGGAAATTGTGATGGTAAGGGGGGGGGACAAAATGGGGGGGTCGCTGGCTGCATGCATAATGGCTACTAAAATTGCTAGCAATGATAAATATTTGGTGAAATATGGCGATTCGTAGAAATCTAAACAAAATTATCGACTGTCTAAAAATATACATATATAAAAAAATATTGTTAAAAAAATTTCATCCCATTCATACTTTAATATTTTTTTGACTAGAATGACAAGACCTAATGCTAAATTACACAATAATGCTACTAACAATTTACAGAATATTATCTCGATAAGTCTTCATCAAATTTCCTACTAAGAAATTCTTTTATAATGGCATAGTCTGTTACCCACCTTTTTTTTTAATAATCGCAGTTTTTTTTTTTTCAAATACTTTGTCGAAATTGCTGTTGTAATAGTTAGAGTAATTATTAGTTAAAACACATCATACTTCAACGATAAAATTCGTTTTTGACCAAGAAAAAAATTTGTATTAAAGGGATTGATATAAATTACAAATCCAGGCTAGCTTCTTTATTTTTTTTTTATATCCGATAATATTTTAGTTTTCGAAATTAGAAGTATTGGTAAGGACCACATTTGAAAGAATTAAGCAGTTAAATTTTAAGTTTCAAATGGGACATTTCATTAAATATAAAAATTAGATATATAAAAAAAAATGTAACAGGGACTCTACTTTTTTTGTATTTATCTTTCCTTGAAACGTTCGAAAATAAAAACACTTTTTATTATTTTAAAGCTTATTGGTAGTCTGCAGTTTTTCCAATAATAAAAACAATTAGTTAATTAAACTGGTTTACAAGTTAGGGCGGATTCACACTATCGCTCCGCTCCCGGTCCGCTCTCGGAGTGGTAAAATATTCTAGACAGAGAAATAGACAGAGAATTCCACTATTATACTCATTGCTATTATAAAATAACGTTCAATTTGAAACGAATAAAAATGCAGTATATTATGAAAAATGTCAGATCATCAAAAATATATTAAAGCAAAAAAATAATTAAAATATGAATCAGGAAAAGAAGAGAACACAATCGGTAAATTGCAGCATTTCAAGCGTATTCATATACATTCCGAAAATTATTATTAATATTTATTATTAATAAATTATTTCTTCCGAATTATTTCTTCACCATTAATTAAATTAATTTATAATTATTATTAATAATTATCATTGTCTTGCAATATATTCTTCTTATTATTTTTTTTTTTTTTTTTTTTTTTTTGCATTAAGATTTGTTATCAAATCCTATTTCGCCTAATATATTATCTTCTTCATCAAGAAAATTACACTTACCAGCTATTTCTACAAACGAAAAATTGATTTTTTTTTTTTTTTTTGGCAGTAAAATTGATGAATAAATAAATACTTTAATAACTGAAAGCGGACCGGGAGTGGAGCGGGAGCGGAGCGATAGTGTGAATGGGGTAGAGCGAGAGCGGACCGGGAGCGGAGCGAGAGTGGAGCGGGCGCGAAACCGATAGTGTGAATAGGCTCTTATGATCCCACGAAACATTTACTGTCTTTGTTTTGTCTACTAAAAGTTCGTAGCACCTAAGACTATTAGGAACATATTAAAACATTTATAACAAAATAAAAAGTCACTCTTAGTGAAAATTAACGCACTTTTTAATAGAAAAAAATGAAAAATAAGTGCAGCTAATTTCAAAATTAATTTCTGAGTGTAATATGCCGAAAATATTGATAAACTCTAATTTTCAATACCGCAACTTACCTCTGTTTTTTGATAGTTTTGTATCCACCTTTTCATAAAAAAATCCAAAAAATTGTTTTTTGAATATTTATTGCTTGTTATCTATTAAGATTTATCCAAAAGAATAAGTATTTATAATCAGGTACAGTAGGAAGACACCGGCCAAAGGCCTCCCCCCCCCCCCCCCCCACTACACACGTTTAAATGAGAAGCTTGAGAAGATGAGGTCCTTAGCGAGTCCCCAAATCTCCTAAAATCGGCTTTAAATCCTGATTTCCTTCCACAACGCATTCTCACCTTTCAATAGCTCTACCCTTTTGCTAGATCCAAGTTTAGGGTTCATCCAAAGCATAACAGCTCCTCAATGACATGCCTCAACCAGTACACCATCGCAAAGCGTCAAGTTCTGCTACCCGAAACTAAAAAGAGAGAATGGCAAATGAAACTTTTTTTAATGGTGATAATAGGCCGATAATTATAAACACTTGTCCGACCTTTCTTGCCAATGCCCCTTAAGAGCCAAGAAAAATCTAGTGCGGTGCGGTGCAACACACAACTTTCACTTACCAACCTACATTTGATAACTGCGTGAACTTCACAAAAAATAGCTTTTCCCACATCTGTTTGTTTTTCTCTATAAATTAAAGAGTATTATAATTACTGAAAAACTTTAGTCGATATATTATTATTATTTTATAGGGGCCTAGAACTATCCTAATTTCATCGATAGTCGAGTTATTTTTATTGGTACCTTGTTGCATATAACTGCGAGTTGCATTTCGTAAATATATCGTGAAGGTGAACCGATAGAAGCTGTATTTACGGCTCGGAATTAAATTAATATTTTCAAATGCTTGTCCCTTATGCCTTTCTGGAAACCGAGAACGATTACTGTTCTTTTAAAACGACCTTATATTTAGAAATCTATTATGGAACTGAAGGTTGTAAATTAAAATATAATTATTAAAGCCTATCTTGTACACTAAGTAAACTTGCTTTTATTAATTTGAGCATACTCTGAAAAGTAAATAATTTTTTATTTATTTATAATAAAAGTTGTTATTTTCAGAGATAATATGGGCATGCATATAATTGTTGACACCTTCATTTCGTTACCATGGAAACAAATAATTTCTATTAAATATGTATGTTTCAAAATACTTTGACCTCTCCTTCCCACGAACAGAAATTTACATATAAACTGGTCTGTCATTAAAGGCGTAATGCGCATGCGTGGGCTCAAATTGTCGGATTTAACATTTTTCTTTTTTTCTCTTGTATATAATTCTCGATTTTTTTCATATTTCATATTTATTCATTTCTGAGTTTCAGTTAATTTCTCCATATAAATAAAATCAAAGGTAATTTGTACAAAAACAAAAAATTATTTCGTTTACCATTTAAGCCCCCTCAGAACATTTCTAAGATGATAAAACCTACCGGATATTAAAGAATACTTGATTCTCAATAAACATTACATTTTTAATCGAAATCGATCGATCAATTTTGATGAAATTTATACTGTCACATCGCGGGTTCGTATGCTTTATCGTTTTTGAGCTGGTCTGTTCACACAAACACATACCATTTCGCGGGAGTTAGTTATATGGGCTCAGGGAACTCCAAAACGTGTGAAAACCGGAAGTCAAAATTTTTCACGATCGCAATACTTTCCCTTATTATATATTCCATACAGAGGTAAGTGAAGGTAAAAACTATGTCCGCTATGATTGCATTTATTTGTTACGATACATCAATCTATCTATGTAAAAAAAAAAAAATGTATTGTCGATTGTATTCAAATCATAAAAAACAAAAGACGCTTCAAGTATAGCAGAAAAAAAATGTAGTAGTTTATCATAAAATAATATTGATAATTACAATTATTATAATCGCCCTTGGTGCTGGTAATCTATTATTATTATTATATTATCATTAATAATACCTTTCTTCAACTTCTACCCAGATATCTACTTCTAAAGGTAAGTCCGTCGAAGAATCCACCTTAATAAATTTCGTTTTAAAGTTTTTTTTTTATTTTCGAACTTTAATAGAGGCACAAATATTTAAAAACAACTTGAGCATCCATTTCTGCTATAATTTTACGACAATTATTTTAAAATGGAGGGTGTAGCAAACATCAGAGTTGGGCATTCTTTATTTTAGCGTTCTGCGTCCTTAAGGAATTTTAGGAAGGTAAATATTATTCGCGGTTTAAATTTACCGATTTATAACTATTAATGGCGAAATAATAAAAGCATTAATTCCATTCAGGGCTGCAGGTGGGGCAAACCCTTAAATGCATGATTTTTTATAAGAAAAATCTCAAAAATACTTTGTAGGCTATATAACAACAAAATATAGTAGAAAAATAGGATAGATTCTTAGAAATTGAATTTCTTGAACACCGGTTAGAAAATAACTCAGTTTCTGTCAGGAATCAAAGTATAACTATTGGTACATCTCTTCTGATTTATTAAAACACAGAAAGACACACACACACACAAATATAGAAATATTTCAAAATGCTTTCTTTAAACATTTGTACATTTAGAAATATACTAAATGAGTCAAATAAAGTAGGAAGAAATTCAAATGCTTTTATCTGAGGCAACAATTGAAACAAGAGGCCAAAACGTGAATCTCTTCAGATAAACCAAGAAGCCATGTTGCACTACCGAGGGACTATTTTAGTACGATGTAGTTCCAAGTAACGGAACTTGAAAAAAAAATTTATTACCGAAGGGCACGATGCATGGAAAAGCTACAATGGAATTTCGGTGTTTTAAATTTAATGAAACTCTCTTTTATTCGCAACAGGATCATATCCACTCATGTTATAAATATATAGAGAATTGGAAATTGAAGTATTGGGCGTTTTTTACTTTCACTTACCTATATATGAAATATATAGTAAGTGGAAGTATTGCGATCGTGAAAAATTTCGACTTCCGGTTTTCAACGGAAATACACGTTTTGGGGCCCCCTGAGTCGAAATAACCAAGTCCCGCGAAATGGTCTGTGTGTGTGTGTGTGTGTGTGTGTGTGTGTGCGTGTGCGTGTGCGTGTGCGTGTGCGTGTGCGTGTGCGTGTGCGTGTGTGTGTGTGTGTGTGTGTGTGTGTGTGTGTGTGTGTGTGTGTGTGTGTGTGTGTGTGTGTGTGTGTGTGTGAACAGACTAGCTCAAAAACTATAAACCGTGCGAACCTGAAATTTGGTATTTAGAGTATGTATATGCCCGCGATGTGACAGAAAAAATTTCATCAAATTTACTCAAAGGGAGGGGGTACTTTATTTAATAACTTTTTAAGATTTTTTCGATTTTCTCAAAAACGGCTCTAACGATTTTGATTAAACTGAGTATTTGATCTATTTATATGCCCGAGATATGACTGTAAAAATTTCATCAAAATTGATTAACCGGAGGGGGGACTTTACTTAATAAATTTTGTATCATTTTCACGTGTTTTTTTTTATTTACTCAAAAACGGCTTTAAAGATTTTGATCAAACTGGGTATTTGATGTATATATATGCCAAATATGCGATAGCTAACATTTCATCAAAATTGATCAAACGAAGGGGGGACTTTACTTAATAAATTTTGTATCATTTTCACGGGGTTTTTTATTTACTCCAAAACGGCTTTAACGATTAACAAAAATAAGATATGAATGTAGAAAAATGTGTGACTTTGGGAAATGATATTTAGCAAAACACGTCGATTTCTGATCTAAGTAAGTTGGTAAGTGAAAGTTGTGTGTTGCGCGCACGCACCAGATTTTTTAAACTCTAGAGAGGGGTTGGATGTAAAGAGTTTCCGGATGGTTTGTAGCAGGACAGCTTAGAACAAAAAGGGTTAAACTTATCAATGTTGGAATGAGGTCCAATTGTGATGATGCGGTGAGTTGGTTTTGGCCCCAAGTTGTATATTTAATCTCTTCGTAAAAGTTGCAACAGTTGTCTAACAGGTGTTAGGTGTGCTAGGGGGGGTCTAAGGGGGGGGGGGGGCTTCAACATACAAGCTACAATACCCTTTTTGCCCCTTTCTTCCCTTCCCAATTGACGGTTTCGAAATGTGGGGAGCAATGTATGAACCTTTGTTTTTGCTCTAGGGTCTGTTTTGACCATGAGCGTGTTCCTTTGTAATCTTAATACCTCATAGCTTGGTTGAGATTATTCTATTCATTTTATAAAATATATATCATTAAAATTATAAACCCATGAATGACTAAGGAAGCCTATACAAAAATTAAGCATACCGTTCTAACTAAAAATAAATAAATCTTTGAATAAACAATTTTGTTGAAGGCAGAATAAAAAGGTATAGTAAACAAGTTTGTAGGAAGAGACTATTGAATTATAGATATAGAATGCAAGGCCTCAAAGTCTCGTATTATTTCAATAATTCACTTAATTATGCAGATTACATGCCAAATTTTCGCATTATCAGGCATCTTCAGGGCTACAAGGGTTTTGCAAGCAAGCTAGAAACAGACTGAAACCTTCCCATATGGGAGGAGGGCTAACAGGGAAATATACAGTGTTGCCAACATTCAAACAAATGTAGATAACAGAAATAATAACTCAATAAGGTCTATAGAAAATTAAACAAAACATTAAAGTTGAAAAAGGTTCAAATAAAGTAATTTAAATTTAAATCTATACATATATATATACACACTCACACCCATACATACATAACATTATGCACTAGAATTATAAATATATTTGTATATACAACATATGGAAAGTAAAGGCAAATATAGAATAAATAATTCACTATTGGTTTAAAATGTTTTAGCAAAAAAAATTGTTAAGATTCCTTGCATCAGTTTTAAAATTGACAACCTTATTAATGTTTGCAGCTATATATATTGGTTCAAGATATTTTAATTTTTGCTCAGAATTTTCTTTATGCAAAATTATGGTTTTGTCATAATCGAAGCTATGCTTATGCTCGGAAGTGTGTTTAGCTAGGGCAGTTTTGGGTTCTTTTATTCCTTTATTTTTATTTTTGTATTCTGTGCATGATTTTTGTGCTGATAGATTCTATTGCAGAGATTTTTAGTCGTAATGCCAATATATGCGTTTTTGCAATCCAGGCAATTAATTTTGTAAATCAGGTTAGAATTAAGACCAGTTGCAATTTTATCTTTGAGCGGGGCAAATATTTGATCACGTTTATTGCAGGGTTTGTAAGTGATTTTTATTTCATTGATGTCATATTCTATGAAGCTTTGTTTTAGGGATTCAGATAAATGCTTTATATAGGTTAGCGTTCTGTACCGAGCCAGGGGGGGACCATCATTACTATTGTTAGTAGGCATCTTTGGTTTATTTATTTCATTTATGATGTTGTACCATATGCACGAAACTAATTTCTTGGGATACAGGTTTTTATTCAGAATATCAAATTTAATTACCCAAATTATTTAAATTACTTTATTTGAACCTTTTTTCAACTTTAATATTGTGTTTAATTTCCTATAGACCTTATTGAGTTATTATTTCTGTTATCTACATTTGTTTGAATGTTGGCAACACTGCATATTTCCCTGTTAGCCCTCCTTCCATATGGGAAGGTTTCAGTCTGTTTCTAGCTTGCTTGCGAAACCCTTGTAGCCCTGAAGGTGCCTGAATAGGCGAAAATTTGGCATGTAATCTGCATGATCAAGTGAATTATTGAAATAATACGAGACTTTGTGGCCTTGCATTCTATATCTGAAAAGGTGTAGATCGAATAGTTTTTAAATAATTGTTGTATAACCGAAAGGAATTAAATGCTTAGAATTTTATTGAGGGTGTTATATTAACTAATTTTACAAGTATTCGTTCAATTACAGCAGTATCCTCCAGGTAGTTCTCGGAATTGTAATTCTACAGGTCCTGGAACATTTCTATCTTTCATTTTTGTATTCATCTTCGCCTCTACTCCAGCGTATTTATTAAATAATAAATAGCGTAAACACACAGACATACACACACATATTTAATGTTTGTGTGTATTACGTTGATTTTTCACCAAGTTTCCATACGCTAATGAATAAAGTTAAAAGAGATTAAATAGTTTTACAATGTAGGGTAAAAACAATTCCACATTAAATAATATTTTCGTTTTTTTTTTAAAGAGAGGAAATTATTTATGAAAAGTCTAATAGTAAGAACAACAAAATAAATAAAAAGTTTTGAAGGAAGTTAAAGGAATCTGTAATCTTACTCGTATTTAAACATTGAAAAAAAAATAATTGAATCATAACTTTTTATTTATGATTTTTTTTTTTTTTTTTTTTTAGCCTATCTATCAAAGTCCTCCGACTACTTTTTTGTTTTTTATTATTTCTTTTTTTCTTTTGCCTTTTCATTTATTTTTTCGAGCTTAGAGTATAATAATAGTATAAGTATAATAGACAAAGGATTCTGAGGAAAATTAAGCTTCTTATCAACAGTGGTGTAGTTGGATCCTTTGAAAATTACGGTAAATATATATATATATATATATATATTTTTTTTTTTTTATAAATATGTTAGAACTCTTAAGGAATAGAGCCTTAATTGTGGGGGGGGGGGGGGGTCACTTTAAGTGGATATATAATTTTTTTTTAATTTCTTAGCAAATAAAAATCTCGTCAAAAAGAAATATAAAATAAATTTATCTTTCATTTTTTTTTTTTTTTTAAATACCCCAGGGAGCAACTTGGAGAGAGTTTTGTTATTTATAGGTCATAACGAACCCGATACAGTTAAATTGGATATATAAGATATATAGATAGATAAATACATAACATATATAATATATTAAATATAATATAATATTATATATAAATATGGATAAATACATAAGTTATTTTTAGCAACAAAGTTACTGTTCAAGGAATGAAGAAAAAAAACACTGTGGAAGGGCGCAAATTTAGAGGCTGAAATGGATTTATTTTTAAAGCCTCAAAAACTACAATTATTAATTTAATCGCGATACTTTAAAAATTATAATTTTAAGAAAACTAAAACTATAGCGCTCTCTTAAGACTAATTTTATAATGTAAATTGTTCCATTTAAATAAAGATATCATTCAATTATATTGAAAAACAATGCCCACTTTAGTTATGGAAAATTTAGAAGAGGCGAGTTCTTTACTAGTATCAAATCAATTTAAATTTATTTTTTTATCATTCATAACTATTATGTTTAGAGGTAAATGACAAAAATACAGAATAGTGTTGTATTAAATGTATTTGAATACATATTATTTACTTTTTAGCTTTAATTTGAATTCACAAATACAACATTGAGAAAATACTGATCACTTTATTAGACATTAAATAAATAACTGTCCAATACTGTATTGATTATTCCATAGAATTCAAACAGTTCCTTTGTTCAAACATAATAATATAAGCCTGCAAATCAGCCCTTTTGAACTCATTTCAATTGAATACAAAAATCTGTTTTATGTATATTTCCTTCATCATAGAATTTACCTACTTCGTTGCAAAAATATTAGTTTACTAAGAGGCGTTTGGTCAAAAATCATCTTTTCCTAAAGGCAAGAGGTGGTCAGTCTGTATAATTGTTCAAGAATTATTTTTTTAATTGTTTATTAATTTATTTTTTTTTCTACCAGTCCACAACGGTTAACGAGACAATTTAATGTCACCCTTACTTTTTTTTTTCGTTATGAAAATGATTACTAATAATTTTGTACGTATTTTTTGTATTAACAAATTTAATATTAGATATTTGCATTAAACAGATTCGGAATCAAGCTTGTTGAAATCAGACTTTATCAATAATATTTGTCAAAAAGACTAGAGGTAGGTAGGCACTTTATTTTATAAAACTTCTGCGTTAAGTAATTTATGAAAATGTGAAATGGATTTGAATAGAAGAAAAATATCAGTAATAAGTCTTTGGAGTGAGTTGAAGGAGGGGCTAGTTCCTTTTTATTCCGAGGCAGCAACAAACTGAGACAGTTAGCTCAATTTACTATTCAGGAGAATTTTCCTCCAGCAATAAGTTTCGTATTATTTTCTTTAGATGTTGGCAGAGTAATTAATGTTTCCTAAAGTACTGTGCCGGAAAATAGTCCCCCCCCCCTCCTTTCTCCCTCAAGCTCAGCAGAACCGGCCCATTTTATAAAAATTATTAAGTAGTATTGGTCCATAAAAAAAAGTCCTGGAAGACTTCCTATATTACTGCATATCCACCTTTGTTCACAATTGAATTGCAATATTTTACATTTTAGCAATGAATTGGAAGCCCGAGGCCATCTTATTTTCAGATGCCTCGAAAAGTGTTGAATATTTAAAAGAAACGGTTTCAAAAGGGAATAAATTTTCGGTAAAGGTATCACTATACAGCTTGTGGGCCTGGCTTAGGTCGGGAACATATGTCACCGAAAATGATACTTTTCATTCAGTGAGTGGTCAATTTATTTTTTCTTGTGAGTTTTTCTTTTTTAAACTGTTTATATTTCATTTTATGTTTATTCAGCTAACTTTCTCTCAATTTTCCCCTATACATTTGCTCTTATTCAGTTATTTTATTCAAATGTATATGTATAGCGTGTTTATGATTAGATAAATAGATGGTGAAGATAACCAATAATGAAATTACCGCTTTGCTGACCCAGCCCTAAAACCTGGATATAACTCAATTTAACTTGGCCAAGTACCAGTTACATTATTTTAATAATAATTTGATTGGAAGTTAGCCCCTCCCAAAACATTGATTGTTTTCAGTTCATATTTTTTTTTTTTTAACTTTACAATATAATCTTTTTTTTTTTAATTTTCAATATAATCTTTTTTTCTAAAATTTGTTTTTCCTTCCTTAATTTTCTTATGAAAGAATAGGTCTGGATTAAGAGACACGTGGATTTACGGAAGATTGGTTTTGGAAACAATTGGGAGCATGAAGGAGGCAGAATTTTAAGGATTATTAATTTCAAAAAATATAAAGAAATAAATAAGGAATTTTTTTTGGCGAACGTCTCGAAAACTATCAAATTATGATCTATTGGACACATAACTTAAAGCGTTCCTTATCCCCAGAAAAAAACAAGATAAAAGATGTAAATCGCATCATTTCAAAAATTAAAGGCTGTTAAATATAGTACACAGATAGTAATGGACCATTACTATTACAGATGGAAAAAAATAAATAAATATATATATATATATATATATATATATATATATATATATATATATATATATATATACATATATCTATATAGGGTAAACCGTACAGTTATTGGCACCCTTAAGACTAAATTTCTGTGGTTAAATTAAAAAAAATACTTTCTATAAAGGGATCAAATAGAAACTTCATATAACTCCTCTTTATCTATCCTCATAAAGACTAAAGAGGTTTTTTTGGGTCAAAAGTTCAATAGTTTTACAATATGGCAATATTTATTGTTAAAAGTGCCAAATCTGGTTATTGGCACCATGTGGATTTAATTGTGAAATCTTCCCTATGGTTAGTTTGTTAAAGTCTTACTTCATAGATGACTTAGAGGACCCTTCAAACATTTGACTCATGTATATCTTGTAATAAAATTAGGACTTGTTTACCTATTTCTTTAAGTTAGAGTTGGGTTGCCAATAACTGTATGGTTTACCCTACCTATAGTTATGTAGGGCGAGGTGGGGCACAATGAAACACAATCTTTTAGCCATAGCACTCCACCTGAGACTTTATTTTCAATTTTTTATTTTTTCCATGTTACCTTAGGATCTAATCTATGTAAGTAGTGGGTTAAAGATTATTTTATGCATCATGTGAGACCGCGAGCAGCTATTTTCCAAAAAATAAATTTTGTTTCATTGTGCCCCATGCTCGGAATACTTTAAAAACAACACCATAATTAACGAAAAAACATTATTCGGCTGCTGGTTGGTTTTTCGTTCTCCTGCTTAAGGATAGCCACGAAATTCTTCAGGAGAGAGGAAAGTATGACTAGATTGTCAGAGAGGAAAGTTGTTATAAATTAACAGAGTTTTGGTGTTCCGCTCTCTATTTTGCAGCATCCCGTAAGAAAAAAAACCGACTGCTTATTGCACAATGAATGGGGCACGATGAAACACTCGAGAGCCTCCATAAAACATTATATTGTGGCCCGAACGCCCCTTTTTCAAGGAACCCCATGTTTTGACGTCTTTCACTTCCTACGATGAACATGAAGAGGTAGGAAAGCCAAAATCTTAAGAGATATGTGCGTAATGAAATGTTGCAAGAGCAGATTGAATAAATAATTACTCTTATCAAGAGACGAAAATCCGTTCGACAAAAAATTTTAGTTTTACCACACAAAACCGCACTTTTGCAAGTGGAGTGTGTCACGCAACAAGTCGTAAGGGGACAAATAGCTGACTTTGTTCGGAGTCACCCTTACCGCTCGCTGTCTGGTTCGAACAATTTGGTTGCACTAGACCTTTTGGTTCGCCCAGTGCACTGTGCATTGTGCCCCACCCTCCCCTATATATATATTTTCCTTTCCTTAAAAAAATATTTTTTAATCTTATTTTTAATATTATATTATTATCTCCTAATGAATAATATTTAAGGCAAATTCTTCACACTAGTTATTATTTAGAGATGAGAGATGGTCAACTGTTCTTCAATTACGATAGGTTAATTGATGGTCAGGATTTTCAGTTACAGCCTGACCTAGCCTATCCACAATTTCATTGTCATAACAAAATCCGCCTGAAAAATATCTTACAATCTAACGATTTTCTTGAGCACTTAATAAAAACACTTATCAATAACAATGCTAAAACTCAACATCTCTCTAACAACTCTTCACAACCTCCGATTTCTACTTTCCCATACAGATCTATCCCATATATCCCCATTCTCTCAAACAAAATTAAAAAATCCTTCTCATCGAGTTTCCCACACATGCGCCTAGTATTAATTATAACTATAAATTAAAAAATCTTTATACAAAACTCAAAGACCCTGTACCTCTCCTAGACAAGTGTAATGTAGTTTATCGTATCCAGTGCTCCACGCTTAATTGCAACAGTTGCTATATAGGTGAAACCAAAAATTATTTAAAAAAACGTATTTATCAACATAAATACAGTATTTCCACGCGTAATTCGTCTACATCTAAATTAGAAGAACATGCCATTGCCCACAACCATTCCTTCGACTTTGAGAACCCCTCCATATTAGCAACTGTATCTAACCACGACAAACGTCTCCTCTCAGAATCCATTTTCATCCATCTAGAAACAAATAACCCGGTAAATCACAAAACAGATAAAGAGATAATTTCATCCACTTATTCTAACATCTTCCGCATCCTCAAATCCTAGTTTTGATTTCATAGGTACCTGCAATTATCTCTATACCTCTTGTACTATTATTATTTTTTGTATTGTATGCTTCTTTCTGTATATTTTCCAAATTTGTATGCATTGTTACATTATGTATTATCTCATTTTTATGTTATTATTCACTATTTGTATACAGTACCATATATTTTGTTAGTTTTTAAATATTTTTGTTTACTCAGTTGTCATGTGCCTTCACTTCAAAAGCGTTGAATTTCCCCGCCATAAACCTTTGAAGTCGGCAAACTAACCCCCTACCATTACCTCTCACCTTATTTTTACCTTTAGTCTTAGTATCCACCTGGACTCAGTAGGTAAATATCAGAGTCTATTTTATCTTGTTAACCAGCCTCTTATCTCAGTTCTGTAATGTATCCATTTATTGTCACCCTCTAGCATAGATACTCATATTTTTGTTTTCTTTTAGCCCTGATGAAGATCCCCAAGTTGGATCGAAACGTTGGCTTACCATAATAAATATCATTGTAACTGAAAATCCTGACCATCAATTAACCTATAGTTATTATTTAAAAAATAAAATATTTTATTTAGTTTAATTTTTTTCTCTAATATGTTATTAATTATATGAGAATAAAATTAGTAACTAACCGAGGTAAATAAGCGAAGACAGTTTAAAAACTAAATTTATTATTACGTTTTATTCATTTTTTTATTCTTTTTCCGCGTGGGGTTATTAACCTCGAATGAAGGAATGATGGGGTGTGTATCCTGACCAGAGGGGAAGGAATAAGGTGAATAATCTGTCAAGTGGGGAGTTGATTGATGGATATATCCCAAAGCAAGGCACTGCAGGAGAGCTAACATTAAATAGCCCGAAACCTAATTGCGTTTCGTGTCCGACCAAATATTTTCCCCTCCCCCGACCCCCACCATCAAGGAAAAGAAATTCTTCTGGCATATCCGTCCTTTAATCAGCATGATACGATGGAGAATTCGATAGTGTAAAACTGCTGTGGGTACGAACGAACACCAAAGCTTGTATAAATGTAATGGTGAAATAAAAAAAATAAAAAAAATGATAACACAAAATACAAGCCAGTATTCCATTAAAGATTGATGCCTGATATTATTCTAAAAAAAAAAGGTTTGTCAGTGACATGTCCCCTTAAACTCTTTATCCAGCGCTCGAATAACTTCATTGTTTGCTTACCTCTCACGACAGCGAGGATAAAATTGAACGATATGCCCATAATCGAGTGTTGCACACAAATCGGCTTAAACTTCCAACCGGAAAGAACTCTCATGATCCCAAATCTGTTTAAATCCCAGCGTTTTTATCTTTTATTTAATAAACCCCTTGATGTTAGTCCAGGGTAAAAAATAATTAAGCGTCCATAATGATTATTTTTCGGCCGGGCCCGACTTTTAGTCAGCAATATACAACTGCCTCATTGTACACAGGTTGTTATGCATACGTATAGCCAAAAAAATAAACTTCAAATTTTCTACTTAAGTTTTTTTTCAGCTAGTAGGTACCTAATCTTTTATACTGTTTTTTTCTAAAAATAAAAGATAGAAATTGAAGCTTTTTGGAATTCTAAAGAGCAATAAATTGTCATTAAGACTAGGTAACTTTTTTTCTTTATACTGGGAAAACTAGTGGAAGGCATAGTTTTCAAAATGGAATTTTTAAAAATATTTTCAAAAACTATTAATTTGAAACTTGAAATAACTCGTTATTCCACTTGTGCTCAATAGAAGTGTTAATAAAGTAAAACAAAAAATTATATTCAAGTTTGGTGATTACTATGATTAAATAAATAAAAATAAGCATAACTTTCTGCTTCTAGAGCCATTTTCAAGTCATGCATCATATTTGAGATTGTTCATACAGGGATTTGAAATAAAACTATTTTTATGGTATAAAATAAAATCCTTGTTGCTGGAGGCGTCATTCTAACATCAGTCTGATGTTAGAATGATTCGAATCGAACTGAGGCAGTTGCTCCAAGTTATTTGTGGCAGTCAGGCAGTCAGGCACACGGACTGATGTTGAAATGACACCTCCAGCAACAAGTTTTTTATTTTACACCGTTACAATAATTTTATTTCAAATCCCTGTATGAACAATCTCCAATATGACGTATGGCTTGAAAATCGCTCTAGAAGCCGAAACGTTTCCCAAATAAATTTCTATTGTTTTTGGTGAATATTGGCCTTATTTTCATTTATTTAAACAATTATAAACAGCTCTTGAACTTAAAAATCTAGAAACAATTATTTAAACATAATAATAAGAAATTGCTTTAACCGAGATTTATTGATTCCTCCTAACAGCTTATTACGCTTAAAAAAAAAAATTTACTATAAAGCCATAAAATTATTTTGTTTGATTAACGTAGATGGTTGACCGTAGAAGTTAATTTGATGGAAGTGGTTGGGGATGCGGTCAAATAAAAAAACACTAGATGTGCAATAAGATATCTTGTGCCGACTTTTCGACCCTTGATTCACGTCTCTATCACGGCTGGCGAGTCCACAGCCACATATGTGGCAGTCTTTCTATACCAGTGGACTCGACAGCCATGATAATCAAGGTTCGAAACGTCGGCACAACAAATGTTATTACACATCTAGTGTTGTTTTATTTGACCGCACCCCCAACCATTTCCATCACATACAATTGTATAATTTACTAATATTTCTTTTATTGTCGAAGATTATGAAGACCTCGGAAATATACGTGTACAGCAGACTGGGACGAAACGTAATTGGAAAAACGGAAATAAAAAAAATATTTCCGTTTCAAAACCATCATCGTCTATTAACATTAACAAAGATTACAAGGAATTATTTTTTTTTTCAGGCATGAAATACAGGGTACAGTTAAGGGGGGGGGGGGGTTAGAGCGCGGTGTTTGTGTTGGCTGCCGTGTTAACAGATCTGCTGTTACCTCCCCCAACCCCCCCTTACCCTAGCTCTATACAGTGTATCCAACCTACACACAACAGTTTCATAGGGCTTGAATAATTAGTATAACCCATATATCCTCATTACTGCTAATCATTCCACGCTGTTCTAATGGCTTCATACCCACCCCCAACCACGGAACCCGTATCCGCCTACCCCCCCCCCCCCCGCCGATACACAGACCCTTTTATAATAACTCCGATTTTACAGCCCTGAATCCCCTTCCGATAGGCGCTGTATTATCTTTCTTTACTCCCACCCCAAACCCCAAAATCATTACCGCCTCATTATAAACCAGGACGATTTGTTTTCCTTAGTGAAAATAATAGCCAAAAGCCGTCGTTCTAGTTGGACCAATATAACTAAAATTCATTTTAATGTTAAGTTAAAAGCATCTCCTCTTTATGAAGAAATTGGGTTAATTGAATTTATTTGTATTATCGATATATTATTATTACAAACATTACCTATTATCTTGGTATTGCATTGTTCATCATGCAGGGTATGGATATGCATTGCTGGGTAGCTCCTTGATAAGGCATTGAGTTTCTCAGCTCAAGAGTTCGAATCTGGCTTGACAGGGTATATCTATTATTCTTCGTCTTGGTGGACGAGAAACCCTCCTGGGGCAAACCCTGCCTCTGAAATGTGGGTACTCTTAAGTGAAAAATTATGGGGGTAATGGCGGTTGGGCGTTATCACGGTCACATCACCTGCATGCAAGACTGCTAATCTAGGAACAAAGATTCCATACACAGCAATACACCCAAGACCCTTCATGAGTGGTATTTCTTTTAATGACGTGATACTAAATAGATTTGCAGGTTTATATATTTTCTCGTTTTCATATCACATAGATTTCTTTTTTAACACCGGCTTCCTTTTTATCATCATCCCTATTAAAAGTAAATAACCTTTGAATCTGTTTTTTATTTGTTTTCTTGCAGAAAATCGTGTGCATAAATATATATACCTATTTAGTTGAATGGGATAAGATTATAGTAAAGTATACTGATCTAGTTACGCAGAGATTAACGGATGAGCGAATGCCTTAGAAAATATTACTAGAAAAATTCGTTGAAAAAAGATAGAAAGGACGCCCATGAAAAACCTTGTACAACGACCCAGGAAAAAGAACCAGAGAGGATGTCGATAACTGATTGGCGATGATCGGGAATATTGGAGGAGAGTCTTTTAGGAGGCCGAGTAAGCAATAAAAGAATTTGTGAAAAAAGCGTCTAACGGTTTTCGCGCGCGATTCATCTCTCGCCGGTATGGAACGTGTTCCAAAATACAGCGTAGCTATCTAGGTACATCAAGAAGAACCCCAGTACTTTTATTGATTATAAAAAAAAAAAAAGGAAGAAAAATTAATCTGGTTAGATGGTATAACAAACTCGATAGTTTAATTTTACTAAATCTTCAGGTGACAGGTGGCCAAAATAAGAAGTACATTCTTATTATTTGATTATTTGACTTTAATATTTGACGAGATTTTAAGGAATTGATATATTTTTTAATTACAACATAGTCACCTGAAGATGAGGCAATGAGCCTCGAAACGTAGTGATGTTTTAACATATTAAAAAATATATATTATCAAAAAGGAAGACTGGATTTTTCACTGAAATATAAATTTAGAATAATAAAAGACCAAAAGGGTTTTTTAAAAAAAGTCTTCCAGTATAGGATAAACTATCAATATTTAATTTTACTGTATTTAATGCTAATGATTTTAGCTCATATATCGTTGAATACATAAGCTATAAAATTAAATGTTTTCAAAGCTAGTTACCATAGACCCCTTTACCATAAGGCGGTCGTTGTTGGTCGTTTTAGATACAATCCAGTTCCATACTACACCTAGTCCGGGAGCTGAGGGCCAAATAGGTGCCTGATTTGAAGAAAATTTTTGATCAAATAGGCTGAAGTACTCATTTCATAGACAACAAATGTGAACATCTGCCACCTCAGATCGGTTACTATCAAATTTTATAGGCGAACAAAATCTACATTTTCGAACTTTTTTAAATTCTTCGCTAATAACTCGGAAACGATTTATCGCAGAAGAAATTGTGTTCTTTCTTAAATAATAGGGCATTAAATTTCGCGTCGACTGAGGTCCTCAAAGTTAAAATCGGTATTTTCGCCAAAACCGATTGCCATTTAGCTACTTAAGCGGAAAAATGAATTACGCTCATGTTCCAATGCATGCGATTTCAAGATGGTTACTCCAAATAAAAAAGTTACCTATAATAGTTGTAGAATATAGAATTCTGTGTAAAACGATCTCATTAATTTTAAAATTAGCCCACTCCTGTGGAGACAAGGTAATTGAAACGTGAACTTATTTAGCGCCTTGTGGTCTAAAATCCGTGAATTTTTTTGGAATTTTTTTTTCAGTTTCTCGCATGTAATTTGGCAAATACAGATCACAAAGTATTGCTTTCTTCTTACTATAAAAGGCTAAACTATTGCAAATAGAATGATATATCTGAAGTTTAAATCGGTTAAGTGGTTTAGCCAACAAAAATCTGTAATTTTTACGATTTTGGTGGAAACCGTGTTCCAACGCCTCTAACTCAAAAACACCTTGTTTAAATGAAAAATGTTTTAGATAAAAGTTGCAGAGCATGAAAGAATCTATTTACACAGAGCATTAGCTAGCCAGGCACCTTTTTGGCCCTCAGCTCCCGGACTAACCGTTCAGGATCCATCACTTTCCGACTCCCTACCACCGGCTCTTCACTTCCGAGCGTTAAACGATATCTTAAAGTTTCTACAATGTTACCCCGGGCTCTCTATGAATAACAAAGGACAACAAGGAAAGTCTCATTTCATTTAATAAATGGACCTCGTTGTCTTTTAAAGTGCCCAAGGCGTCAACATTGGAGCCCTTTAAGCAATCAATAGTGAGGACTCCCTTAAATTAAAGACAATTTTGTTGCAATAAAACAGAGCCCCTAATGAACCGAAGGGCTGCTTAAACTTTTTCAAAAGCGCCCTTTTTTATCTAATTAGAGAGTTTTTATTTTATGTATATTTTTTTGTTTCATTGGCAGATGTACTGGATACCGTCTTCCTCTTAATTATAAACTCCTAATTTGTTTGTTTTCTAACCTCGTTTGCAAGGCTGTAGTACAAAGCTCGACCGGCCAATATTCATTTTTTTCAAATTAATTATTTCCAATAAATTGCTAATTCTACCATTGCCTAGATTCATAAACAATAAATTAAACTACAATATAAACCGGTAGTCCTCAAAGATGGATTTGTGCAGACACATTGAGTTGTAATCCCTACTGATGTGTCAGCGATCTAGTTCTCAGTCTGGAAAGACTCAAGTTCAGTTTGTGACTGCAAAAATTTATCTTTTACTAGATCATTATAGAAAATTCTTCCTTTAAATTAAGTCAAAGATTAAAGTACCTCACCGCAGTATTAAAACTGATCTTTTGCTTGATAAAAACAGTATAATTAACATTGAATGATAACAATAATAATTATTACAAAAAATGTTAGCCTTCGAGAAGGTGTAAAACTAGAGGAATCCTACATACTTCCCATTCCTAGCCAAATCGAAGTGACTAGCCCCTACCAGCTACCGTTCGGCACAGCAGATGTCAACCTCATAAATTACTTACAGTAGGGGAGAGCGGGGTTGGTTGGCATAGGGGGTAGGTTGGCCATCGGCTTATAGTTTCCGTCACACCTGTTGTGAAGGCCCCACCATTGTACCATGTTACCCGGTCGACCTCGGGAGTCTTGTTCTGAGTTTTCAATCCGATGCTGACAATGTAGAGAAGAGTGTGCTTCATTGATTGATTTTACAACATGTAAGTAAATTTCTATATTTTCAGTAAATTTGGTTTAAAGGCATGGTAAAACATTTGACTCCGATTCTGTTCACATAGCCCCAAACGCCTTTGAAAAACCTAACCTTTCGACTAACCAGTTTATTGTTTGATTGTTCTCCCCTGTCCTGGCAGCCATCTTTCATATGATCTCTCCTGTGGGGTTAGTTGGCTCTCTTCAACTGGGGTTTTTAGGCGCAGTAGCAGTTCACAAAAGCAATGTAAAAATAAACAAAGGTGAAACTACCAATTGTCTTTAGTTCCAGCAAGGAGAATAAGAGCAATTTTTCTGATGCAGAAAGTGACGACAGTCTAAACTTTTATCTTCTCTATTGTCAATCTAATTTCCCTTAAAAGCTGTTAAAAAAACCGATTCAAAATAATTATACCATTATAGTGCAGCTTTTAATAACAATAATATGTGTCAGGCAGTACTTGGATGAGATGGCTATACAACCTCATCTTCTAGGCCAACCTGCCCCACCTTGGGGGTTAATTGGCATACTCTGGATTGACGAATACTTAAATTTTCTCTGATCTCAGTATTAAATATTATGTGGTGAAAAAAATCCTTGTAGTACTCTAATACTTGGAGTTTACAGTGGTATCAGCGCTATTGGGATTATATTAACAGGAACGACTCGACAATTAATAAAGTGAAAACTGTTGCCAACCAACCCCGCTCTCCCCTACCAGTCAAAAGTTTAGACTCACCCTTAGATTTTGTAAAATAAATAAATAACAACATTTTATTTATTGAACAACATAACAACTATAATTTTATTTTTAATTTATTTATAACTATCTGTATATCCCAGTTTCACCCAGGGAATTTGGAAAACAATGAGAAAAGACGTGGGTCAAGAATAGTTCGTTAGGACAGAAATGAGATTTTTTTTCGACTCCAGCGGTTGATTTCGTAAAAATGTAATATAAAGCGAGATCCTAACGATTTTTATAACAATAAAGAATATACCCAGAGATTGGCTGAAGTTGTGGAATTTTAATATGGACAGGTGTTCGCACCTGGTACGAAAGAATCACTAAGCGAAATTTGGAGAATTTAGGAAAAACTGTATGAATTTCTATAAAGAACAAACAAACAAACAGAATTTCATCTTTATTTATATAAGAAGATTGTATTCGAAACAGTCATATAATCATTGAAATGTTTTCTTTGAGTTACAATTATTTTCTTAAACTTGAAGATTGTGAATTAAATACAAGTGAGTCTAAACTTTTGACTGGTACAGTATAAACATCGACATGGGAATTCATAAAAATAAATAATGAAGCAATCAAAATATATATGTTTTTATTAATAAAATTTAAATTATATTAATATACATACTAATGCAGGCCTCGGCATAAACGCGGAGCCCCTTGTTCGGGTCCCGGCCATGGCCTCCTGTTCTCTTCAAATAAAAATATTTTAACAGGAAACTCCAAACATATGACTTAAAAAAGTTCTTGGCTTTTTTTGGAACAGTTGGAATAAGCTGCTGCAAATACATGTTCGTCACTGTTCGAGAATAATCTACGCTTGTCTGGAACCTACTAGATTGTTCTGATTTAGACTAAATGTAAGGAGCGAAGTTAGACATAAAAGAGCCTCTAGAAAATAATCAACTACGACTCACAGCAGATACAGTGTTAAAACAGTAAATGGACCACGTTAAAACTGCACTTTGATGACATTTTAAATTAACGATATTAGGATAAAAATCATTCATCTCTACCAACAGTAACCAACATCTGACTGAAGGGAGAGGAACTATCAATTACAAGAGATTTAATGCAAATGATAACTACATTTCAAATGAATGGCTTATATACTTACTTATTTGACTTAACCAATTATTCACTGGTGTGTCAGATATATTGTTTTTCCAAATCAGATACCCAATTTTAATGAATATTTAGAGCTCTTTTTAATGACAAATACAATTTTTTATATCTAATTTTAATTAAAAAACAACTATTAGTTGAAATATAAAAAAGGAATGCAAATAATCACAAACAATTAGAAAATAAATCATGCCAATATATAATTTTTTTTTAATGAAAATATGCCGCATAATTTCTGGTATCTTTTGTTTGTTCTTACACGGAACTCCAAAATATTTATTGATTTTATTTCTCGTTAAGGCGCCGCACAGTGGTTGAAAGGCGGAAAAAAACCTATTTTTTGAAGGTATCGGAATATTCTTTTTCTTTTCATTATTAATAAATAGAATAGTTATCTGACACATTCCATCAATTTATTCGGAGATATTCCGATTTTTACACATATTGCGACCCTTTGAAAATCGATCATTCAAAAAGTTTATTTTTCAACGAAAAATTTATGATACTATAATTATTATTGCTACTCGTATTTTTGTTTGTTGGTGTTATTTTCCTTCATAATCATGAAGAGCGATCTCACATATTACACGACCATAAAAATTATGCTATTTTGCCTATGTTTTAACCCAGAAATAAAATCCCGAATAAATGCAATAAAAATAAGACAAATTTTTTTTTTGGTAATCCATATTTTTCAAGCGCAGCCGAGCGCAGTTTTAAAATCCATTTTTTTAAGAAGAAGATACCTCCAAGGAAATATTAAATCATATTCTAGCTGCGTCCACCTGCGTCTGTAGGTGTGTGATTTTTTTTTATTGAATTACCTATGCTATTTCATGCAGTTTATTCGCTATGGAGCTTGTGATTCGAATTAGGTTATTACTAATCGTTAAGTAAAACATCATTCCTTACTTACTAGCTCTGTAGCATCATTTATAAAGTCATTCTGAATCATTATTAGGTCGATGATAAAAAAAAAAAAATGTTCACCTACCGTGATGTTAGTATGTGTTTGGAAATTATTAATATTAAGTTTATTAACATGACCTCGGATGACTTGATGGAAATAAACCGATTTCTCATGAAAACTTTCTAGCCTCGTTTTAACAGTAAGTGGCAGGAAGCTCGTAGAAATAAAAACAATTTAAAAAAAAAAAAATGAAGAATGGCTTGCACAGAACCAAACTGATGACTCGGTATCACTTCATTACTTTCAAGTAAAGGCTTAAATTCGGTTCAAGGAAAGTTTTTCAAATACTTTCGACTTTATAGGTAGGGTGCGAAAGGACGGTAATATGAAGGATTAGTTGTGGATTTAGAATCATTTAGTGTGTATATTTCGGTAAGTGTGTTGCATAGTACAAAGTTCGTTCCAAAAACCAGATCTACATATTTTGTGAATTCATTTAATTTAAAAAAATTGGTATTGAAAAAAGTTCAGCTGTTATTAGTATGAATTAGGGAATTGAGTTTTCTCTGACAGAGTTTTAGTTACTAAACCTATACTGAACAGTCAATCCCACCATCTCCTATCGAATTTATATTAAAGCCAGATAACCCCAATCTAATATTTTAATATGATAATACATTTAATAGTTAAAAATAAAAATGTAGCGAAAAAAATAATGTATGATTTTTTTTCTTCACCTAACTTCGGTGTTTTCATGAAATAAAATGATACTACAAGTACTATCAAGGATATTAATAGCATGAAACAGCAAAAGTGCTTAAACTAACCGATATCGAGTCGAAAATTGATTTATGATTTGTTTTTTTATTTTCCTAACAGCCGGTTAATCCGAATAGGCGGTTAAGCGGGGCTCCAACCTATACATTTTATAGGAAATTCAATTATGGTTATAATAATATCAACTTTATTTTTTTGCGGCTTACAGATCAGGTTTGACAAGGTTTTTTCCGAAAATAGTCGATTTTCAACCACTGTGCGCCGTGCTCCTTTAAGCGTATTAAAACCTATACAGTACCAGTCAAAAGTTTAGACTCACTTTTATTTAAATCACAATCTTCAAGTTTAATGAAATAATTCTAATTCAATAGGTAGAATATGGTGGATATCTTTCAACATCATTAACTCAAGAGGTAACATTTGAAACATTATGTGATTTAGTTTAGAATACAATTATAAATAGGGGTCACCATTGGTGTAATGTTCAGCATAGTAACCTACAATACCAAAGGTCGCGGGTTCGCGTCCCGGGGTGGCCCTATAATTTTTTAATGGGAAGTAAAAAATCCTTGGCTATGCCGTCCCTCAGATAGGACGTAAAATGGAGGTCCCGAGCCTATACGATGTCAGGTACTCGTTAAAGATCCCTATCCTAATTATACCAGGATAGGCAAAATTTATGACTCCCACTGTAGCATCGTCCGATTAAATTAGCCTTAGTATCAAAAAGGGGCGTTGAAGAAACAAATTATAAATAAAGTAACAGTAAAATTATAGTTTTTATGTTGTTAAATAAATAATATGTTGTTAATTTTGTAATTTTACAAAACTAAGGGTGAGTCTAAACTTTTGACTGGTACTGTAAGTTACTATAAGAAATGGTAATTTTTTTTAAGAAATATTTAGTTGTTATTCACCTCTAGTGAAAAATAATTATGTTTATTCATATTTATTAATTGATATATTGAATGAGAAAAATAATATTGACTGTTATAGGAATAATGTCATTGTAAGCTCACGAGCAAATTATTCCTTATTTATTTATTCTTATTTTTTTTTTATATCACCACTCGACATAGTAACAATCTCGTTAGGTGTTAGAGACGGAATTGAAAAGAAAGGAGGCAGCTGACACAAATGGACTCTTGTGCTCATTCATTTGATGAGGTCGACCTTTCCTTGATTTATCAGTAATTTGTCAAAAGAATAAGTCATAGGTTGACACAACCACCATTTATACTTCCATTTTGCCTAGAGCCGTTAGATATAATGACTTAGATATCAAGTATCAGAGAGACAAGGGCCATTATATACTTTTACAACTTTCCTTTATCTATTAATAGTGTTACGTTTTATCATAATTATTAATCTATTAGAAACAGAACCAAAATTGTAATATATATAAATTAATGTAATCTATAAATACCTAAAATATACATAATACGCTAGTGTAGATCCATTTTTTAAGGAACGGCATAATGGAAAGGCGAAACAACTTTTGGAATATTAATTCACCGATACATAAAACAACATAATTAAACATAAACAAAAAAATCAGGGTGTTGTTCTATCTAGTGACACTTTCAGAATATTCCTTAAACTGTTGGAAAACTTTTTGTTACATTGTGATGATATGATTACATTAATTTTAATTGGCTTTACACGCCAAATCAAACAGTAGAGGAATTTTATAATGAAACACAATTACAATTCAATAGCCAGCATACGGTAAGGTGTTCCAAGTTTGGAGCAGTCTTTACTTTGGCTAAATATTACGAAAACTGTTTTATGGTGAATCACCTGCATTAGAAAATAATTCCACTTAACCACAATATCAGTTACTATACTCTATATCTATTTTACATTTGATGCATTTCCGTTCATAGTTGCTTTAGAATAACGATAGTGCATGATATTCTACTTGTAAGTATAATAAATATAGTCGTACCTGCTTAAGTGGAATACCTCTATAAGTGCTACAAAACTTGTCCCATCAGTTTTCTACTAAACAAACTCTGTAACCGGAATGTTTTCACCTGTATAAGTGGAATCAATTTTTCTGGATGTTACCTCTGTATGTGGAACGATTTTTGTATTCACCTCTATATGGGGAATTCACATTTCTAAGAAAACCTGAAGGGTAATCCTGTTCAGCCACAGGTGATAAGAGGTACCAATGAGAAGCTTCCAACGTTTAAGCATTATATCAACATGGATGACGAAATTATAACAGCAGGAGAGGTGAATAATGAAGAAATACTTGAAAAATCCAAAACGCCAGACAAAAATGAAAATGTTGGCAATCCGGATCAAGAAGAAAAAGAAAAAGAAAACCGATAAAAAATTCAGATGAGTCAGAGAGAGGCCACCAGTCACGAAAAATGATCCACTAAATTGTATTGAGAAGTTGCAGACATTTTCTGAAATGAATAAAGGTACAAAATATGAAATCTTTGATAAATTATGACATAGAAGAAAACATTTTTAAGTCCCAAAGTGAAGTGCAGAAAAAAAAAAAAAAAAAAAATGATTACTTTCATTAATATATTTGTACATAATTATCTTGTAATTTGTATTATTTTATTTTCTTATTACAAAAAGTATTTAATAATGTAAAAAATGTTTCAATATTTAGGTAATTACATTATTAAAAATATTTAATAATGTAAAAACTCTATCAATATTTTGTATATTTACGGTTGTATTATTTATTATTTATTTATTTATTATTTATGTAATAAATTTTATAAAAATTACACGTTGTTTGAAAAACTCTTTTAGAGGTACATATCCCCTTAATAAGATACCAGCACCCTCGAAGAACCTTGTTTAAGTGGAATACCTCTGTAAGTGGAATTAAAATCCCGTCACCAAGAGATCCAGGTATCCCAAGTTCTACTGCATATAATACGGTGCGATTTTCCAAATTACACTTATCTCCAACCAATTTTGAGAATAAATTGATTTGTATTTAATAGATGAAGTTTATGAAATTTTATCTATCAATTCAAATATCAATGTGAACGTTCAACACTTTTTATTATTTATTTCTGATGTCCATTTAATTTCCATAATAACCGCATCCGCTTCAGTTTTTCAAAACAGGGAATATGAGTTTAAAAAATATAAAGTCAGAAAGTATTTAATATTTTTGAAAAATCGTCAGCTTTACAATCAATGTTACAGATGAATATTAATACTCTCATTAATCAACATGCGTTTTCAAACTAGGAAAAAATATCTCCTTAAGTTAATTGTCAGACATATTCATAGTTTAAATTTATTCATATTTTATTATTACCAACAATAAGGAACTTGTATCAAGTCGTTTAATCATGCAATAAAATAGGTTCATTAGAATTAAAAATTTTCACCATTTAACACTGTCAAACTATTTAAGTTCAATTATGAAAAAATTAATTAATTAATGAAAGTTAATGCTTTGCTATTATTTCTAAGGCATTAAATTCTCAGTCATATACCTATATTTCTAATACGTGGAATTAGCTACTTTCATCCAGGAATATTATTGCAAAACTTAAATTTAAAATAGATTTTATAGATAGATTGATATATATTATAAATATAGAAGTAGTTTTACCTCTCTCAAATATTGTTAGTAATTTAAAAAAATTATATTTTATAAAATTTGCTTAATACAAAACATCGATAAATCGTAACGATAACTATAAAACAAAAATCGTGTATGTGATTCAAATATATGTCTTGTATTTCTAATATTCCAAATTTCTTCTTTATCCACACCTCAACAAACCCACAGACTTGTTCAACGTCCGATCGTCACAACTCAAGATTCGTCTCACATTTCTCTGGCTTCATCTTCTGTCGTCACTAATAATCTGTCTGATTCAACATTTCTTATATCTCCTTCCTCTCAACCCTACTTTTCTTTTTTAAAATCCACCTTCCCGACTCACAAATCCAAATTTAATAAATATTGTAATCTTCACAAACGTTTGGCCCATTGCCTGGAACAACGTATTTTCCTCCTCAAATGCCGTACAAATAGACTTTTTCCGAAATTTATTCAAAATTCGCTCAATCATATTAATTCATCGGTTATTCATAAATCAAAATTAACTACAATATCTTTTAAATTTAAAAAGTCCTTATTAAATCTTAAAATCCGCGAAACCATCCAAATTATTCATCATCTTAATAACGAAATTTCCAACCTGTCGAGTCAACTAAATAATACCATCGGTTCCGACAATATGAATCGCCTTACAGCCTGCACATCCACAATTTTCAACAACACCCGTACCTCACATAAACACCGTCTGATCACCAAATTTCAAAAACTATACAATACATCTTTACAACACAAAATTTATCCTCTTGCTGACAGAAACTGGGTACACAACATCTCTTCCACACCAATTCCTTCCAACATCACAAACATTCTTGGCCTTGGAAAAAATTTTTCAATGCCACACAAATCCACCAATAAAACCATCATCCCACATCTCATCACTGACTTAGAATACATTTACAACGACGATCTCCTCTACCGTTCAATCGAAGAAAAAGAATTGGCCCGTTCCTCTACTTGCAACATTATTTCAAACTTTCTCCAACACCCTTCATCTTCTACTTCCGATTTTTCTCCTCAATTTTTTAAAGACCTTTCACAAACCAGATCCTTCCTAAATTCCCATAAAGACATTATAGTAACTAAAGCAGACAAAGGAAATAAAACAGTTATCATGGACGTCGCCGAATACACAGACAAAATGACTACATTACTTTCAGACCGTACCACATATATACCTACACCCCGCGATCCCACACCTTCCCTAAAAACCCAATTTAACCTACACCTCAAAAATCTTTTAAATTTAAAACTTATAACCTATCCCACCTATAGAAACCTTATCTCTTACAATTCAGTAGCTCCCCGTTTTTATGGCCTTCCAAAAATTCACAAACCTGGTAACCCCCTTCGCCCTATCACTTCCAATATAAACTCTCCTTCCATTAAGCTTAGCAAATTTTTATTACCTTCTCTACAAGTACTCAGCCACGACAACCCTTACGATATTAACAATTCTTTTCATTTACGCCAACAAATTATATCATTCATCATTCCTGACAATTATATCCTTACTTCCTTTGATGTTGAAAGCCTGTTCACAAACATTCCCATAGACAAAGCCTTAAACATTATTAAAGACAACTGGTCCACCATCGAACCGCACACTTCCCTGAACCGCTCAACGTATCTTGAATCCCTACAACTTTGTTGTGACTCCGGCTACCTAACCTTCCACGAAAAATTTTTCAAACAGATATCAGGACTCGCTATGGGCAACCCACTAGCTCCTGACCTAGCAAACATTGTACTGAATGACCTACTAAACTCCATCATCCCCTTATTCCCAACAGACATAATTTTTATCCGTAAATACGTTGACGACCTCCTCCTTGTCCTTAATCCAAACAAAATTCCAGATATCCTATCCGCATTTAATTCCTACCACCCGCGCCTCCAATTTACCGTAGAACGTGAAACCAACAATTCCCTACCTTTCCTAGACCTCCTTTTAATAAGAAACTTTAACAACAGTATTTCCACTGACTGGTACACTAAACCAACATACTCAGGCCGACTCTTAAACTTTCACTCCCAACATCCATACCACCAAAAAATAAATGTTGCAAAAAATCTTATTCACAGAAGTCTTTCCCTATCTGATCCCCAGTTTCATAAAACCAATATCCAACGTATCAAACAAATCCTTTCTTCCAATAACTATCCTTCCTACATCATCAATAAACTCATCAAAAACCACTTTAATCGTCCCCTTTCTATTCAAACAAACTCCACCATGACTCCTCAATCCACTGCCACCTCTATTTACAGATCATTACCTTTTATCCCCAACCTCTCCGACAACATCCAAAAACATTTACGTTCCACTAACCCTAATTTATGCCTAGCCTTCAAATCACACAACACACTTTCAAAACTCTACACTCCTCTCAAAGACCCCATCCCTCCTTCACACCGCTCTCAAATTGTTTATCACATTCCTTGCTCTGCACCAAATTGTAATTCCTGTTACATTGGAGAAACCAAAAATCTCCTCAAAGACCGAATCACACAACACAAATATTCTGTTTCCTCTCATAACTACAATGCATCAAAACTCTCAGAACACTCCTTATCCCTTAACCACACATTTGATTTTGAAAAAACATCCATACTTGCCACTGTTCCCAATCACGACAAACGACTTATTATGGAAAGTTTCTACATTAACCTTGAAAAAAATCCCGTAAATTTAAAAACAGACAAACAAAAATTATCTTCAACCTATTCCCAAATTTTTCAAATTTTAAAAAATCCATAATTTTTCTTTTTTTTTTTTTTTCTTAATTAATTATATTAATAATAATTAATATATATATTTTTTTTCTCCTTGATTAATTAAATTATATACTAATACTCTACAATTTCATTCAATCGCTATTTAATCATTACTCCTTAATATTAAAAATAAATTTCGCTAGAATTTAAAATACGTTAAAGCACTCGGCAGTTACACCGGATGGTTTGGTAAACAAACATAACCCCCTCCTTTTTCAGTTGGCAGTCGACCACCGACAGTTCACTCGACAGGTACGTTTTATTTCTTGTTTAATATATTTTGGACTTCTACCCATCTCTTTTTCTATTTTTATTACTACCTCCTTTTCTATTATATGCTACATATATCGTTTACTCTTTTACCCATCTTTTCCTATTTTCACTTCGCACATATTCCTTCCGCTTCCTCGTTACATATTCCCATTAATATTGTTATTGATTTATTCATATTCTTTTGTTAAATATCTAATTCCACACACAAAAATTATATTTAAAAAAAAAAAAAAAAAAAAAAAAAAAAAAAAAAAAAAAAAAAAAAAAAAAAAAAAAAAAAAAAAAAAAAAAAATTATATTATTCTATTATGCAATTATTTACTCATTTTCATTTTTTCATGCATATATATGTATATAGATTCATATATTACTCATTATTTTATTTATTTGTTATTTTACTTTTCTTCATATTTATTGGTTGCTATCTTGTTTTATATTTAGCCCTGAAGAAGACCTGAATATCGGGTCGAAACGTCGGCACAATATATATGTTATTTCACATATAGTGTTTTTCATTTGACCGCACCCCCAACCATTTCCATCTCATAATCTTCTACGGTCAACAAATTTCCTTCATTATCATTCTTCTTTATCCAATTGTTCAGACTAAAGTATCCATCTGCTAACGAAATGAATTTTCTTAAAGGGAAATTCAATGGTGACCACTTTCCCAAAGATACTTATCTACAGATTGGTCGGTCCCTTCAATAGCATTTTATTTTTTTTATAATGGTATCAGTGGTATTGAAGAGGAAATAGGCGGAGATTTTTTTTTTCTTTTCAGGAGATATAATAGGAATTTATATTTCAATTAAAAAAAAAAAAAAAAGAATAGAATTTTTTATTGAACATGGTCTCAGAATAATTTATGGATCGTATAATTTAAATTTAATAATACTTATTATTAATATTGAAATCATTGGTTTATGAAAAGTAGAAGTACATAACATCAATTGATCACATAATTCTTAAAAGCAAGGAATGTTTAATGCTCATTAGTTTTGAGTAAAAACAGGTAAAACTAATTTTCTTAAAGCTTTCTTTATCCCTTATTCAAAGCCAATTAATTTTTAAATTTGTTTAAAGTCAAAGTTGGGTTTTAAATAATTCGTGCCCCTCGTAAAAGTTAAACCCATGAGCTAGATAACATAACATTTTACTATTCAATATCCATATAAAAGAAGTCTTTTTTTTTTTAATATTATTTAATTTTTTACAAATCGAAACATTCATCTAGTATTTATATTTCGTATGCGAAGGGTTAACTCTTCGGTCCAGTTATAATTCCATTTCTGGACATATGTATATAGAGGCTAGGTTTTACTCTGAGTCACTTTTCCCAATTTATATCTATGTAATTCCACCTGGCTATAATGAAAAAAGACGAACTCATTAATATAGTACTAATTGCGAAGCGAATTTGATAATAGGATGTGAGTAGCGAGATTGAGGCCATAACTATTATAATTATATTCATAAACAATTTTTATTGTAATTTAAAAATATAGAGGATCCCTTAAAGAATATAATATATTTAAACATAAAACAATATTTGATAATAATTGAGCGATAATAATCATATATCACAATTGGTAATAATTTATTACATATACATATTTTATATAAATTCTAATGTTAAGAAATTATTAACGTTTATCGAATATTTGCTAACAATAAAAAAATAAAAAAAATAAAAAAACATCAAGTAATGGTCATATAATTATTTTTGAAAAATTCTATAGAGTTTTTAATCAAGCTATTTCATATTAAAAGTAAAAAAAATAAATAATATTTTTTTTACTTTTTAATATTGAACATTTTAACAACCTTTATAGAGTTTTATATATATACGAGTATTACTTCATAGTATACGGAGGTGATTTATACTCGTATAAGCCTTAGAGTGGTTTAGTTTTTTTTTTTTTATGGTATAAAAAACAATTTACATAGATCACTAAACGCTTTATTACTCGATGCCCATCAAAGTTAAACTTAAGAGGATTATTTTACTACTTCGTGCCTCTTCCCAGCAAATATTAATATAAATACATACATTTTTATAAACAAACCTGGTTTTTAATATCGAGAGAAATATATTTCTCTACTATGGTTCCTATATTTTTTTTTTTATTTAAAGATAGCAAAATAGTTGTTAATTTTGTAAATTATCAAGATTGTTTCCATATCAACAGCTTACTAACTTAATGTGCTCGATATTATCATGGTAAAGGTATCTGTCTATGAAGTAGGTATTTGGAAAAGTCTGAAAAAATAAATGACCCTTTAATCCAACTTAACTTCTAAAGAAGATAATTCTCAAGAATATAATTTGCCGGATATAAGTATTGGGATTAATTTATGATGAGGGTTGATTGTTAGGATAAGGGTCGAGTGTTATTGGGGCAAGGTCCAAAATTGACCTTCAAATTATCGGCCCAGAACATAATTATCTTATTTATATTTTTTGAAGTATGATTCTTGATATTGTTTTATTTGTCTTTTGTTTCAGGTGATTAACATTCAACTATATTTCTATTATAATATTTTTATTATGTAATGTGCGACGTTTCGGACCCTCTGTTCAAGCACCTAAAATATAATTTTGCAACCCAGTATAAAATCGATAAATAAATACAAATGAAAACTAATTCTTTATATAATCATACAATTGATTTCTTATACCTTACAGAACTTTCCTACATTATTTTTAAAAATACCTAATATATTATTAATTTGATATATAACTTGACAGTATAAATCAAAAAATTGAAAGGTAAAAATATAGGAAAAGATCTTAAGAGAGTCGAGGATTAGAGGGAATGGGAAAATTGAGACCAGTCGACAGGAAGCCAGTGCATCATGAAATGATTTTCGGACACACTAAGTAGGAAAAAGAAGACGGAACATTTAATACAATGTACAATTTAGAAATTTTAAGATACGTATATATACAATTAATTATATATTGAGTATTTTCCAAAATAATGCAGAAAATTTCTGTAAGATATCAGAAATTTAATGTACGATAAATTAAAGAATTGTGTTTTATAAGTATTTATATATGAATTTTATAATTGATAACTTTTAGATGCTTGATGGACAGAGGGTCCGAAACGTCGCACATAAGATAATAAAAATATTATAATAGAAATATAGTATCACCAGGAACAAAAAAAAAAAAAAAAATAAAAGGATATCATTTTTATAATAATAGTGAAGGCTAAGAATATTTATAATATTTTTTATATTATCAATATTTATTCTTCGTAGTAATTACTCTTCGATCATAAGATGGAAATGGTTGGGGGTGCGGTCAAATGAAAACACTATATGTGAAATAACATATATATTGTGCCGACGTTTCGACCCGATATTCAGGTCTTCTTCAGGGCTAAATATAAAACAAGATAGCAACCAATAAATATGAAGAAAAGAAAAATAACAAATAAATAAAATAATGAGTAATATATGTATCTATATACATATATATGCATGAAAAAATGAAAATGAGTAAATAATTGCATAATAGAATAATGTAATTTTTTTTTTTTTTTAAATATAATTTTTGTGTGTGGAATTAGATATTTTAATAAAATAAAACGTTTCCATTTCTTCGAATGAAATTGTAGATAGTTCCAGTGGGGATAAAAGATGTAGGATTTGTAGCAGATTTAACTAAAAAGTTATAATCCGGGAACGCAATAACGGAAACAGGCGGAAAAGTTGAATTTACTATCAAATAATCCACCCGCTCACGTTTCAGTCTACCTCCCCCTCCCCCTTCGGATCACTAACAACCCCCACAATCTGACAAATCAACCTAAGCCAAACGCTCCGGTGAACGCTTTTAAAAATTTTACTATAAATAAGATTTTTTTTTCGTATTTATTAAAAATCGGTACTTTTAAATACCATAGCTACCAAAGTACTCAAATATACAGGTTGAAATTTCATACAGTTGGTTTATGTTGCATGTAAGCATAACATGTAAAAAATGGGATTTTTATCAACTAGCCCACCACACAAAATGTGAAGTTTAAAAATTCCTTAAAAAATTAGGTAAAGAATATACGGGTTAAGAGTACTTTTAATGGAAGCTACTTAGTTAGGTTTATTATCATGCCAAAACACAGCTTTGGCGTACATGCCATGATACCCAAAACTTACCCTCAAAAACTGTGTTTTGAGAATTTAAAGCAGTTGTTTCCAATACCACTTTTCAAGTATTGGACTTGAAAATATTCAAATAATAAAGAGAACACGAAATATAGAACAGACTGTAAGGAAAACAATGGCGTTTGAATTATTAGTCTATGACTTACTAGTCTTGAGAAAATGAGTTTTCTGTGAGAGCTTAAAAACTCAAAAATCGGCCTGAAAGGTGAAACAAAAATGGCTGCCATTTCGAAACGGTTGATCCTAAAAATAAAAAATAAAATGATTTGAACTACTTATTCCTTACGTAATTGGTGGTAAAATTTTCTAAAATCAACCAAATATATTTTTTTCTTCTCCATTTCAAATGGATTGACGCTGTCGTGAGTTTATAACAGAAAAATTTATTTTGGAATACTTACCGCTGATTAAGAAATCAATTTTTAATACTATCATAATACATAGTTTTAAGTTTTTTTTTTTATAAGATACTAGCATTCCCCGTCACGGCTTTGTCCGCGAGCCTTTGAAATCAATTCTGTGATCATTATCTTGGTATTGATTTAATATAATATGTTAACTGATGTTAAAGAGATTTAGTAGAATCGGAGCTTCCGGTAGGTGGAATGTTGGAGGGGGAAGCTGCCGGCTCGGTAGAAGAGAGGGAGACGCGCAATGGAGAGAGTTCACGTGAACGCTTCATTTTTCGGCTTTTAAACATAGTTTTCGACGCCCCGTAGGGCTTTCGAGTTAAACTCGTCTTATCAAGATCTTTAAAATGAGTCCAAATTAGATATTTTTTCTCGAAGTGCAAAAATAGGTGTCCGTTAGAGTCACACGACAATTTCGCCATTTAAACCCCTTAGGGGTTACATTTTTGAAATTCCTTACTTAGTGGTTACCTAAATCGCGTTTAAAATCTAAATTCCGAACATCAAGTTTCTATCATTAGTAGTTTTTGCTCTGCGTTGATTCTGTCAATCAGGACAAAGCCTCTTATATATACATAGATTGCTGATGATAATATAATTCATATCCCTAATAATATGTACATAAATCATTATTTAAATATTGTTTATTAAGTAGAACTTACGAAAATATTGTATAGGTTAGTGTAAGAGTGAGCTGATAGGGATGTGGATACTGAGCCTAGAGCGGAAATCAATAATATGGTGAAGAGGTATCGAGCACTACTTGCTGGCAGGCCGGCCACCAACTTTTTCAAATTAGTGCCAAAAAAGTAAATTTCGCATTTGGAAAGGTTCCAGCGGCTCCCGACAATAAGGCTTTAAAACAGCCCCCCCCCCTCCCACCACCGCCCATCTTTTCCTCTGCGATCTTTTAGCTTCAAGTTCAACTCCTCAATAACTCCTACGATAGGACTCTAGTACTCTTCCTAGATCTCAGCTCATGGCTAACTGGATTTGATCGCTTTACGGCACAACTTGGTAAAATAGAGTAAAAGTCTGTTCCACATCCAAAATAAAAGTTGGTATTTGGTGGATCTACCTAGCTGGGGATATAACTTTTAATATTATATCTGTAGCCCGGAGGTAAACAACACCATATACCTTTTTTATCGATTTAAATTTTCTACCACGCACCATACTATGTGACAAATGATTTACTACACAAGGACCTGAATATTCCAACAGTTATCGATACAGCCACACAATACTACAAAACCTTCCACCAAAGACTAACTTTTAACACGAACCCCTTAGCACAGACACTAACATCAAACATAAACCCTTACATTCCACCCCGACGACTTTTGAGGCGGTGGCCGAAAGATATGCTAACTTATTAGCAAAACCTTAAGTTAGCTATATATCCAATAGGATTTCAACGTATTAGCTTATTCCTAATTAGCAGATTGCAAATCACACAAAAATGACACATTCTTGGATTTGTACATAATAATAATTCTACCATGGATGTGAATACTCTAAATTACTTAACGTCAAGAATAATGTGAAAACGTTCATTAAGCTGTCTCTATAAGTAACAAAAACAACAAGAAAATTAAACAAAGCATTTATTATCAAGAGCTTTCAAAAATTAAATCTTCATTAAATAAGTTGACCTAGTGTTATTTACCTCCGGGCTACAGATATTAAAAGAGATAGTATTTTTATGAATAGCATTATAATATAATACTATCATTATTATAATATAAATAATTTATAATTATATTTATATATAATTATTTAATTATAATAAAAAAAAAAAAAAAAAAAAACCTGTACCACTACAACCCATAAAGGGTCTTGGGTGCAGTACTATGTAAGGAAGAGTACTGTTTCTTGGTCAGCGGTCGTGCAAGGAGGTGATTTGACCGTGATCACGCCCGACCGCCAGGTGTTTTCCCCTTAATTTTTCAATTAAGGGTACCCACTTTATAGAGGCTGGGTTTGCCCCAGAAGGGTCTCTCGGCCCATGAGACGAACTGTGGCGAATAATAAAGATATCATAAGCCATGTCAGATTCGAACTCGGGACCTTAAGCACAGCAGTCCACTGCCTTACCAGTGGGCTACCCCGCTCCCTTAATTATAATGAAATATATTATAAATATTTATAATTATAATATAAATTCGTGGTGGGCGAAAAACTGAGGGCAGATCGGCAACGAACACAAAAAAACACGATTACTAGATTGAGCATCCTGAACATTTTTTTTTAAGTTTGCATGTTTTTTTTCAATCATTTTAGGCATAAATTGGACAATTTTATTTTCTCTTATTACAAAAACTCTTTTGTAATGGAATGTAACATTTCAATTAAACATCAAGTAAATAACCAACTTTATCCACCTATGTACATTACAAAAAATAAAATGCTTCATTTAAATGTTTTGTAAATGAAATATTTATGAATAAAATAGTTTTTAAGATAATTGATAATAAGCGATGTGTAACATCGTGTTAGCGAGGCCTTGGTTAACAATTACCTGGTGCATATTGCTGTCGACATTACGGGCCATCACTAATGTTGCATGTAATTAAGGTAGTGCATAACATAACATTGACATCTAGCACTTGTTGCCCCACATTAACACAATTCATTAATGTGCCAAAGCTTAAATAGCGATTATGACAAACTATCGTGTCAGGTAAACTTCAAACATCGAACCCAATATTTTTTTAGTAAGCATCCACGTATGTATTTGGAATATCGTATGAGAGGCACAACAAGGAAACCGGCCAATTACAACTAGCCAAAGTTTTTTTAGTGGTAAAAATTCAAACCACTTGTTTAGAGCATATTAAAAATGTCAAGTAATTTGAAAATGAATATTTCCGATTTGAAATTTAAAATAGAATATTATACATAAAAAAAGGTATTTTTAAACCCGTACCTTTTTCTCCAACTCTACATTTAAGGTGTAAAACAGAAAAACACTTTGGTTTATTTTTTAGGCTTATTAACCTCTCCAGTCTTTCCAGTAATAAAAACGATTAATGATACAACGAACTAACAAATTATGATGCTAAGTAAATTGGAATACAATTTTCTCCCAATAAAATTTTCGGCCCGTTATTACTAAGCACTTAGGATATAAATATGTACATAAAACATGGAACATTATTCTTTGAGTAACCTCCTCTTTCGTTCGAAGTCGGTTAAAAAAAGACTTGAAGTATTCCTTTTGGGGATCTTGAGTGGTCTCAACACCACGTATATAAAAATGTAAAAAAAAAAAAAAAAAAAAAAATGAATCTTGAATTCATTATTAATTAGTTAATCGTTTTCCTGGTTCGGATAATTTGGAAAATTATCATATAAACGTCACAGAATAATGTCCAATCTTGCAAATTAGCACTAAAAGTTATTAGGTTCACATTAATATTCGCCCCCGTGCACACTTCCAATTTACAATGAGTTTATTTTTGGTACTATTATGGACTAACAGTTAGCTCATTAGCTGTATAATCAATTCGCTCACATCGAGTCCAAAGTAGATCGGATAGAGTAGAGAAGATCCAAATGTTTATACCTAATTTAGAAAAGTTAACAAAATTGGGAACCTGTGACACCAGCAATAGTTTATTTGCAGCTTTCACATACACCCTTCCCCCAGTCGCCCATCCGACGTCAGGGCACAAATTAGGGGACCTATTTCATGAATTAGTTTCTGAATAATAGAAAAGTTTTCCGAAGTATTAGAGATTAGGCTGGGACGACCGTGTTTCGAGACAGTTACATTTAGCAATTGGGAGGAAATGGCCTTATTTAGACTACAGTCCCTACATGAAATTTATTAATTATTTTTTTCATATAGAAGAATTTAAAATATTGAAAAAAATTATAAGTGTGATAAAATTGAATGGACACCTATATGAGAAAAAACATACGGCGGATAAAAAATAAAAGAATTATGGAACACAAAGGTTCGATGTCGAATCGATCAAAAGCTGTTAACGCAATCTGTTCACCACCCTCCACACAATGTTGAAAATATAATATTTTAGAGAAAAAAAAAACTGTTAAATCTGTTCTATCAGCCCCAGGGAAATAAAATTTATATTAACATAATCACTACTTGAAACGAGAACATGATCCAAAAATTCATAAGTTTGATAAAAGAAATGGGGCTCTAAATTCTCGTGTATGAACTACACTCTCTCAAATCAAAAGGTGATGAAGACCATTGCAGTTTTTTTGAATTTTATGAATCCAAATAAAAAATCATAATCACGATATAATTTGGAACATGATTATACTTTGAAACTCCACTTAGCTTGATTTCCGGATAAACTGCTCCAGGAAGAAAAAATTTTTTTTTTTTTTAACAAGAGCGAAATAAATATTTATTATATATTATAAATGTTTTATCTTATTATTTTTTTCTGATTCAATTGGTTTATATTTTAAAACAAACCGATAACAATATTTTAATATAAGACAAAGACATGCAAATTCATGTATGTATCATATAATAAACACTCAATAGATACCTTATAGTTTATACAATAGATACAATCCTAATCCACATTTATTTTTTTTTATTATAGGCACGTAAGCAGGTGATTTTCAAAATTGCTACTTATACCTACCAAAACAGGTTAGTTTCAGTATTTTTTTTACTTATCGTAAATATTAAACCATAAACTAACCTGAATTGATAACATTATTCATTAACACAAGACATTAATATATACATACTTAATTTATTATATAAACAGACTCTAACATATTTTAGTGAACATTGTCAGTAGATACTGAACAAAGAAGTAATGGAAACGTATCAAAGTAATGAATTTTAAATTTGATGTTAAAAGACGGCAGTGAGAAAAACACAACTCTTGAAATGTATTTACTTACTTCTTGCACTTTTAAACTCCGATGAAAAAATGTTCATTATTTTAACACTAACAACGGTCTTAAAAAAAAAAAATTGTCTATCACCAACCAAATACCGATTCAGACTGATCTGATAAATGCTGAAGCAATGCAGGATGCTTTCGTAATGATCTAATTCAATAAAGCACAAGCTTCTTGGAAAATAAACTCCAGGAAACAACACAGCTAATTCAATCAACAAAATCACAGGAAGCCAAGCTGAACGACGCTGGAACCTCTTTTAATATTTTCTCGGAGATATCCTTCTCTTAAAAAAAATTTTGTTAAGACTGTGCTCGGCTTAAATTTTTATTGGGGTTAAAACATCGAAAACATAACATCATTTTTAAGGTAGTTTATTATGTGTGATCAATATTTAAGCTTATGAAAGAAAATTGCAGCAATTTTCGGGAAACGAAAATGGGAAGAAAACTGTAATGTTATAATTTTTTCCGTGATAGATTTTTGTAACAAGTATAAAAATAGTAATATCTTCGAATAAATCAGAACAGAATATATCAGGCAACTATTAACTATTATTAAAATGAAAATAAAATCCAATACCTTAAAAAAAGTTTTTCCGTCCATCAGCCACTCTGCGCCACCGAAACCATCTCCTCTCCACATACCCTTCACACCTTAACCAATCTGCTTTTTGAAGACTCCTCCCCTACTCAGCTCAACATTTCACACTCACTAATACTTCACTACTACGCTCTACTATTTTTGTTCGTGTTTTTTTTCCCGTAGCAATACTATCACTTAAGTTAATTAATTGTATAAATTTCTGAATTCTCCAATTTATTTGTCCATTTTCCATTCTAAAACTTAAGGAAACACTTCATCTTTTTAAAATCTCGAAACGTTGCTCATCCCTCAAGCGGCAAAGTGTATCTAAGATTTTACTTCACAATTTGTTCTTTGCATTGGATCACGCAGTTCAGTGCGTGGCCGTCAGAATTCTCTGTTTGACTAAGGCCCCATTCAAACCATCGGTCTGCTCCCATTTCGGTCTCTTTAAGTTTAACAATATTCACTGTCTATAATCTGACACCGCTTACAATTGAAGTCGTCAATAATTGAATTCGCATGTATTTGGATCCTAATAAAAAAGTAACTTCATATATATATATAAATATAATTTTTCGATTGAAGAATTGGCAGCTATAACCTATCTTTCTTATTGTAGAAGATAATGATAATATCAATAATAAACCATTGTTCTAATATTGAAATGATGGAATATTTTTGAATAAACATGAGGAAAAAATGTTTAGAAAAATTGTTAAGAAAAAAAAGGCAAGAAGATATAATTAATTAATTCCTTGATACACTCATCGCTCTAATCTGTAATTAAGATTAATAAATTCATTTTAAAGAAATAAAAGGTGGCTCCATCCTATACCAAAAATGTTACCAAATGGTCCATAAAACAAAAAGAAAAAAAACCTAGCAAAAGTTTAATTTTTTTAATTTTAGTAAGATCCACGAAACGGTTTTGGCAAAATATTATATATTAAGTGAAAATAGAGAATCATTATTATTTTTTCTATTGAGGGGGTGGGATCCTAGTTCAATCAGAATGTTATAAAACTTCTGGGGGTAAATAATTTTTATTAAGTAGACATGTTTCTAGCATTCAGATTTCTTAGGAAAAAAAAAATTAAAAACAGAACAAAGTACTTAATTTTTTTGGAAAATTATTCGACTAAACCTTCCACTCACAATTCTTCAGGTATTTTCTGTAGTATATAAATCAAAACTTCAATGAGTCAGGGCATTCAAAGTTTATTTTAATTTCAAGAATATAAATATTTAGGAGTTATATTAAAGTATAGAATTTAGTTGAGGGTTCCGTTTACAAGTTAAGAGCAATTTTTCTCCGATTGCAAGGCTTTCTAGAAAGGCAATCTTATTTTCCACCTGAACTTTATTTGAAGGCTTACGAACCCTTCCTCTGTTACGGGAACCCCGTACAAAGGAGAAAATCTATTACAAGAGTGGCTTCGGAAAAGAGGAAAAATAAAAAGGTTCCATAGCTAAAAACGTTGCGACTAGATGAGAATGAATAATAATAAACTACAAATCATTGAACAATTTTAACTTTTTTTTTTTCTAATTTTAGAATGATTCGGTTTAAATAAGACATTCTATATTATGTTAAATTCCACATACTGATAACTTTATTATTTGTCTGAATGCCAAGGGTCTTCGTTATTTAATTAAAACAATTATTTAGTGTTCCGATTCTCACCAATTTAATTGCATATTTTCTTTGATGAGAGTTACGAGATTCCACACACTTATTCATATGTCAAATCTTTAAAATACTCTGTGAAACTTGGGCTCATTCAGGCACCAGGGTCTCGCAAATCTAGAACCGATTCTATTCTGTTTTGGAATGGAATAGAAAAGCTACAAAAGCCAGTTTGAATTCGTCATTCTGAGCATATTAGTTCCTCACTGAACTTTCCCGGACCTGAATTAGATGTTTTCATGTAATATAATTAATACATCGCCAAATTTCAATATTTTTTTACAGATAAATAATACAGCTAGAACTGTCATGATTAGAACGCTAGTTGTGTTTGTTTGTGACGCTTCAAAATCCAGTGTAAACAGTTCACAATGCTTCCTTGTTTTAAGGAAATAACTTCAGCATTTTGTAGAAGCATGAAACGATCGGATGGAATGGATGTTTAACTCATCTCATGACAACTGAACTACTAAAATAAATTTTGGTGCACCTGCAGTCTTTTTGATGTTTATCAAGTATATTTTTTTTCACTTCTTCTTTTTTTTTTTTTTTTTACTTTGTTATCGACAACAACAAACTTGAATGTCCAAATACAAACTTCTTAATATATAAAATATAGGTTTTGTTTTGTATTTTCGAGGGAGCAGGGTAGCTCAGCAACAATTTAAAATTAAAAAATGTACTTGTAGATTAGTTTTAAGATAGAAACATATAAATATATACCTATATAGGCTTCATAAATATCCAAACACACCTTAATATTATTTCGTTAAAAAAAACTTACTTCTTAAAATAATTGTATTTATAATGTTTTTAGAGCTATTAATTGGTAGTTTCTCTTGAAGCATGTACAATACTATGTCGCACTCACTTATTGCATTTCGTATTAATAAAGCTGTAAATTTCAATAAATACAAAATTAAAAACATCTATTTTAGGCTATTAATTGAAAGAAAAAAAACTAATGTCGAAGTAAAGAAACACAAAATTTCATGGCCAAGTGTTAGTAAGCTATATGCCTAATGTCAGTATATATGTAAATATACAAATACTTGTTAACAAATAATGCACTTTAGCAAATAATACAAAAAATATCTGAAACCAATTTCACACCAAAGCTTTTTTTTTTGTGACCAATCTTGTTCGAAAACCCCACCATGTAGTTTGTGTTTCTCGTGTTTTAAAATATTAAATTAACTTAAGTGTTACAAGCTCCGTGCAATGCTCAGGGAAATAGGGCCCAGTCTTCTTGACAAGAGGCATTACTATTTACATGCAATATATTTAAAATAAAATATATGTATAGTTAAAATTTGAATACAAATAAAAAATAAAGATACAAAAATAAAAAAAATGAAATGAATAACCTAAACGTCTATATAAAGCTAAAAATTATGGGAAATAATATTATGCAAACTATATTCAACCATTTAACTTGCAAAGCGGAGATATAGTGATATTAATACTGTCTTTGTCAACAAGATGAGTGTAAAGCTATTAAATTAAGGTGAACATTGAGCAGAACATGCTAGCACACATCGAATCTAATTAATTCAAATTAAGACATCATCTCTCCAGTCCAGTGTTCCCACCACTGTTTGTTGCATTATTAACCGATATGTAAATTCCAAAAATACATTATCCTATACATGACTGGGGCCTATATATATATATCTTACATAAAGGCTTTATAGATATAAGGCTTGATATACATACGATGAGAAGATTTTTAACAGAGTTTAATTTGTCCTAATCAATTATTGGATTGATAAGCCATTTACGTGGTATTTTAAAAGGGCTTGATGAAGACTCTCCCTTTTGGCCTGGGGTAGCGACCATAGTCGACTCCCTCTTTTTTTTTTGACGGTTGTTCTGGTTTAGTTTACATGAGAGCCGGAGCAGGCACACATCTCTTTGCCCCTTTACTGCCGCCAGATCCAAAACAAAAAACCTGTTTACATACACGCTTCATTCACTGGGAGAGTTCCTTAACGGCCCTGTAAATCAATTACAAGGGTCGGTAGTTATGCTCTGAGAAATCGTTAACAGTTCTTTTTTTCGTTTGATATCCAGTTCTTTTAGCCTCAGGCCACTTAGCCCAACTTGTCGAAACAATTTGTAAGAAACGATCTCTGGCTCATCCTCAAGCGGCAACCCACAAAATTAAGAAGTACGATTTCCATTCAGACTACAAGTTTTTGGGGAACAAAAAGTAGAAATGAATGCCATCACCTTTTTTTTACGTACAAGTTAATAAATTTGATTCAAGACACATTCCTCCCCTGGATTCAGATATTATGTTCATTACTGGATGACTTGAATTCTTTCTTTTAAACACCTTTGACTATAGACTACTATCCTTGGCAACGGTGAATAGGCAATTGGCTAAAGATGAATGGTCTGGTAGAATTTAAATTATGTAACTTATATTTTATAAGATGTGACCCATATTTTCATCTGCATAAAATTTAATAATTCATTTCGCATAGACATGGAGATGACCCCCTTGAAAGTAGCTATTAATACAATGTACGGCGGCTTCTTCTAGTTTAATTTCCCAACATTTCATTATCATTCCCTAGACTGAATCCCAAAAATGTCTGAGTTGTGCATAAGTAGACGGAGACGACCGAGTCGTTTAATGTGGCCCTATCGCAACTGATAAGGCCCCTTGAGGGTTCGTTTGCCCAATGTGAGCGAGCAAAGTGAGCGAGAGTCGAAAGCTAGGATCTAATAAAGCTAAGGAATGCCCTGATTAAAACTGAATTGGCACGATCCAAGTGAAAGGATCATACACTCATGAACACGTTGTCAATAATCGGCCATTATCGTAAGTCATCGGACTTAGTTATCCTCGCATGTAGGACCGCACATGAAAGAGAAGTCGCGTTTGTGAAGCGCTATCCAATTCACATTAAGACAACCTTCCTCAACCGTACATTAGTCTATGGATTTTCAGTAATCGACTTTATTATTTTGATAAATATTTATAAGTTTAATTATATACCCTAAAACCCACTAAATCAAATGCATCAATAAAATTGCTAAAATTTACTTCGATGAGGATAAGCTATCTAAACAATTTTTTTTTTTTTTTATTACACATTACTTCGAACTATTTAGAGTATTAAGCTCTTTTTTTTTAATTAAATGTTTTACTTTAACTACACAGGGAAAATTCGACGAAATTAACTTTAAAACATAGTCTTTGAAATAACAAATAGCCTGATTACAGTACATTTTTTTCACCAAATCAAATACAACGATAAAAAAAAAAAAAAAAAAAAAAAAAAAAAAGGTATAGCTTATTAACAAGCCACAATTATATGAGTTCACTGCTAGGTCTCGAACATTTCAGATCGGCTCTGCGTTAAGTTCGTTTTAATAGCAGTAATATTCGTCTATTCGTCTTCAATTTTGTCAGAGTGATAGTTAATAATGCTTTCCTTAAAAAATATTATACCATGCTCATATTGTTAATATTAAACAATTATCAATTCATTTATTTTTGAAGAGAAAAGATTTGGCTCCGCCGGGAATCGTACCCGGGTCTTCCGCGTGACATGCGCGGTATGCTTATCCATTACATCACGGAGTCGCCTCCAAACGGTGCCAAATCCTTCCTCTTCACTGACACCTCTCCCACGATCTCGCAAGTTTTACGAGTATTTAAGGGAGGTGGAGAATTTTTGTCCAACTTTTGGGCATCTCTTGACTTTCGTCAAATTGTCCACCTCCCTTAAATACTCGCAAAACTTGCGAGATCGTGGGAGAGGTGTCAGTGAAGAGGAAGGATTTGGCACCGTTTGGAGGCGACTCCGTGGTGTAATGGATAAGCATACCGCGCATGTCACGCGGAAGACCCGGGTTCGATTCCCGGCGGAGCCAAATCTTTTCTCTTCAAAAATAAATTATTTAAAATAATTTAAAAACAAGAGTGGTCATCCACGATAATGGTTAAATTAATTATCAATTCATATTTAGTTCTGTTCAAGTTAAAGTTAATCCTTAGGATAGATAGTTGAGGTAAAAAGAAACCGAAGTAGTGAGGTCTACGGAAGTGACCGAACGCTACGAGGATTCCCGTTATTTATATTGAAGGTTTTACTTATAAACAACAATAATTGAACATTTATATTTTCCGACCGTTTTCAAACCGTTTATTAATAACATTTCATCCTCCCATGTCAGACTCTTTATCAATCTTAAAAATATAAAGGAGCTCCTATGGAGATTCCACCCATCCTTAAAAAAAATCTGGTGCGATGCACGCAACAAACAACTTCCACTTACCAACTTACTTTGATTAGAAAATGACTTGTTTTGTTAAATGGCCATATCTCAATATCACACAATTTTCCACATTCATTTACTTATTTTTGTTTGTATTTGCTCTTTAAAGCACAATAATTTTTTTTATTATTAAATAAAAGTTTTTACTTGTGATGATTCGGCATGCAAGCATAATACAATACACCAAGTCTTCTGATTTTGTAATTGTCTATGTAGTTGTTGAAAACTTCATTTAGTTACCATGAAAAAAAATTTCCATCAAATAAATGAACTGAACTTTAATTATGAACAATGTTTTGTCATTAAAAGCGTACTGCGCATGCGTGGGCTTAGCATGATTTTTGAGTTGAAATATTTTTCTTTTTTTCTCCTGTATATGTCTACTTGTTTTTTTTCATATTTCATATTTTGCCATTTCTTCTTTTTAGGCGTAACGAGATACAGTTAATTTCTCCATATAAATCAAACACAAGGGTACTTTATAGGAAAATAAAAAAAAAGGCCCGTTTACCATTTAAGCCCCCTTAGAACATTTTAATAATCATAAATCTTACCTGATATCAAAGAATACTTGATTCTCATTAAACATGGCGAGTTTGATCAAAATCGTTAGAGCCGTTTTTAAGAAAATCGAAAAAAACAACAACGTAAAAAGGTAAGAAATAAATTTCCCCCTCCGGTTGATCAATTTTGATGAAATTTTTGCAGTCATATCTCGGACATATAAATACATCAAATACCCAGTTTTATCAAAATCGTTTGAGCCATTTTTGAGATTTCGAAAAAAAACGTTAAAATTTAATAAATAAAGTACCCCCTCCGTTAGACCAATTTTGATGAAATTTTCGCTGCCCCATCACAGGCATATACATATACCAAATATCCAATTTCAGTTTTGTACGGCTTATAGTTTTTGAGTTAATCTGTTCACACACACAAAGACCATTTCGCGAGACTTATTATTATTATATTTGGACTCAGGGTCCCCCAAAACGTGTATTTCCGTTGAAAACCGGAAGTCGAAATTTTTCACGATCGCATTACTTTCCCCACATTTCATATATAGGTAGGTGGAAGTAAACATGTTGATAAAGAAGTAATCATGTATTTCCATCCTTTACAATTAATTTCTTCAATGAAAAAAATAATGTCAGATCTATTTGATGATAAAGTTATGACGGTAGCTTCTAAGGATGACATTCAATTTATTTATAATGAATTGACTCAAATCAGTACCGCACCCTACGCCATTCAAATACACCACTTCTACATAAGAGTTTGTCGCGGACAGAATACAAAGTTGATAATTGCTTTTTAAAAACAAATCCTTGTTATAACATAAACTTTACACAATTTACATGAATTGAAAATCCGTAAAACCTAAGTTAGCCCGATATCATGTTGTATTTTTATTTATTTTTTTATCTCTTGAAGCAATCCATAGTTTTAGAATTTTTCGTACACGTAAATTTACTGTTGGCGGTATTTTATAATAGAGGTGGTATGTGGACCTTAATTGGAAATGATTTTTTTTTTTACTTCATTTCTTATGGTAGTTGATTCTATAATGCTATGATTATATAATTTTTTCTGTTTTGGAATGTTTTTAATGTTGCTGTTTTTTCTAAAATGCTTCATGTTAGGGGTCTGAAATTTGTAACTTTTCGGTTTCTAAAATTGTGAATTTAAATTTCATATGTATATTTAGTAAATCATCTGTTATGAGAAAATGTAATATTAATGTTAGGAATTAAAAGGGAAACATTTTCACACTTGGCATTAAAGTCACTCTTGAGATTAAACACTAATTATTATCGACTATATTTACCCTGATATAATTTAATTGTTAACAATTTTTAGACAAACTGTTTCACAAAAATGGGGAAAAACATCCCGCTCTAGTCCCACTTTTATAAAACTTGAAATTCTTTCTCAATGAATGACTTCCGTCCTATTTCCCTTCTCAACAATTCCTCACTTCCTATCCATCCAATTTCCCCCCAAAAAATGTAAATGGACACTACAAAAGCATTTCATCATTATTTTTTTAAATATTAGTTTTCTTCTATTTTATTGTTAAAGACTATATATAATTAATGCTGTTTGGGTTATTTTTCTTGCTCAGCACTGAAAGTGTTCCACATTTTTATTTTTTCATACTCTAATTCCTACTCTAATACCCTAAAGCCCTCTATGTATATTGTTTGATTTTTTTTTCTTGTCTTATTTAATTTTTCTTGTTCCTGAAAAAACAAATAAAGTACTTTTATCCACTAAAAATATATGTATATAAATATATTGAATTAGATTTATTATATGTTCCGATCTCCGTGTATCACTTTAATTTATTTATTATTTAATTTCCTAGTTATTTATGTTGTAAAAACAAAAATATTATTGAGAATTGTTATCTATTTTCGATATAATAGTTAATGTGCCGTTAATTTTCATTATATAGACAGTGATGGTGAAGGAATGAATATAGACAGACACCGGATGCTGACATTGAGTCCTCCCAACGAGGCCGATAGCAGGCACGGCGATACACCTTGATTGATGATATTAACTCCCATTAAATTAAGCCGTTAATTTATAAACTGGGGGGATGAAAAGAAGGAATAAATCAAAATATGAATAGCAGGAGGGGGGGGGGGAGCAATCATTTTGATAAATTTAAATAAATAGGTCGCAACCGCAACTTTCATTTTCAAGTTCTTTTTTTTCTTATTATAAAACAAATAAATTGGTTTCTTTGTGAGCATAAAAAATATTGTATTTGATGGTACAGTCGACTCCGTTTAATTGGGCCATCGGATAATTGGGACCACCGATTAATTGAGCCATTTTTAATAAAACGGAATCAAACAAATATAGGTGAAATATCACCGCTTTATTGGGACAAAACATCGGCTAATTGGGCCAAAACTTTCTGCAACTTAATGTAAAAAAATCTGGTGCGTGCGCGCAACACACAACTTTCACTTACCAACTTATTTAGATTAGAAATTGACGTGCTTTGTTTATTGCCACTTCACAAAATCACAAATCTTTCCACATTCATTTCTTATTTTTTCCTTTTATGAGTAATTTAAAACACACGTGAAAATGATACAAAATTTATTAAGTAAAGTACCCCCTCCATTTGATCAATGATGATGAAATTTTTACAGTCATATTTCAGGCATATAAATAGATCAAATACTCAGTTTAATCAAAATCGTTAGAGCCGTTTTTGAGAAAATCGAAAAAAACTTAAAAAGTTACTAAATAAAGTACCCCCTCCATTTGACCTATTTTGATGAAATTTTTACAGTCATATCTCGGGCATATTAATACATCAAATACTCAGTTTGATCAAAATCGTGAAAACCGTTTTTGAGTAAATAAAAAAAACACGTGAAAATGAGACAACATTTATTCAGTAAAGTGCCCCCTCCAATTGATCAATTTTGATGAAATTTTTACTGTCACATCGCGGGCACATACATATACTAAATACCAAGTTTGATCGAAATCATTAAAGCCGTTTTTGAGAAAATCGAAAAAAACGTAAAAAGTTATTAAATAAAGTACCCCATCCCTTTGAGCAATTTTGATGAAATTTTTGCCGTCACATCGCGGGCATATACCTACATTAAATACCCAATTTCAGCTTCACACGGTTTATAGTTTTTGAGCTAGTCTGTTCACAAACACACACACACACACACGCACACACACACACACACACGCGCACACACACACACACACACACACACACACACACACACACACACACACACACACACACACACACGCGCACGCACACACACACACACACACACACACAGACACACAGACACACACAGACACAGACACACACACACACAGACCATTTCGCGGGACTTGGTTAATTGGTCTCAGGGGACCCCAAAACGTGTATTTCCGTTGAAAACCGGATGTCGAAATTTTTCACGATCACAATACTTCCACTTACTATATATTTCATATATAGGTAAGTGAAAGTAAAACTATGAGACCCGGTGTCAATCGAATAATCTTAGTATATGAGACCACGCCTGTTTCTAAACCAAAAGCTAGAAACCGCATCAAAAAGGTTAGTCGTTTTTTGTCACAAAAAAGAAATGAAGAAAGTCCAACCTGTTAAAAAAATTGATGTAAAAACATGTTCTGATTCATTTCTTATTTAGTCTTAATTAGTATAATTTATGTTATACACAAATAGTTATTTTAATTTGTTTCACCTTGTATGTTCCTTATATAAAACACCTATTTAATAAAAATACATTTTAAGAGTTAAATGAATCGTATTATTTTTACTTCATCATTAAATTAATAGATGAGAATAGGTACACCGAATTGCACCTATGAACTCAGTTTCCCCCCAAAAATGTCTAATGTATGAAAGCAATTATCGTACATATACGGTAGCCCAGTGATTGGGCGTATTTTGGAATTTTAATTTGCATTTACACGTGGATTCATGGATTCCGCTTTATTGGGTCCTCCGCCTAATTGGGACAAAGCAAATTTTCCCTTTATGTCCCATTAAAACGGAGTCGACTGTATATAATATTCAAAATATGACCCTTTGTGGTATATAATTCCTGAACCGCTGCCCTCCCCCCCTTCAGGATTTGGGCCATAGATTGAAAAAATATAAGTACGATGAAATATGGTCCGTACTATATGTTAGATGTGAGGGAAGTTCCATTATATGAAGATTTTAAATTTCTACTTGTTCTGATGGGAAGTAAGTGCTCGGGCATAGTCTTGATGGGGCAGAACTAGTTTGCGGTTGGTGTATACATAATGATTTATTTGTTAGGTTTCCTCTTGCCTTTCTTCAATATACTAAAGCTGTTACGGATAGGCTGGCTTTGATTTAAAAAATTTGAGACCGTTTTTTCACATGGAGACCGGCTTCATATTGCATAGATTTATTTAGTAAAATCGCTATATTAGACAATTGGTAGACAGTAAAAATTGTAAATTTCTGATTCTTCTCATTAATAAAATTTATATCACTGCATCAACTTCCCACTTATCGTAAATTGGATTATTATACTGTCCTAAGGATATAAGTTTATAGCAGTACTATAAATTTTATCAAGCTATGAAAGCAGTTGTTCAACTCAAAGTTAACTCTAGGAAATTTAAGATAACATTTTTATGCATAAAAAAAAGTCGTTTAGACTCTCATAGAGTTCTAATCTTATTTTGTCAAAAAAAAAGAGAAATTATATCTTTTAAAAAATAAATTAGAAGAAATAATAAATGCAATGGCAATTTTAATAGGTATGTTCTTGTATATTCTTCTCCTGAATAATTTTTTTGTCTTAAATATTTTATAACGAAACATAAGTCATTTACTTTTAATATAAAACTGAATAAATAAAAGGTTTTTCCAAAAGCGTGATCCAAATTATCATATTATCATATTATCATATCATATTATTTATTATTCTTATGAGCATCTCGTCAAGACACTAAAAAGGTTTGTGAACACTAATAGATAATACAGGACATGCCTACAGACGGTAATTAGTTATACTTCTTTTCTGTATTCACACACACAGCAACCGAAGATGACGGTAGGATAATTTTGTATCACAGTGCATATATATATATATATATATATATATATATATATATATATACATATTATAGAAGAGGCGAGTCATAAAAAATAAAATCTTCATTGATAAAATAAAATAAAAATATCCGAACTCGATTGTATCTATATTAATGACCCAACTAATTCAATGACATAAAAATATTATAAATATTTTATGATTAAATCTAGTTTTATATCAATATTAAAAGCCCTAACTGTAATTAATATTAAAAGTGCCATAAAGCTACTTTTACTTTTATTTTCCTATCACATGAAAACTGAAATCGTCTATGCTTAGGGCTCATAAATGAGTGAAAAATCAATGAATTTACTGCGAGAAGAAGGAGATAAAATTCAAAATGCAACTGATAAGGAGAGGAAATAATCAGTGGTACATCGATTTAAATATATAGATGTTTTAAAAACGAATGTTTATGCATAATTAAATTCTTCAATCATTCTGAACTTTATATATATATATATATATATATATATATATATATATATATATATATATATATATATATAGAGAGAGAGAGAGAGAGAGAGAGAGAGAGAGAGAGAGTGAGAGAGAGAGGGAGCCAGCGTTTGCAATTTGACCGAGATAACGCTCAACCAATAGATTTCTTTCTTTTAATTAAATTTTTAATGATAGTACCCTAGCTGAGAATATCAAGCTGTTGTTTGAAAATAGAGAAGTACCTGGAACCCGGGTAAATTATAGTTGAGTGCCTTTCACACTGGAGAACTCTCTTCCTTGACTTCAAATTTTCCATGGGTATTAAAAGTATATATATATACATTATAAAATATAAATTAATATTAAATAGTTAATATTTTAATTTAACTACCGTAAAACGGGGTGTCATTGTGACTAATGGGGTGGCTTTGTGACAAGCCTAGTTTTCTACAGTTTTTGAATTTCCCTACTTAAAAAGAATCAAGTTAGGCAATTCATTGAATTGCCTTTTGCCAATTCATTGAATCCTTGGTGCTTTATTTCATATATGTTTGATTGTTATCATTTAGTTGAAACCTTGAAATAAAGCACCATGGTAAATGGAATGAAAGAAGTTATATGTGGCCAGTAGGTTGCAGCACATTACTGACTACCTGAAAAGTACAATGAATTGCCTAACTTGATTCTTTTTAAGGAGGGAAATTCAAAAACTGTAGAAAAATAGGCTTGTCACAAAGTCACCCCATTAGTCACAATGTCACCTCGTTTTACGGTATTTAATATTAAACTTTTAGAACATAGATATACTTCTCCCTCTTAAAAATGTATTAAACATATACATAGTATGCATCCAATATTTTTATAATAAAAATAAAATATTTGTCCCACTGATTGTGCCCACCGATTTGGAACACCATGTATTTTTTTTTTTTTTTTTTTTTAAAGGCATTAGAAAGCATTAATTTCCTCTCAACAAAAAGTGATTACCTGATTTCCGAAGCTTATATTAGACCACTTAGATCAGATCCTTATCTTTTTCTTGAGAGATTAATTTTATTGAGTCATCTCCTCTAGGTTCTTTTATGTCCTCCATGTCTTCTTGTCTAGTCTTGGAGGAGAATCGTGATGGCTACGTGATCGCGTTGGGGTTCCTTCCCACCCTTTAGACTCAAAGCCCTCTTTTTGTATTGAAAAAAATGATACAATCTGCTACTCACACTTGCTTTGATAATAGAACTATAAGGACCCAATCTCACAATATGTACATTCTACGATAAAACTTAAACAAATTTTATTGTATAGTGCGTAGTTCATTCCTCACCTGACAAAGCCCAGGAGCCATCAAAACGCCACACTTAGTATAGGCGGGCGCAAGCGACAGTGCTGCTTCTTTACAGGAACTAGAGAAACGGGGATAGAAGCCGGGCCAGTACCTGGGAGTAATAGGTTTTTTTTTGGCGGTTTTAATTTATTTTTCCATAGTTAAAACCCGATTGATGAAAATATTATTTGAAAAATGTCTAATAGGTATTGCTCGGTCCCTCAGTGTTCAATTAGAAAATCAAAAGACGTGTCATTCCATTTATCCAAAAAAAAAACAAAAGCTTCTTAAAGAGTGTATTGTAAAATTAAGAATAGATAAGCCTGTTTCGAAACATATGACGATATGTAGTCTTCATATTAAATAAAGTGACTATATTAGTCCAGGTAAATATCAGTATTTGACATTTTATTATTCCAAAATGCTAGTTTTATGCAAATAACATTGGGACCGTAGTGTCATAGATTTCTTTTTCTTTTTTAATTTTCCCCCATTTTTGTCTTACATCCGTTGTGCTTAATTGTTCCAAGTTTTCAATGCGAAGCCTGAAAGTTTTGACAAATAAATAAATAATATGACAAAGAATCTAAGCTGTCATAACAATGATTGTATGAATAGGTAATTACTGTTATTACTAACCGAAAAACGTCGAGTAAAGTTACGATGATGTGATTGCATTTACCAGAACTTCCAGCTTTACACGTCCAATTACAAGAAAATTGCTTATTATTATTAATACGTTTGATTTCCACTTTTATTTGATGGGGCGGTCCTTTAAAATCGCTTGTTTGAAGGCATAAGGCTTGTAAAATAACTTTTTTTTACTTCTAGATATTATTCCACATGTCATTATGTGATGTGCATCAAGGATAGCCTGCCCTTCAATTAATGGTCTTCTAAAATTACCAATTATCTCTATCACATCAACTATGTCTATCCCCGTTCCCTCCGACATTTTGCAAAACTACTAGCGCACCCTATAGTCGATTGCGCCCGCGAATAAAGTATATAAATTAATTTAAAATGGAAGTGATGCATTGAACATGACATTTTATTTTATGTAGCTGTCAATAATGAAAAGAAATATGAGAATATACTTATGAGTATTTAGATATGTTAAGAAGTATATAGTTGTTGGTGTAAGTTTTAGTTGATACATTTTCTGGTACCCTGATTCTATTTAGTACTGTCTATTTATATTTTAACCCGAAACCTTAAAGCGTGTTTAAAATTGGGACCACGAAGAGAGCCAAAATTTTACTGCCGGATATATGGGCGTGCGACTGCAACTTTTGACTAGCATCCAGTCACTTCCTTCTTCGCCTATTCCTAGAAAGAGTAAAGTGGACCCTGAAACGTGCTTCGGGTTTGGTATCCTCAAGAAGCGGGGCTAGACAGTTAGAGGAAGTATCAGGAGTAATAAAGACTAGTGTATCAGTGCTGTGTGGTATGTGGAGTGGCTAATGCAGATCATCCCTTGAAATATAGCCATTTGGAGTCAACCCTAAATGCAGCGCATAAATCCCATCAGTTGACAGTAGTCCATGCTGTATTGTTTATAATTTACAACCCTTATGAATACGTCATACAAGCGGCTCTACTTGAGCCTAATGGGGTTGACTTACTCCAGTCCCAACTAGGTTCAGATCATCTCTGTTAATCACCAATCATTAACTTTTTTCCCACTAATTTTACCAATTATAGCTAGCTCTGTAGAAATATTTATTCCTATATTATATTTGTCTGAGATTAAAACCAGTAATAATAACGATGATATTGCAACACTTACCTGCGTTTAAATAATTTTTATTAAACCTAAATAATTCACAAGGTCTGACAAACGATTAAAACTGAAATAATTAACAAGGTTACAAAGAGATCAACTTGTAACGATACAGTTACAGATACGATAAGATAAAAATAACCATATCATTCAAGCTTCAGAGCAAGACTAACTCTCCAATCCACAGCTCCATTTATATTAGACGAACAATTCCCGACAAGCGTAGACGTTTCTTGAACATGAACTACTTCATTTCGCAAAACTTGCGAGATCGTGGGAGAGGTGTCAGTGAAGAGGAAGGATTTGGCACCGTTTGGAAGCGACTCCGTGGTGTAATGGTTAGCATACCGCGCATGTCACGCGGAAGACCCGGTTTCGATTCCCAGTGGAGCCAAATCTTTTCTCTTCAAAAATAAATTATTTAAAATAATTTAAAAAATAGGTGGTTGCCCACAATGATGGTTAAATTAATATGAACTAGAAACGTTTGTTCCAACTCTTCCAAAAAAAATTCTAGTGCTCTTTTCAATCATATGTTTTTTTATATGCTTCACGTTATTTTTAGTTTTCATATTTTGAAGTGTGTGTGATTATTTGTCACTCTCTTTAGCACATGAAATCTCTGTCGTGCCCATGCAAAATCTTTTTAAATGAACAGACAATTAGTTTAGTTCCGAGCAAAGGGGCAAATTGTACATTTAGCAAGTATTATAGCTAGCATAGTTATATTGGTGACCCGGCTAATTATCTAATGTTTAATGCCCACTCAGATAAATTAAGAGCTCTTCCTGAATCACGCTTAGCAAGTAAGAAAGTTACAAGGATTAATGTCAACAGCAAACAGAGGAAATTTAACAACAGCAATTCGTGTCATATATGTTCCTCCACGAATCTTAATCCAAACATATAAAATTAACCCTTGACACAGAAGCTGCCTGCAATTTGTACAAGTTCCTTCCTCAGACACCGCTCGGTATGTTAGTTTTGCTTCCAGTTGAACAAAAGACTAACCTGGAGCCCACATATTGGACTTAACCGGCTATTCTGCCAACTGTAGATAATAAAATATAAATGAAATAAACAAGTTTTTAGGAAGAGACCACTGGATTATAGATATAGAATGCAAGGCCTCAAAGTCTCGTATAATTTCAATAATTCACTTAATCATGCAGATTACGTGCCGAATTTTCGCCTATTCAGGCATCTTCAGGGCTACAACAGTTTCACATGCAAGCTAGAAACAGACTCTAGAGTTTCTAGAGAGAAGAAAATCCCACCAATTGACACAATTACCCAATTTACAAAACAATTTTAATAATAATATAGACTTGAACTCAACTAAACCTTCTAAAGGCGCCTTTACACTCTACGAACTTTAAATTCGAACACCACCATCGAACAACCTTCGTGAAGCCTTCACGTCGACTGTTCGGGTGTTCTAGGTAGGTACTTCATCTGTTCGCCTGGGTTCGGGGGTAGCGCTAGTGTCACTTTTGATTTGGGTTTTTCCTAAGTGACAGGAGTTGTTTGTGATATTAGTGTAATTTGTGAAACATTGTAATTCGTCTCCTATTTTTTTATTTTTCAGATAATATAAAATATATTGATAATGGAGATTTTTCTTTATCACAAGCTAGCATTGGGTGCGTCAGCCATGTTGGTTCGTTTAAAGTCACGTGAAGTATAAATGGCTGTTCGATTCACGTCGGTACGGCAAGGTTCGAAGGAAAACCTGTTCGAAGGCGAGTTTCGTAGAGTGTAAAGGCACCTTAACATGTTAAATAATTCTTTTGTCGAAATTACTTTGCATCGCAAGACTTGCATATAACCTAATGCAGTTGATTAAAAAACATTCGAAAATAAAATAATACCAATAAATAAAAAAATAAAATAAAACCACTGACTTGACTGAAATATATATCAATTAAAATGAATAGTTTCTTTATCTAAAATTGTTGACGAAACTTCAGAGTATAAGATAGTTTTAGGTATTAATACAAATCGTTTGTTTTAGCTTGCATATCATATTCCCCATTATAATTCCATCGGTTCCTGTGGAATCAAATTTAATCATGGCGCAGGATAGACACCAAGATTTAACAATTGTAATACATGGGAGAGAAAATCTTGGACAAACTTGTTTAGGAATGAGTGTGACTTAGCTAAGTGAAGGATAAACTTTATTATTAACAGAGAAGGAGGGGATGACTTGAAGGAACTTAGCGCTGCGGTCTGCGGCATCGGTTTCCGACCATGCCCCTCACTTCTCTCCTGTCCCGGAAACAGAAAGAACCCCGGTTAACCGCAACGCCCTACGTTTCTCTTGTCTCTCTGGGGGAGGGGAGGGATGAAAAAGTTCATTTGTTAATGAAAAATATTGTTAAGATGCTTTTGAAATTCTTGATAAAGCGTAATAACAAAGATGTACACTTAAGTTTTGTTTGAGGTGGAGCTGGTAATCGGAAAATTGGTAAATAATAATAATAAGAAATATGATAAATAAAAAAAGAAACCGATTAGAAGGTTCCTTAATATTCATTAGAATTACAAAAGTAAAAAACTGATCTGAAGAGGTTGCAATTGATTACCCTCTTTTCTAGAAAAAAAAACTTTTAGGGATTAAAAATTTAGGGAATTTACATAAGAATAGTAATAATAAGGTTGAAAAGGCATATACTATTTGAGTTCTGCTAATGTAAAACCAGCCTACTCAAATACTGATCCTACGAGTATGTAGCTAGTAGCTAGTCACTCTCTCATCACTTTTAATTTTGCCTTCAACCTGATTCCAAGTTTCTGGGTCGAATTTTTGTATCGTACATAAGGATGAATGTGTTTGAGATTATTTTCTTTTATTTGACTTTCTTTTTCAGTAGCCCGTTTATTATACTTTTATTATTCTTCTATTTTATTGCTTTGTTTGAGCATCAAGCATGTTATTTTATTTTTAACCATATTATTATGTATATATTTTTTATTATTGAAACCTTCCAGTAGTTGAAAATCTATACTCATTACATACGACTCTTGACTTACGTTAAACTACACTGAACAAGTTGTGTGAATGTACAGAAATGGTGTGAGGTAACATGGTTTATTCTTGACTTTACAGGATTTATTTTTGTTTAAGCTGTTGGATATTTACAACTTTCGTTCAATATAGCTAACTTCATTTTAATATGATAAATTTAAATATTAAAAGTAAACTAGGGACATAAAAGTACTTTCCAATTATATGCATATAGGTATATTATATTATGTATTAAAAAACAACAACAAAGTATAAAATAAATATTACTGATCGATTAGCATGTGATGAATTATTCATGTAGTTTTATACAAATAAGATAACGCAAAAAACATACATAAGCACAACGATAGAGAGAATATATATTCATTATAAAGAGAAAGAATTGGCCTTGCCCAGTATTCGAACACGGATTACCTAATCACCGCTGCCACTTAAGGCAAATATTTTCTCTTCATAATAAAGATATTTAAAAACTATACATATATAATAATCACAAAAGAAAATTAATTATATATATATATATATATATATATATATATATGTGTGTATGTGTGTGTGTGTGTGTATGTATATAAAACCTTTTTGAACCAGAGTTTAAAACGAGTTTATAATTCCTTATAAAAGCGATACATTATTTGCTTTCAAGTGTACGGTCCGATATGTATTCATCGGTATGTTTGAACATTTTTTTTTCTTTCTTGTTTAAATCCTTTACTCAAATGAAACTAGAAGTTAATTTTTCTGATTTTACCAGCATTAGTAGGCTTTTCATACTGAAGATACACCTTCACCTCTTTTACTTTATGTGATGGTATGTACCGAATTTCCCAGGACCTATTTCAGTACTGTATGTCTGACATTTATGTCTCGAGCTTAGCTAATCTTAGCCATAATTTTAACATAATATAAATAAAACACATGAAAATATACAGTTATTGCTTTCTATGCCTTGATGAAAACAAGGCTATATATTAAACATCCTTTGGTGCAGGCTTTTTAATAGTCTGTCCCTAATTCATGAATAAAATAACGATACAAATTAAAGGGCCGATTACTTGGATCAATTATTGTAGTAATCATCTAGAAATCGGAACCTTTAATAAATAAATTACTTTTTTATACAAAAACTAGCTGTATATCCCGGTTTCACCCGGAGAATTTCATTTTTTAAATCTATAAACCGAGACTTTTATCGACTCAAACGGTCGATTTTGTAAAAACCAATGTAAAGCGAGATCAAAACGATGATTACAACAATAACGAATATACCCAGAGATCGGCTGAAGTAATGCAATTTTAATATGGACAGGTATTCGCACCTGGTATGAAAGAACCACTGAGCGAAATTTGGAGAATTTAGGACAAACGATACGATTTCTATAAAGAACAAACAGAATTTCATCTTTCCATAGATTATAGCTGTATATACCGGTTTCTCACGGGGAATTTCATTTTTCTAAAGAAACGGTCGATTTCTTAAAAAAAACATTGTAAAGTGAGATCATTATGAAAACAATAAAGAATATCAGCTGAAGATCGGCTGAAGTTATGCAATTTTAATATTATCAGGTGTTCACACCTGGTCTGAAAGAACCACTTAGCGAAATTTGGAGAATAAAGAATATCAGCTTAAGATCGGCTGAAGTTGTGCAATTTTAATATGGACAGGTGTTCGCGCCTAGTATCAAAGAACCACTGAGCGAAATTTGGAGAATTTAGGACAAACGGTATGGATTTCTATAAAGAACAAATAAACCAACAAACAAACAGAATTTCAACTTTATTTATATAGATAAGCAAACATTAATGAAATTACACAGAATATTTGTTTATAGCGTAGGTACCGGATTGTTGATAGTTGTCAAAGTAGATTAAAATGGTCACAAATAAATTATCTAAGGAATACGGAATTCGCATATATGTACTCATCATTGATAAACAAATGAATTGTTGCTAATATAACTTCTTACATCCCTTTTTTCGGGATATTAAAGACTCTAAAGGCTATTTCAATACGACAAAAAACTATGTTCTTTTATCACTTTTAGTTCGAAACTTGTGCCGTCTATTTCCGGTTGGGTGCTCAACTATGGATTTCGAAGTATTACTAATTACGTAGTACTAAGAAAAGAAAATCAAAATAATTATAAATGTCACGAGAAACAATTAAACCAAAGCATTACTAGCTCTATTACGGCAACTTTGTCGTAATTACATTAAATGGTGCTTGATTCTTTGAGCCTGCATCTATACTATACGGAATACATTCTACATTTATTATTACGTTATATAGAAGACGATTATAGTTAACAGTATTAAGTATATCCATCTTTGAATTGAAGAAAAATTCTATTCCCAAGCAATTAATGTAACATCTCTAATCGGAGGAAGGTGATTAAATTGATCAATAATTTGTAATAATACTTATGAACTTATACGACTATTTTAATACGATCAATTATCGTGCTTTCTTTTTTATGTCGCCATATTTCGTATGAAATTTGGAATTTAATAGGACCAATAACATAAAAAATTTAACAAAAGATAATTCTATGCAAAAAAAAAAAAAAAAAAAATATAATGAAAATTCGGCAGAAAAAACTTGGCTTAGCTAAATTATCCGTTACCTTTCCCGTTCTCATTTCAAATCCAAGAACTAATGAATGTCAGTTTTGTCGAATTTTCCAACAAACAAATTTTATTATAGAGTGTAATACATACATATAAATACATTTATATAACTGGCAGTGTATTATAAAATATATTTATTTTTTAATTTTTATAATTAACTTTACTAGTCCTTATGTATAACAAAATATATATACTGATATACTATAACAGCAATATAAGTATGAAACACCTTTTGCTTTACTATTACATCGTTTCAAGCAGGCAAAGCCTTTTGATTTTTTTAACAGGATTCCAAGCGTACTATGACGTGTAAAACATTAGGTCAGTATTCCCAAGTGACCTTTGTGTGTGAATGTCAGGGGTGTGGGACAAAAGGGAGATTTCGTATTGGCATCCAGCTCTTCTTTTAATGTTAACATTCTTAATAACCCCTTCCCACAGTAAAAACCCGTCTACGAATAAAAAATAGGCCTATCGTAAAGTTTAAAGTTTTATATTCTCAATCATATAATAAAACTATATAGACATATTAGCTTAATCAAAAATTTCCAGCAGCAAATGGAACTGTTCCATTATCTTAGACCTGTGCTGATGAGCTACCATATTAAGTAAGGCAGCCTTACTTTTTGTTAAATAAAATATTTATCACTGGTTTTTACTATTTTTTTCCTACTTACAAGGAAGCTTAGAAGTAGTCACAAGGTTGTATTTCATTGTGATTGAGGTTGTGAAAGTTAAAATTATTGCAAATTTACGATTAACACTTTAAACGTAGTAATAATAATAAAATATATTTCTGGGTAATTTAAAGAAAATTCTCAGTGTGCACATACATAACTTTGAAAGGGGAATAAGATATACCATTCCGTAAGGCAAACTGTAGATTGTCCAAGTAAATAAAAAAAAAAATAATAATCATGACATACCAAGGCATTAAAATAATAGGGCAATCTTCACTTATTTATTACTAGCATTCCCCGTCGCGGCTTTGCCAGCGAGCGTTTAAAATCAATTCTGTGATCATTATCTTGATATAGATTTAATATAATATGTTATAATATGTTAACTGATGTTAAGGAGATTTAATAGAATCGTAGCTTCCGGTAGGTGGAATGTTGGAGGGGGAAGCTGCCGGTTCGGTAGAAGAGAGGGAGACGCGCAATGAAGAGAGTTCACTAAAACCGCCGAAACAAAAATTGCTTACTCCTCGTGAACGCTTCATTTTTCGGCTTTAAAACATGGTTTTCGACTCCCCGTAGGGCCTTTTGAGTTAAACTCGTCGTATCAAGATCTTTAAAATGAGTCCAAATTAGATATTTTTTCTCGAAGTGCAAACATAGGTGTCCGTTAGAGTTAAACGAAAATTTCGCCATTTAAACCCTTTAGAGTTAACATTTTTGAAATTCCTTTCTTAGTGGTTACCTACATCGCGTTTAAAATCTAAATTCCGAACTTCAAGTTTCTATCATTAATAGTTTTTGCTCTGCGGCTCAGGACAAAGCCTCCTATATATATAGAGATTGTACTGCTGAATATTTAACAAGTTCATTAAATAACTCTTATTCCCTTTTTTTACTACTAATTCCGAATTACTTGACAACATTTACGTGTCTTTTTCTACGTTTTTTTTGCTTTTAACGATATTTATCTGTTGAATAAAATCTGGATCTGACTATATAGTCTAGATATAGATAGACTAGATAGATTCCTAGTAGCATAGGAAGCTGCTTTATTAAATGAATCTATAATTTAAAGCGTTTAAACGATGTTAAAAGTTTACTAAGTATTTTAAATCTAAATGGTTCGTTGGATTTGTTTCTTCGTATCCCTTTCCTTTAAGTTGGATGGTTCTAAATCTTTTTTTATTTTGAATCTAGTTTATTTATTTTTTTTATTATCAGAGCCACCCTGGAACAGCATCGATGCGGATAATGCGTCTGTATATGCGAAGATTCTATTTTATTAATAAAATAGGCGTTGAGAAAAAGGTGCGAATGTAAACGGGGGTTTGTCTGTGGTAAAACCCAAAGAAGGAAAGATTATGAAGCCCAAGCAACAATAGCATTAAATATAAATAATGTGTATCCATACAGGAGCTGCTTTGGGAATGTTAATTGCCAGAAAAACGAAAGGATTCTCCCGCTAAATTTATTACACAACGTTAATTGGAAGGATTTATGTAACGCCCAACCCATCCCCCCCACCACCTTGTTGCTTACCGTTATTAAAGCAGTCTTTTTGAATACTCCCTTTTTTTTATGGGATTAGCGAAAGATACTTTGTAAGGTATTATGGTTTTTGCGTTCATGCAATGGTTACAAAGTTTTAGCCGAATTATTCATACAGCAGGGAGTGACTGGAAGCCATAAGATGATGGTACGTGAACAAGATACGCAAATGCCTCATTAGTTTTCCATCGTGATGGCCGTTGAATCACGTTATTGCGCTGCGCTATTGTTATTTGCAGCTTCATGTACGGAATTTATTCAACATTTAAGGTTGCAATAGAAAAAGTAACGTGAGTTTAAATCTTCTGAAGTTGTATAAAAATTCATTTGTGAGTCAGGAAACATGATTCATTTTTACTAATGAATATACAAAATATACCGTAAGATCTCTTCGATGGGGAAAGTATGGAGTATTTTTAAAGAATAAAGTAGGTTAGGAAGTGGTTTATTTGATGGGATTATATTATGTTACTCTACAGTTATAAAATTCTAGAATTAGTCATTGTTTTTTAATTTCTTAGAGAGAAATAAGTATGGCAATGAAAGTTCATTCAAATAGACCATAATTGAAAAATTCATTCACTTGACCATAATTTGGAACTTTTCTAACCACAGATTATTCTCACTTATCTTTAAGAAGCAATAGAGTAGGGTTCCGATTAACCGAGGTCCGGTCAACCGAGGTCCGATTATCCAAGGTGCCAAGTCTGAGGGGAGGGTGGGGGGATGTGTATGTGTATGAGTTCATTTAAACAAACTACAATAAAAGATTTCTTTTTAAAAAAAAATAGTTTCATGATTTCTGTTATTATGCATTATTATTATTAAATATTTATTAGGTTTTCAAGCATATATGGGTCATTCTCCCAATACATACAAATTTATGTCCCAATGAGATTATATTATTTGTGTGAAATTGCTAATAATTCAATTGCATCCACTGGTTAATAGAAGACCTCAGCTTGTTGTTCAAGAATTTTTATCTCAGTAACAATTTGTTTATAGACCTAAATTTAAACTTAAAATGTCAATATCTATCTCCCTCACCTGTCCCAAAGCTCAAGTTGCTGACTTTGATGGTGGAAAAAAGATATATAATCTTTTATTTATGAACTAGTTTTTTTGTTCATACTTGTTAGAAGGTCCTAATTATTTGGTTTTACGGTATATTGCGATTTTCGTATAATAGAAAAAAAGTTATGATCCATGATCTACCTGCCCCATAGATGCAACCTATCTCCCTCACGTTGTTTTGAAATCGGGCCTCAAAACTTTGGAAACCTTTATTTCATTAGAATTCATTGCTGGCAACATTGTAACAGATTCCCGTCTCAACAAGGATAAACCTTTTGACAGAAGTTCTGCTCTCGTTTCCTCGTGAGGGTGTTTTTATCGGTTAAAACGGCGAATGTCGTTTCATTTCCTATCTCCCTCACCCACTGATATTTCCTAAAAAGTGAGTTTGATTCACGTTATATTACGGTTAATTTGTAGGTTTACAAGGGATTTCAATAACCCATACATGTTGTTCAAGAGAGACTGACATGGAATGGTCTACTTTAATATAACCTCAAAAACCTATCTCCCTCACATCTATCTCCCTCACTCGGGTGGAATGAGGGAGATAGACTTTGAGTTGAGTTTAGTAAAACCTGAACTCTAAACTTATTTAAATATTTAAGGAAAATTGATTTTCAGGGTTGTTGTCTCTCTCTATTAAATAATATTTAGAGAGAGAGAGAGAGAGACAAAGACTAGTTGACACGTATTTGTTGTTATGTTGTTTTTTTAACGTCACTTTATGCCACTAAGGCTAGCCGGTCGATGCTACAGTGGGAGTCCTAAATTTTACATATCCAGGTATAATTAGGATAGGGATCTTTAACCGTACCGAGTACCGGACATCGCACAGGCGCGGGTCCTATATTTTTCGTCCTATCCGAGGGACGCTTTTCGCTTACAACTCGCAAACGAAGGGATTAATCGAAAAAATGTATACGACCGAAAATGTTCTTGAAAACCTGAAAAGATTGACACCAATTAGAAACCTCAACGACCATTTTTTCGCAAAAAAAACACGGTTTTGCGCTTAGGAAAGGAAGGAGAAAGTTGCTAGAGGGAAAACTCAGCTTACGGCCTCCCTTCTAATTGAAACATAGGCAAAGTCCAACCTCATCCAAATCTGTTTACTCAAAACAGGCTATTTACGCACTACCACTTTCCCAGATAAATTGCTTTTCGCCGAGTACCAAATCGTTGTATTTATGATGTACATAAGGACTCGAATATTTACTTTTTTTATTCTGTAAACTTTTAATTTATTTGAATTGATAAATACCGATTTGATTGATAAAATAAATAAATCCTAATTTTATCGATATTAATTAAAACTGATTAAACCCTTGGCTAAAGGCTTCAATGCGTATCAAGTAAGTGCTGCATCGGATAGACAAAAACATTTTTTTTTTATTCCTCAAAGTCATGATCTGGGAATTAGAAATTTAGTTTTACGTTTTAGGTTTTTAAGGTGTATTTACAGAGCATGTTAGTATAAGCAACATGACTGACTTCGTGGTAAGAGACAAAAAAAAAATTAAATAAGGTTTAATATTCGTAAAATAAGATGACACATGATGGAAAGTTTTCAAAATCGTTCAAGGTAACCGCTACTTATAAGCGAAACTAGCGTGGCACTATTCTGGCAAAAGTACAGGAGACAAGGGTCGAGTTGCTTTTGCACATGGTTGTTTACAGATTTTCGACTAACACAAGTGTAAAAGTATTTTTAGAAATCAAGGAACAACTTGGGTTCCTTGTTTTCAGTAGTGTCATAGTCTAATCAGCCACTACGATTGAACTAAGTCCGAAGATATACTGAGTAGTACGGCACAGTGCTTAGTTTGTTAAAATCCCATTATCTATTTTTAGTTACCCACGGGAAATCGTTTTTCCCAACAAAGTACTTGATTTTATAACACGCGTACATGCCTGATTATTATTTGTGACACAAAAGGCATTTCTTCTTGGTTCGATAGAATTCAAAAGAGTAGAACAATAACTTTTAAAAAAAATTAACCAGTAAATTCAATTTCTGAGTTGTACCTTTGTTCTACGACGGGTGCGTTATATCCATTTCAAAGGATCCAATGGCTACGTTGGGGTCCTGGCTACGAATGCGGCTCTTATACGTTTTTATTTTAATTTAAAAACAGGTCATTAAGGATGTATATATATATATATATATATATATATATATATATATATATATATATGTATATATATATATAGGTGGTTAGGGTTACTTTCTTTATAGATCACTTCAACAAAATCTACCAGAAATTATTAATAATTCCGTACAATTTACAAAAATAATTTTTTTCATTTTTTCAGAAACTCATAAGTGTTAATTTTTTGAACTTTTATTAAAGGTGCGGCCTCCTAATATCTCGTATTGCCCCCTCTTGCACGGGTGAGTGCTCTCATCCTGTTAGGCTTAGAAGAAATCAAATTTTGGATTAGTTCCTCTGGCACAACATCCCATTCTTCTCGAAGAACAATTTTTAGCTCATTTACATTACTAGGGGATGGATGACGATTCCTAACACGTCTCCCTCAAGTGTTCTATTGGATTCACATCAGGAGATTGTGCAGGCCAGTCCAAAGCTGAAATTCCCAGCTGCTCCAAGTATTCGCTGACTATACTTGCAGTATGCGGGAGAGCATTATCCTGCATTAAAATGAACTGATCACCAATAAATGGGGCGAATAGGATAACAGCCTCGATGAGTACTTCCTCAATATACTTGTGTCAGGTACACCAGTCAGGCGCCCCATTTTCAATAAAAAAAGTTCAGTACGGGTAAGTAAATTTATTCCTCCCCAAACCATACCTGATTGCCTTTAGAAAGGCTGTGACTCGCGCAGGGTGCATTGAGCGAATTGCTCCCTTGGTCATCTTCACACTCTGTCACGACCCTCTGAGCGGTACAGATCAAACCAAGAACAGAATAGCCCCCCATTGCTCGAAAGACCAATTTAGATGCCGGCCAGCGAATAATCGGCGTACTCTCCTATGTCTTTCCAGGAGTAGGCACCCTACCTCAGGGCGCCTCAATGCAAGCCCTTGCTCCCTCAGTCTCCGCCGTACAGTATCTGTGCTAATATGGGTATTCCACGCCATTTCAAGTCTATCCTGGACTTCGGAAGCAGTCAAATGACGATTTCTCAATACTGAGAGGGTGGGAATTTCACTTTTGGACTGGCCTGCACGGTTTCCCGATATGAATCCAATAGAACATTTGTGGGATAATTTAAGGAGACGTGTTAGGAATCGTCATCCACCCCCTAATAATGTAAATGAGCTCAAAATTGTTCGTTAATGTAATGCTGTGCAAGAGGAACTAATCCAAAATTTGATTTCTTCTATGCCTTAAGGATGAGAGCACCCACCCGTGCATGAGGGGGCAATACGAGATATTAGGAGGCCGTACCTTAAATAAAAGTTTAAAAAATGAATACTTATGAGTAGAGACCGGATTCTCGTGCAATTGCACTTTTTTTTCGGTTGCTTAAAATCGATCGGGGACAAGTTATTTACACGAATTAAGGCTTCCTGATTAACATATGTAAGTTTTATTTTGCACGAAATTGCACATTTTGAGGGTTACTGCACAAATTTGCACATTTTAGGTTTCAGTGCACGAAAGTGCATTTTTTGATATTTCATTAAAAATATTGATTTTTTTTAATTTTTATTATAGAGAATAGTTATGATTTATTTTAAAATCACCAACAATAATACCGATATATGTATGTATTTATAAATTATTTTTCTACCTAATTTTCTAAGAAAGAAAAAATTATTCACGATTTCAAAATATTTCTTCGAACTCGTTACGGAAATGGTATTATGTCGAACAACGTTCCTTTGTATTAACTTTCTTAAAAGTTCTAACTGGATTTGTCTCAACTTTCCCACCTACTCCTTTATTTCCATATCATTCTGAGGTTGAGTTTAGTTCGGTAAACAAGTACAAAAATTTTCACTATTGACCTATGGCCTAAATTGACAGCCAGCCAATCTTCCAAAATCAAATGGATAAAACCATACCCAGAATTGAAAGAAGACGGGAAAACACGCAGTTAACTGCAGCACAAAAATCCAAGCGAACTCCAATTCATCAATTACAACAAACAAAGCTGCTCGTCGTTAGACAATAACAAACAGTTTTTACCGATTTATGTTACACCATGGTCGCTTCCAATATTCCATTCAATAAACTGCAGTCCAAGCCCTTTAAGTGTTTTTTGCAAAAATACACAAAACAAAACATTCCTGACGAGAACACCCTAAGAAAAAAATTACCTCAAAAACTGTTTTAAACATTCTGTTGAAGAAATACGAAAAATAGTTGAAAATAATTATATTTACATCATGGTAGATGAAACAACAGACCCACGGGGACTTAATATTTGCAGTATAATTGTTGGAATCCTAGACCTGGAGATTGAACCCAAACCATACTTCATTTCATGTAAGCAGCTTCCAAAAACGACAGGTTAGCAAATTTTTTCTGTCATACATCCTACCAAGATAAAATCCTTTTATTTTTTAGCGATGCCGCTCCGTATATGGTAAAAGCTGGAGAAGCATTAAAAGTTTTTTATTCAAATATGGTACATGTAACTTGTGTAGCGCATGATTTAAACCGTGTTGCTGAAAAAGTTAGGGAAATTTGCCGAAATATGAACACACTTGTTAATAATGGGAAAAAATATATTTAAAAGCTCCTCACCGCGTTACAGCTTATAGAAATAGTATGGACTGCTCCCTTCCCCCAGAACCTGTGATAACTAGATGGGGAACATGGATCGAAGCAGCCCTATTTTATTCAGATCATTTTAATAATTTTAAAGAGTTTGTTTCTACTCTTGAAGATGATGCAGTATCTGTGCAAAAAGTAAAATCTTTTTTTAAATTTTACATCTGTTGCATCAGATCTAGCATTTATAAGATCCCATTTAATCGTTCTACCTTCGCAAATAAAAAAGCTTGAAGAGCAAACCTTAACGTTGAGATCACAGATTAATATTATCGAGAAAGTTGGAGATGAATTTACGAAGCATAATATGGAAATGAACATTATTGTAAATTTAATACGATAAAATTTTAGAAATTTCTATTTGATAAATTAATATAGTTAGTAGAAAATTACGAAAATTTATGTTTTAATATATATATGTTATTAGTTTTGTTTAATTATGATTCCTCGCAAACATTTTTTTTGTTGGTTTTGTAAGCACATATGTATATAACAATAATTATATAAATATGTTAAATTAATATTTGATTTTTTAATTATACACCGCCTCTTCACACAGCAGAAGGTTGAATTGCACGTTTGTCAGTGTTTTTTATTTTTATTGCACGCTTGTCAGTGTTTTTTATTTTTATTGCACGTTTTTGCACGTTTGGCTAATTTTTATTGCACGTTTTTAAAATTTTTACTGCACGAAATCCGGCCTTTACTTATGAGCTTCTGAAAAAGTGAAACAATTTATTTTCGTACATTGTCCACAATTATTAATACATTTTTTTAAATGTTTGGTTGATTTTGTTGAAGTGGCCTATAAAGAAAGTAACCATAACCACAAATTAAAAATCAAATAGAATTTACTGGAATTATGAGGGATAATGTGAGTGTCCGGTTTTTTTTGCTGTAGAGTTTATATATATATATATATATATATATATATATATATATATATATATATATATATATATAATATATATTACATAATAAGACGTCCCAATAATTTCACAAAGCGTTTCCACAGTGATTTGTTGATACGTAAGCAGTTAAATAAGGCAGCATGCATCTACTCTTCAAGAAACCCTTAAAAGACAACCCTACTTCAGACCCTGATGTAATTTCATGATTTCCACCTACTCCTAAACCAGTAGAAAAATATGTCCTCACCCCTAAGGAATGTTTTTTAGCCAACAGATGTATCAATACTATCATATTAATAATTGGACGCTTTTATAAGCAGATATTCATGGAGAAACCTCTAATAGATTCAAGATACAAGTCAACATGCGAAGTCACAACATACGAAGTCTTTATCAGATTAAGGTTAACTGCTGCGAAGTTCCTCAAAAGAATCTTGTGTAAGAGCGAGAGAAACTGCATTGGAGAAGAATGAATTTATTCTCAACAAAAGGTGACCTAGAGGACGGACAGCCGAATTAGGTGGACACGTTTTTAAAAATCTCACTATGGCCCAAAAACCACTATGGTTTTTATAAATGTTCAGAACTACAGAAAACTGGTCCTTAATAAAGAAACCGATCCACTCTTTTAATTCTATTGAAAACAATACAATAAATGATTAATAATTCAATTGAGATGCGAAAAAAAAAAAAACGTATTTCCAGGTTTGAGTTTTGAAGCAGAAAGGACTGAATACCTACACAGGGGTATGAAGAGTTATTTTTGTGATATTTCCCTACCAAAAAGGTCCTGAAAAGGTACGGCGTATCTTCTTCTATGTAAAAATCAATTAAAACAAATATTAAGAATTGTGTAGGTAAACGGACGGACGGATCTTATCCTGAGTTCCATTAACTTTTTCCTACCTCAAAGCCGCGGAGATAATCTAAAGAACACACATTTAACTGAGAACCCTCCAGAACATAATCCGCTTAATTTTGTGGGAGAAAAAAAAAACAAAAAAAAAAACGCCGTGAAGCGTGAAGAGCATATTCTTGACCCATTGTTTGTTTTTCAAATATCATGTCCTTTTTTTTTTCTCTTTTATTCTTATTATCTGTACTAAAGGTACCGTACTCTGGTGAAAATCTTACAGTCCTCATTTTGCAAAAGGTTATTATTTTTTCAGAAGTTACATGAATAGCGTTGATTTTACAAATTACTACATTTATAGTGTTTTTGTTAGTGAAAACGACTCTGCTGTCAAATCATCAATCCAAGACTTAAAGTGTGAATTTCCTAGAAAACACTAATTCTAAATTTCATTGATTGCCTCGTCAAAATAAAAATTAATTAAAAGTGTAAAAATGTTTTTTATAAGAGTTTCAAATAGAATTTTAAAAAAATTAAAAGCTAACAACTAAATTATAATTTATACAGGGCTTTCTGGATAAGTACAGGAAAAAATAACGGCAAATATACACAGATTTTATCACTAAACATTTCCTATAAACGTAGAGCGTAACTCCTCTTTTCGATTAATACTGTTGTTTTTTTTTCAATAAGCAGGTTGATCTTTTTAAATGTAAAAATAGCTGTTAGATTTTTAAAGAAAATGGATAGAAAACTTCTTTTCTAAAAAAACACGGTTTTATATGAAAATCAACTATACTAGTTTAAGAACTTATTATCTTAATGTTGGGCGTTTAACAACTTTTAGTTAAAAGAAAAACTATAAGAAAATTTTCTAGGAATCATGATTCCATGTATGGACATGTCATAATTAAAGGAAGAACTGTAGAAAAATGTATAATATATAATTAATCATATCTAAGATGTTTAGCTATTTAATATGATTGTTAATTAATTATTAATAGCTTCTTATTTGTGTATTTTAGTGGCAATACCGTAGGGTGTGGACGCCATGAGTGACTTTGAGGCAGATTTTTTTATAGCTCATACTGGTGGAAGGTATTCGCTATTGTTGAGTTGTATTAATGATGGTCTTTTTATTTATAATCGATAATTATTTATTTATTAATGAAACTAGCAATATCAAATTATCAGGTACTAGAACTTATAGGTTGGAAATAAACCTGGCCCCGTATATAATAGAAACTAAAACAGAAGTGTAATAACAATTTGGGGTATTGTCTTTAAAATATAATAATATCCATTATTTTACTCTTACAGGTACCTTATTAGCTCATTCCTATTATTATATACAAAAATTATAATGTTTGATTCATTTAAAAAGAAAAACGACTAAATAAACTAATGTAATATATGAAGGATTTTAAAACTTTAAACTTGGGATCATTTCTCTGTCGAGATGTTAAACATTTTGTCTTTGAATGTACCCTCAGTACAGTCGAAGGCAGGAAATAGCTGATGTTTTTTATACGGACAGTATGGAAACTAATAAGTTGATCAAAAGAGAGAGATGGAAATATTTGAGTGAGTGAGAGGGTAAGGAGGAGATGTACTAACCTAATTAAATTACTTGGCCACTATCGATAGCACTTCACATATTATTGCCAGTTTTATTCGAAATCTCGGTGTGTCTACTTGTCCTCGCATTCGGTTCCTTATGTTTGTGGTCCAGTTTTTTTTTTTCCTCAAATGTTTGTAAGGCTAGTTGAGTGATATCGTGCTATAAATATTTTACTATGCAGTGCTTAGCGATTTGTGGAAATTATCGGTATTTGATCATCATATGCGGAAGCCATACGTCAACCGCCTTACAAGGAACTAACGTAAGTCCTAATATTTTGGCTAAAAAAGTATAACTATATTAATTATAAGTATTTCATTGTATTTAAGAGAAAATATAGACTCGAAAAAATATCTAAAATTGTAGTTATATATAGAATTCCAAAGGTAGATGAAAATAAAATTGATAAAATGTTTAAGGAATAAAAAGGCTCCAAACTTACATTTAAATTTACAGTTAATATTTATGTGGAGACAGATCCAAATATTTCTAAAAGCTAAATATGGGCGATAATAAATAGATATTCTCCAAATATGTGTAAGAGGTACTTTGTATGTTTTTAAATTTCAGGTAACTTAAAATGAACTTGAGAACAAAAATGGGTTTAAATTCATTAAATCGTTATGATCTTCAGAAATCATCTGATAATATTAACAATTATGAATACCATACTGTTAATGCCCTTGATTAGATCCCAGCTTTGGACTCCCACTCGCTACGCTCGCTCTACAGGGATAAGGAAACCCCTAAACGGGTTCTTTTTAGTGAAGAACAGAAAAAACACACTAAGAAATGTTGGCTTTGCACAGAAGTAACATTGGGAAACTAGTACCATTTTTAATTTAGATAATCGTTTTTCCATTCCTAAATTTACCATTACGTAAACATTTTATAAAGGATATTGAATGCCGAATCTTAGTCAGTGCGAGAAGGCGTTTCGCGGGCTTGTAAAATTTCCACTTCCATTTTATATAATTATTCAGTCCTGTTGGAAACCGCGCCCATAAAACATTTTTATTACCTTCAGCAAAAGGGGGCTTCGGTAATGAAGATGTGTTACATTCCCTACGACCCCAAATTACCGTATCGTACCCCTACACCCGTATTTTTTTTTTTTTAAAGTTTAAAGTATAATTACTCCGTATTACTAATAATTTATGCAAGCAATTTGCACCGGATGCTCCCGACATCAAAAGTATTTTTACAATTAAAAAATAAAATGAAAGGAATGGAAGCATTCTAATGTTCTTAGGGGAGGGGAGAGTGTAATTAGGACTTCTTTGAAAAAAAAAACAGCAAATAAAACGCCGATTGTAATAGTAAGCAACGATTCTTATAAAAAATGACTTTCTAATTGTAAATATCCTACATGTAGGTTCACGAAATAATACCACTTCATTTGTTTGCCTGAAATTTAAGAAACCAGGAGTTTTGACGTTTAGTTGTCTAATATTTACTTTTCAACACTTGGGAATAAAAGAATAATTAATTTAGTGATAACAGTAGTTCTTGGGTCGAAATATTAAACAGTTAAATAAATTTTATCCAAATGTATTCTCTTAAAAAATAATAATAAAAGATAAAAAAAAAAAATCTTTTGAACAGATACATATTTCTATAGATAAATGAAAGATTATACAACATAGATGACCAAATGAATGAAATTATGTATTTGAGCAAGTTTTAAAAACCTTCAACTTCCTTAATTTTATTTATTTTGTATTTATTTTTCTGCCATCAATAGTTGAATTTTCCCTGGTGGTAGAAAAACGTTACGGAAAAACGTGTTTTACGTTAAATAGAAAAACGTTACGGGCTAACATTTATGTTTCTTCACCTTATATTGAAATTTGTAGCAAACGAAATAAGAAACATCGTACATATTAAAATATTAACAAGAAAAGAAACAAATATTAAAACAGTAGTAAGGAAAGAAAAAACTGCAGGAGATCTCCATATATTCAAACTGTTGTAAGATAGAACTATTAACGTTTTACTTCATTGTAATCAAACATTAAAAAAACTTTTTGCAACAAAAAAAAAAAAAAAGCCAACGCCAACTAAAGATGAAAATGTATTAAACATAATATTATTGAATAACATTTTTTAGTAAAAAATAATAATTTAAATATTTATTTCCACTACAGAAGTTGAATTTTCCCAGTTAGAATATAGAATAGGAAATGGTTATGGAGTAATATTTAGCCGAAATCATTCACATCGAGATGGTATCCAATATCAATAGAAGTGTTGGAGGCGTTAAAAGAATGCTCATGTTAAGTCCTTATCTTTATGACAACTTAGCCACTTCCATAACCTTAGCAAATGTCAAAACAAAAAGCATGTTTTCTTTATTTATTTTTTTCTCCTTTTCTTTTTCTTTCTTTTATTCGTGCAGTCTCCCTTAGACTGGACTTTCGTTGTAATTCCTCTCGTTGGAGGCAAAAGCTTAATTATGAATTCAGAAAGTGATCCATGTATTTGTACGTGGAGTGAATAATTTCTTATTACACAATAAATCATCTTTATCCGTGTTACTTTGTTTTGTTTTTTTACATTCTGTGAATTCTGTTTGCTAGGTCTAGAGCCTTGTCTTCTGTTTCCATCCAATATTTTTATTGTATCATAAAAGAGTTAAAATATGATCGTTAAACTAATAACTTAAATACTAATTTATATTTACTTATATATTTAAGTATTGCAGAAACGATTTAACATATATCATGATTAGGTAATGTGAAAGTCTTTCTAGTACTTTCTTCACTGTATGAACTAAAGAGAAAAGCATTATTTAAAACCAATACTACCCAAATGCATTGTGATGTTACATAAAACAGTTTGCTTATTAACATACAAAACACATTGATACGCAAAATGAAAACGATTGAAGTGGGCGTAGGAAAAAGATTAAAAACTGTAATTCAATTATTTCTCTGTCATAATAACATGAAATTTATTATTATAATTTATAAATATTTTTTATTAGAAAATACAAGATTGGCCTTGGGCAGGATTTGAACCCGGATTTCCTTATAAGGCCAATTTTTTCTCTTCTTATAAAAAATATTTAAAAATTAAAGACGTGTACTTGTGTGTTTTACCAAATCAAGAAAAAATTCTCAACATTTAAAAAAAAGTGAGTAGCTCTAAAAATAAACATCTTTCACAACTTTTAAAATCTATTTCTCGAAAAGGTTAATAGCGCTCTTGGCATTCAGTTTTTAAATGTTGGTTTGTCCATACTGAAATGAGCCATGATTTTTTTTTTTTGCCAATCTATTAGAAGTATAAGATAAGTAGGGGAAACTGGGGCGAATGTTCCATAGGGGTACGTTTCCCAACTCATTTGCTATCGAGTCAACTAACCAAAACGGCAGTGCTTATGTCTCCATCTACTTTAGTTTCAGTTCACTAGTTGCTTTTTCTTCAGAAGGTGACTAAAATTTCAAGTACCCATTGAAGCTAAAAATAAATGCACTAGCGTTAAAATTATTGCTTTAAGCATTTAATATACTAAAACTGGAGTTATTCATTGTTTAATTAACTTGTATACTCACTCATCAAGGTTAAGTCAAAAATACAACATGGGGACCTAGCAGGTATTCCAAGACCATATGACAGATATTCCAACAGCTTGTTCTTCTTGCTGAGTGCAAGAAATGGGGCCAAGAAAATTGTACCAAACAAGATTTCACGTTGAAAAATACATATTGCAATTTGTAAATAACAATATATGGAGTGTAATCACACTCTCGAAATCTACTCAACAATTCAAGAAAAAACAAACTTTGTTTCTCAGTACATAATTTTTAAATAAGCCATAACACTTTTAACGTATTTTTTCAATTCCATGACACCTCGAACATTGGTATATAATGCAAATAATTAATCATCCGCAGAACGTGCAATGAAGTAAGTTACTTGGGTAAAACTTAAATAATAAATGGCTAAGAAATCAATTTTGTTTCATATTCAACACTGAATATTGCAACTGTAAAAAATTAAAGTATTTTCCACTGTTTTGGAAATTATTATTATTAAAAAAATTAGTATTATTTTAAAAAATGAAGTAAAATAATAATTGAGAAATTGCATGGAATGAAAATGTGAGTCGTTTGAGAATGATGGGTCGATTTTGGTGATGTGCGCTAAAGTAGCCGTTGGATTGGTTGCCTTCACACGAAATCGGAAACTTTCCGTGATAACTCGGAAAATTTACTTTTCCGCCAGTTTCAACCCCTGTTTGGTTCTGACACCTTGTCTACTCTGATTGAGTTACCTTTAAAAATAATTCTGTTGCTAACTTCAGTGCTTCACTTACCAATAAAATATCAATATAACTGTAGGTCGGATAGAAATTAAACACGCATCATAAAATTTATATATATATATATATATATATATATATATATATATATATATATATATATTATTCTTCTGCTTTTATTTTAATTTATTAAACATTAATCACAAAATAAACCATTTAACATTAATCACAAAACACACATATACAATTACAAATTCGTTCGGATCTCTACAAGCATTTACTTACATGTCATTAATTTTTTTCAGTTCATCACGTTTACGTGATTAATATATTTATTCGAAAGAGAATTGAATTTTCAATCAATAAATTGATGGTATTTAAGAGGGGTAACTCAACATATTTCTTTTACTTATGAAACTATCTTTTTATCTATAATAATAATAATTTATGGGGAAAGGGAGGAATATTGCTCGTTATAATAGAACCCTATTATTACACATGAGGTTCAGTCAATAATAAAAAAACTATATTACCGCTGCGCATCGAGACTATATTGTTCTCATAATCATGCCAATGGATAAACCACATAGATATAAATGTATAAAAAGTAACTATATTGCCTCGAAAAGTCGCCAAAATATAGTTGTTTATTACTGACTGAATTTCAAGAACCCTATCATAACATTTATATCAACTCTCTCCTTCAGGGATTGCCATCTTCAGTATATTCCAAAACAAATAATCGAATTTAGAGCATTTAATATTTGTTCTATATAAATGATGGCAGAGAAGAGGAAAGAAGCAATGTACACCCTATAATCAATTATTGCTTCTAAATTAACTTCACATCCTCACATTGTAAAAATGGTAGATCAAGTTTACAGTAGGACCTCCATTATCCGGGCCTCGATTAACCGGGGATCCAATTTACCGGGGTCCCGTGGAGCCAATTTGTTTTTTTTAATAAGCTTTTTTAAATTTGTATGCCATTTTTTGTATGAATAATATTTAAAAAATGTATACGTAAATATTTAACGATTACACAATGGATAACTATCTATTATGAAATAAAACAATAAATGGAAAAACACAGAAAGCGAGTATTGTATTACTAGCATTCCCCGTCGCGGCTTTGCCCGCGAGCATTTAAAATCAATTCTGTGATCATTATCTTGGTATTGATTTAACATAATATGTTAATTGATATTAAGAAGATTTAGCAGAATCGGGGCTTCCGGTAGGTGGAATGTTGGAGAGGGAAGCTGCCGGCTCGGTAGAAGAGAGGGAAGCGCGCAATGGAGAGAGTTCACTAAAACCGCCGAAACAAAAAGTTGCTTACTCATCGTGAACGCTTCATTTTTCGGCTTTAAAACATTAATTAAATATTAAACTCGTCGTATCAAGATCTTTAAAATGAGTCCAAATTAGATATTTTTCTCGAAGTGCAAAAATAGGTGTACGTTAGAGTTATGTACACGTATATATTATGTACGACAATTTCGCCATTTAAACCCCTTAGGGGTTACATTTTTTAAAATCCTTTCTTAGTGGTAACCATCGTCGCGTTTAAAATATAAATTCCGAACTTCAAGTTTCTATCATTAGTAGTTTTTACTCTGCGTTGATTCTGTCAGTCAGGATAAAGCCTAGTTGAGATGTTTCTGGTATCTAATACTCCAATTCATAATCTAGGAACGGTATTGTTTTCAAGTCTTTCCAGGAAACTCCTACTCTGGCCTGTTTGGCTACAAAACAAAATATTGTCAGTTGTGATTTAGTCTCGATTTAAATACATACGAAGTAGCAAAATGTCGGAAAAAAGAAAACGTGTGGTTTTAACGCTTGAAGAGAAATTAACTATTAAAAAACAGATTAGAAAAGGGTGAAAGTGTTAAAAAATTGTCCGCTGAACTAGGAATCTGCGAACAAACTGTACGGGATATTTTGAAGCAGAAAAAAGACATTTTCGACTTCGTATCGTCGTCGGCCCATAATATATGAAAACATACATATACTTTTTTTGTTATTTTTGTATATTATAATTTAATGTATATAAAACGTTCGTTTGTTAATAAAAGTGATTATACCTTACAAGTGATTTTTTTTTTACCTTTTTTTCTATCACATTAAGTCAATCAAATGTTTTAATTCGATTATCCGGGGTTTCCGATTATACGTGAACCCCCATACCCAACATTACCCCGGATAATGGAGGTTCTACTGTATTTATTTATTTTATTACATGTAATTATTTTCTGATCAAAAACCAAGTCGTCTTGGCTGGGCTGAGTAAAATGATGATCAAGTTGGGAGTGAGGAGGATACGAGGAGGGAGCTCCTGATTAGGTTGCTATAGCATTCAATACCCCCCCCCCCCCCGTTACTACTTAGGCCACTATTTTGGGGGGCCGTTGAAAGACAAGGCCCCAGGGGTCAGCCCTAAGGTCTTTTCTTTCCCTCCTCCACCCGTATTCGCTTCCCCTTCCAATGTCCTCTTATAGCTGCTATCAGGACTAGTGCTTCAGTATAAAATGAAGCTCTACAAAACCAAATCCTAAAGTTCAAATCATATTAAAATGTTTAATGATGGTTACAGATGAAATTGCAAACTATTCATTATTTGGCTAGGTCATAAGGACTATTAAACAATATAATGAAAAAGAATTAGATATTGCAGTATTTGGGAAAAAAACTTGGGGCCAAAAGAAAAAAAAAAGATTTAGATTCTCTCATTCAAAGGAGGCAAACCAATTCCTCCTAGAACATTGAATTATGAGCATTATTTAAAAAAAACGCAGACTAACGAGCGTTTATTTTAATTTAATTTTTCGTTTAAATGTTTTTAAAATTTTATAAGCATAATTATTATTTATAATATTAAAATACTTATAAATTATGATTATATATCTTCTTCTTTACCCAACCCTTATACCTTCCGGTGTCGGGGCAGCCTGCAACCATTTTCTATATACCTCTCTATCAACAGCCAACCTCCTAATCTCACTCATCGTGAGTCCCTTCTCCCTCGCCAGATCCGATATGAGATCCTCCCATTTATTTGTCGGTCGTCCTCTAGGTCGTTTTCCGATTGCTCTTGATTCCCATACCCTTTTTGGCAACCGATTGATTGGCATTCTTTGCACATGGCCAAACCACTTCAATTCTTTTATGTGGATAAAGTCCATCAGCGGTTCCTGTCCCGTATCTTCTCTTATTCGTTGGTTTCGCACTCGGTCCAATCTTGTCTTACCGAGAGCTTTTCTAAGGAATTTCATTTGTGTGGCTTGTATGCGGCTTTCAAACTTCTTGGTGCTAGGCCAGCTTTCAGCTCCATAGGTCAGTGTAGGGATGAATACTTGTTTATAAATTGTCATTTTGGTTTTCATCTCTACTTCCCTTTTTCCAATTATGACATTGCGGAGCTCGTAATAAACATTTGTCGCTTTCCTTATACGTTGATTTATTTCGTGACAAAGCCGACCATCATTACTAATTTTGACGCCTAAGTATTGATAGGCATTAACTTGCTCCAAATCTGAACCTCCACATGCCACAGTTTCTTGTTCCATAGAACCACTTTTGGATACGACCATATCCTTTGATTTCTTGGGGTTAATAGTCATACCTTTTCTGCTTAGTGCTTCTTCCCAAGCTTGTAGTGCTTCTTGCAAAGCTACTCTGCTCTCCGCAATTAAGAGAATGTCATCGGCAAATACCAAATTCTGAATATACATGGGATGCATTCTCCAGTTTCCTACTTTGAATTTGGGGCTCCTCTGTTTAGCTTCCCATATTATTCTGTCCATGTATATTATAAAAAGCAATGGGCTTAAGCTATCTCCCTGCTTTACACCTCTTACCATTTTAAATCTGTCTGATTTATTTCCATTAAGCCTGACTATCCCGTAAGTGTTCCGGTATAGGCTTACGATTGCCTGAGTTATGTTACTGGGAACTCCTTTGTCTTCCAGTGCCTGTTGGAGTTCCACTCTTGGTACATTATCAAATGCCCCGGAGAGATCTAAGAAGGCGAGGTGAATCTTTTTGTCCCTTTCAACAAACTTCTTGAATATGCATCGGATTGTGAAAATATTATCTTGGGTTTGTCGACCGGGTCTAAAAGCTGCTTGTTCTTCCTGTAGCTCATTTTCTACTATTCTAATGAGCCTCCTTTCTAGTATTCTGGAATATAACTTTAGGGATACAGATGACAAACATATGGGGCGATAATTTTCACAATCTATCGTGGAACCCTTCTTGTGAATGGGAATTAAGACATTATTTTCCCAGTCAGTGGGAATTTCCTTCTTTTGGAATGCTTTATTGAAGATATTCAGTAACCACCTTAGTACTTGGCAACCACCATATTTCAACATTTCGGCCGTTATACCATCATCTCCCGCTGCCTTGTTGTTTTTGGCGTCTGCCATTGCCAATTCAACCTCCCAATCTTCGATAAGATCATCCTCTTCGACCGGGTAGTCCTATCAGTTCTTCATTATCCCTTTCTTCTATTCCATTCCCATTTCCAAATTTCTTACCGAAGAAGTATGCCCATTCTTTCAATACTTTAGCCTCTTCAGTAACCAGCTGTCCAGTACTATCTTTGATACTTCTTACTGGCTTTCCATATTTTCCACGTAGTCCCTTCACTGTGCTCCAAAACTTCCTTTTATCCTCAGCATAACTAGTTTGGAGTTCTTCACCAAATTCAATCCAGCTTTTTTCTTTAGCTAATTTCACTATTCGCTTAGCCTCTCTAGTCTTTTCTTTTGATTATATATCTAAGGAAAAAAAACTGGTAAATTGTCTCCATCTAAGATAAAAATAAATGAGAACGGTTTTTTATTACTTTCACTTACCTATATATGAAATATATAGTAAGTGGAAGTATTGCGATCGTGAAAAATTTCGACTTCCGGTTTTCAACGGAAATACACGTTTTGGGGTCCCCTGAGTCGAAATGACCAAGTCCCGCGAAATGGTCTGTGTGTGTGTGTGTGTGTGTGTGTGTGTGTGTGTGTGTGTGTGTGTGTGTGTGAACAGACTAGCTCAAAAACTATAAACCGTGCGATCCTGAAATTGGGTATTTAGTGTAAGTATATGCCCGCGATGTGACAGCATAAATTTCATCAAAATTACTCAAAGGGAGGGGGTACTTTATTTAATAACTTTTTATGTTTTTTTCGATTTTCTCAAAAACGGCTCTAACGATTTTGATTAAACTCAGTATTTGATCTATTTATATGCCCGAGATATGACTGTAAAAATTTCATCAAAATTGATTAACCGGAGGAGGGACTTTACTTAATAAATTTTGTATCATTTCCACGTGTTTTTTTTATTTACTCAAAAACGGCTTTAACGATTTTGATTAAACTGAGTATTTGATGTAATAATATGCCCGAGATATGACTGTAAAAATTTCATCAAAATTGATTAACCGGAGGGGGGACTTTACTTAATAAATGTTGTCTCATTATCACGTGTTTTTTTTTATTTACTCAAAAACGGCTTTAACGATTTTGACAAAACTCAGTATTTGGTGTTGGTATATGCCCGCGATGTGACAGCACAGATTTCATCAAAATTGGTCAAAGGGAGGGGGCACTTTATTTCATACCTTTTTTTCCGATTTTTACCTTTTTTTCGATTATCTCAAAAACGGTTTTAACGATTTTCATCAAATTCGCCATGTTTAATGAAAATTAGGTGTTCTTTAATATCAGGTAAGAAATGAATGTGGAAAAATGTGTAACTTTGAGAAGTGGCATTAACACAACGCATTCATTTCTAATCTAATGTAAGTAAGTGGGTAAGTGAAAGTTGTGTGTTGCGCGCACGCACCAGATTTTTTTTTTTAAACGAAGTTTTGTCGGTATGACCTTATCTGAGCGTCCGTACTCGTTTAACAGTGATTATGAAGCTAGGAATTTGTTTAGTTCATCAGAAATTATTGAACATTTTACACAGTGCTTTCAGTAATGGGCAGAAATGGAAACATGAACTTTTTAACCGCCATAGTATTTTTTTAACAATTATGCTTCGCAAGTTCATATGTTTAGATATAATTCTTAAGTGGATTAATCTATATAAATAGAGATGAAATTCTGTTTGTTTGTTTATTTGTTTGTTCTTTAGAGAAATCCATACCATTTGTCCTAAATTCTCCAAATTTCGCTCAGTGGTTTTTTCATACCTGGTGCGAACACCTGTCCATATTAAAATTGCATAACTTCAGCCGATCTTCAGCTGATATTCTTTATTGTTATAAAAATGATAACGTCTCGCTTTAAAATGTTTTTTTTACTAAATCGACCGTTTCTTTAGTAAAATGAAATTCCCCGTGTGAAACCGGAATATACAGCTATAATCTATGTATATAAAGATGAAATTCTGTTTGTTCTTTATAGAAATCCATACCGTTTGTGTTAAATTCTCCAAATTTCGCTCAGTGGTTCTTTCATACCAGGTGCGAACACCTGTCCATATTAAAATCGCATAACTTTAGCCAATCTCTGGGTATATTCTTTATTGTTATAAAAATCGTTTTGATCTCGCTTTAAATTGGTTTTTACGAAATCGATCGTTTGAGTCGATAAAAGTCTCAGTTTATAGATTTTATAGATTTAAAAAATGAAATTCTCCGGGTGAAACCGGTATATTCAGCTAGTTATTTGTAAAGAAACAAGTAACATAAAAGATTATACACAAACGTAAAACATTATAAAACTAGTTTCTGCAAATTATATTAACTGAACAATCGCCATTATTTGGATTTAAAACGTCCTCAAGCCATTATCCAATTAAACTCATTCAACGACTGATTGTTTAAACAAGTATTTATCCCCCTTCACCTCGCCCCCCCCCCCCAATGCAATCAAAGCTACTTAGTGCCAGATGTTCCCATGTGTCTCCAGTTCTCCAATTAGCAATTACATTTATTATAGTTAGGAGAAGTACACAACTCGACATGTACCTATTTCATCAACACTCATGGATATTATATGATAATCATACAAATAATACTCATTCAATAATATGACAGATAATAATTTATTTTTTTAAACCAGCCCCAATAAAATCTTAACGACATAAAGATGCTATTAATTATAATTTATACATATTATATAAGATGTTATTTTGTTCGTCTTTCAAATTATTTCCAACTTAACAACAAAGTAATACAAAGCGTATAATATTATAACTATTGTATCATTAATGCAACAAACAAGATGTCTTAGTTTTTATGATACATCATAAAAATTAAAGGAATATTTATCAAAAATTAATCTTATGGATAGGAAATCGTATACAATAGAATACAATAATGAGTTTAAATATCTTTTATTTAAACTCATTATATTAATATTAATACCGTTTTATCATTGATATAGTCATATCGGTTATAATGCCCGATAATGATAATCTGCAAATTATGGCGGTATCGGTCGCTCCCTAACATATTTTTCGGCGCTTATTTTTAGCTCTTCTTAGTATACCTTTATAATGAATCATTATAACTGAACACGGTCATATTAACCGTCGGTATATTAATAGAAATATTCTAGTCTTGAATATATATATTTACCGAAAGAGATTCGATACTTTTTATCCACAAATCGGTACCGAATTACTCCACATAATCGAATCGAATTCTTTCGATCGATTTCGGAAATTCTATAGCGTTTGAGTCCATCTGGCTTATTCGTTCTCTTAGTTAAAATATCCTAGGTTCCTATAATGAATACACAATCACAATAACATATAAGTTCATGACCAAGTTGCTCACAGTATCACCTAAATCGTAACTGTTGCAAGGCAGGCTTCACAATTATCAGGGTGACAATATGTTATCTGTCAGCCGACATATTTTCAGGTAGTCCGATCATGTTTTTCTTCATTGTTGGTTATTGACCATTTATATTATCCGCCCTCTCCTTGAGTGAAGTTGCTGAGTGAAACACTATATTAAGGGTTGCTACGTCCACAGAATTAATAAGGGATGCCGCTTGGAATACACCAAGGTGGCCCCCTCTTCTACTGACTTGGGATTGACAGCCAAACCACTATTTCTTCTAAGTTTTTATTTCTTATAAAAATATGTTTTTATTTATCTTATTGTAAATAGTAGGAGCTTACGTATTAGATGGTCATGAGATTATCATAGTTTCTTTTGAAATTTTTATTTTTTAAAATTATATACTAACTATTTACGATTTAAACATCATTTCTGATGATGAATGAATAGATGAGAAACTAGGTATTTTGGCTACCTTAGGGAATTTTCACCTCTTGAACAATTTTTTATTAACGATATATATTATTAAAAAGCTATACTTTAATATTTATGATATTTGGTGTCATTTTTTAAATGTTTATGTCATGAAGGACCTAATTTAAAATATTAGTGAATAGTTACGCCGTAAATTTATATTAAATATTTAAAACACAGTCCATTTTTCATTTAGGAAATTAAAAAAAATATTAAAGATAGCTCTTTTTGTACAAAAATAGTAATAGTTGGTTAGTGTCCACACTTCACAGGGGCCTCCCCTAGATCTGCCACTGGTTACCGCATATAATCTAACACATAAGTATGAACCAGTATTATAAGACTCCTCCCCTTCCCCTCACTCACTTATAATTATATATTAATTGCAGGAAATTATTAAAGCATAACATTTACTATTTTAACTTAATGATATCTGGAAATATTGTCGTAATAATTTGTAAACAATTTTCAGTATAAATTGATTGATGTTTTACAAGCTTACAGGCAATATCAGCATATCGGGGTACTTACATCATGAATAAGGTATTTTAAGTTGTAGTATGTATAATATTTTTGTATAGTATATCAACATACTGAATTAAAGGCACGGCCTAGACAAGTTCCCATTGACCAGGTCATCAAACGCAGAATATGGAAATGGTTGTGACATACTCTTCGGAAGGACCACACCGATATAGCTAGGAAATGTTTGGAATGGAAACCCCCAAGGAAAAATAAGACGAGGACGGCCTAGAGAAGTATGGAGACGAACCCTTTAAGAGATTAGGAGAGCAGGTCGGACATGGTCAGATGTCAAGGAGCTTCCGGGAGATAGAGATGGCTGGCGGGACTTCTTAAAGACCCTATGTTTTACCTGCGGGTTTCAAGGATTTAATAATAATAGTATATCGGGGTACTTATATCTTGAATCACCTATGCTTTGGAATCAAGACCTCGCCAAGCGAAATCTTGTTGGAGTCCCATCTCACTAGGTTAATGGCGTAGAAAGGCTTTGCAACGCAAAAACGCAGAAAAATGTTGCTCCCAACTTTACCAACAGTAATTTTCTCTGTTTCAAGACAGTACAGGTATCTTGCTGGCCGCCTATTCATGCTAGTTACAGATAATAAACCGATGACCCGAATTTTCCACCATGAAACGAAGCTGCCATCCTTCACGTCAGCGAGACTACTTCGAACTTTTCATCAAGAGTTCGCCCACAAAGAGATCCACCGAAAAGCTAAGGACCACCCACATGTTGACTGCCTCTCCAGAGCTACTTACTGTACGTCACAAGGTACCTCCTCCACAGAATACACCATGAGCCTCAAAGTTCCAACCCTTGAAGACCAGATCATCAACGAGATTTCTACCGACGTTATCACCAGTTAAATCATTGCTGACGGAACAGCCATAGAAGCATTCCTTTCAAACCTTAATCAAGATGTAAATTTCTCGAAAACTTTGTGACCCCCAGTACAGCACTTCAAATGGCATCGTTTTGAAGAACCAACCAGTTTTTATTCCGGAAGCCCTTCAAAAAAAGAGTTCTTTTGGAAGATGTATAAGCAATGGTCCTGAAATGCCAGGAATGCGCACCATCCCAGAAAAGTCCAGCTAAAGTTCTCTCCATCAGTGGGACGATGCGCACCTCTATTTTGAACGCGTCCTTATTGAGCTTGGCAGTTTTTCACCAATATTTTCTAGAAAATTTAGATGAGAACCCTCCTGTTTCCACATATTCCAATGATACCGTCAAAATTTTCAATACAATTTAATAGGCTTTAATTTCCGATTAGTTTCGCTTTTGCGATGACTATAAATGAATCTCAAGGTCAAAGATTGTCATGGGGAAATCAGATGTTGCCTGTTCAACTGTTGAACTCGATGAAACCATCGAGTTTGTGTTAGCAAAAGACAGGTTGAACAAAAACATTGAGCAACAATTAATAAATAGGAATTATGAATTGTGATAATTAAAAAAATGTAAATTATTATTATTAATATTTACAAATTAACGTTGTATACCTCATTCATAAAATTCAATTTTTATAATTTATTTTACGTTTTGATAAGTAGTATATAATGAATGAATCATTACTACAAACTATTGTCAAATATGAGAAGTAAAAAAAAAAATTAACTCTCACTCTCTCTCTCTCTCTCTCTCTCTCTCTCTCTCTCTCTCTCTCTCTCTCTCTCTCTCTCTCTCTCTCTCTCTCCCTCATTCTCTCACACACAAACACACACACTCTCTCTCTCTCTCTCCCTATGTATATACGAGTATATATATATATATTCCAACCAGACACTTTTAAATTTGGCACAATATTGTATTTTCAATCCCTTAGGTTTTTAGTTTAGCTCAAACGCTGATTTTTTATTGTACTATATTAAAAAAATTAAGACATAATTGATTCAACGCATTGTAGCTACTGAGCCACAAAGGTTAAAACTGCATCTATTTTTAGCTTATCTCATAATAATTTAACAATGCTATGAAAGTATTTTCTAGTACATTAATAATAAATCTGAATAAAATGGTCTTCCAACGAAAATCATATAAGATTTAGAATACATTCATATGTAAAAGAACCAATAAAAAAATAATCTACCTTATTCTTTCCTGACAAGTTACACTTTTATTTATTTATTTTTTATTATTTTTATTTTTTGGAAAGGTCTTGTGAAAGTGATAATAATCAAATTCCCCTCCTTGGTGTCTAAATGTCAAAATAAAGTTTGGCATTGATGGCCAGGTGAGGCACAGCTTGTCTTCCCAGCCTGACAATTGACAGATCTGCTGTTCCAATATTTAAGATAACAATACAGTTTACAGCTAGAATGCCTGTCCCAATTCTTTTTTTTTCTCTCTTTTTTTATTTTATTTTAATTTATTTTTTTGTGTGTATCAAAAATATGTTCATCTTAGTCAGTGACAGTTTGAAATGTGAGGTAGTGGAATGGTTAATTATAATTGTGAAAAGATTAAAAAATATTATTCGAATTGAAAAGAAAAATGCTTAAATTTATTTAAAATAAAATACAATTAGAAATATGTCTGATATTCGTTATAAATCATTTATCATATACAGCAGTATTATAAATTAAGCCTTGGCATATTTGCATGATTAACATTGTAACAAACAGATCAAATTAATAAAAAAACATCCACCTGTTTATTGAACATTTTTAAATATTTCTCTTACCGAGAATAAGAAATTTTATTTTCATGAAACAAAAATGGAACATCTGACAAGAAATAATTAATCTAAACTAACATTGATTTGAAACATTTGACAATATTTAAAAATGTGTGGCTAATATTCTACTTTCAATTTTACAAAACATAAGAAAAGGTTTCTAGAAGCTTGTCATTCGTATATTTAATAAATAAAATAATCATTATACTTATATACCCAATTAATTATTTTTTTCATTCATCATAATTTATTTTTAGCTAGCAATGCATTTTCTATAAATGAAAGAAATAGGTAATACAATATTGGGGTCACCTGTGGTGTAGTGACTAGCATAGCAACCTACAATACTTAAGGTCGCGGGTTCGCGTTCCGCGGTTGGCCTAGAATATATTAAACCGATTATAAAATCGTTGGCTATGCCGTCCCTCGGATAGGACGTAAAATTGAGGCCCCTAGCCTGTACGATGTCAGGTACTCGTCGTATTAAAAATCCCTATCCATAACATACCTGGGATAGGTGAAATTTAGTAGCATCATCCACTGTAGCATTAGCCTTGGTAGCATACAGGGACATCAAACAAAACAAACAAGTACAATATTTCTAGTGAATTTTTTTCATCATCATTACCTTATTTTTGGTTTCTTTTGTTGAAAAAATTATTACATTCATATTTATCAATATTTGATATTTTAATAAAGATTAGCTTTTATGTGTCCTAAATGCATCAATTTTGTGCATTGCATTTTTATATCGAAATTAAGGTTTGGTTTTTTATCGTTTATGTAAATAGTCTGAAAGACAGACAGTTTCATGTCATTTCAATCTTTCATAGGATAATATGGTCTGCAGGAATAAAAAACAAAATAAAAAAATAAATAAATAATATCGCAAGGTTGAGGAGAAAGTTTTACATAATTTGTGTTTATAATATCTTGATTTTAAGGATTGGTTTTTTTTTTTTTTTTTTTTTTTTTTTTTTAGAAAACGGCTGACTATATTAGCAAAACCTAAACGTAGCCTGATTTAAATATCTTAAATATTTATCTATCTATCTATGTATCTATGTATCTATCTATCTCTCTCTCTCTCTCTCTATATATATATATATATATATATATATATATATATATATAAGTAATAATATTAAAGTCTATAGTTGAAAATTTTTCAATGTTTATCGTTTGGTAATCAGGAGTTTTAATCAATAACTGAATCTTTATTTGCAAAGCCTACGTTTCGACCCAAACATGTGGGTCTTCGTCGGGCCTAGAAGTGGTGCGGCGTTACACAGGTACAGGCTCGTTAAACGTAGGCTTTTAGACAAAAGGAAAAAAAAAAAATGGAGTGGAACTCCTGATGATCAATCATCCTGGATAATATTAAAGTTTAATTTAAGTTTTTTAAATTAATGTTATTTTCCTTCAAGAAAGATGATACGAGAAACTTTTCCAAAATAAGAATTTCGAGATAGGTCTTCTTCTTCTTTTTTTTTTTTTTTATAAATAGTTCTGAATTACCAAAAAAAAAAGTATACATCATATACTGGAATATTGAATATAAATAATATGTTTATTTAAGTACAACAGGTATTAATTGGAATCATTTTATAAATTAATAGGCAAAATAAATATCTTGAAAAAAAAAAAAAACACGTTATATGAATTGCGTTGAAAAATGCTGTTGTAAGCATTAAATAATTCTCATTACTCAAATAGCTCAACTTATCAAAAATCTACAGCGCCTTCACTGGTACCTCTTAGCTATATTTGGGGGCATTGATATTGTTAAAAACAAAGGACTTAAGAAAAGCCCTACTAGCTGCGGCTCTAACTTGATGACCGAACCGGACTCTCTGATTGATGACCATCCCTGAAGTGGTCCCTTCTCACTATCCTATAGCAAGGAAAATCCAAAACAGTCCAGATACACAGACAAAATACAGATAATGTTTACCTTCATAAAATTTTGTTTCGACTTTATATTAGTCGTAAGATTTGTAGATTTAACTTATATTCAAGAAAGGCAACGAACTTTTAGGAGGAGGTGCAAGGTTGAGCTATGCAACCTTTCACAGTCATGTCAGAGTTTATTACAGGATATAGGTGAAACATCACATTCGTCGGTGAATAATAGGAGATCGGATTTACATATTAAACAAGGGTTAAATATACAGCAACTTCCGGAACTTCCAAGATATTATGTTAGTATGACTTCAGAAACTTAATATGAGTAATATTTATAAAATTGTCACAAAACTTACAACAAAATTTACAAATATAATCATTTAATGGGAGCTAGTGTACATAAACGCATATATATACATATATATATATATATATATATATATATATATATATATATATATATATATATATATATATATATATGTGTGCGTTTTTTTTTTGGGGAGGGGGAATCTTTCATTAGACGAAGTGGGGGCTTCCCCCCCCTCACAGTGCGAGATTCCTACTCTCTAAAAACCTCCTACATAATCTGCGATGCCACACCGCGGAACTGCTGGCAGGCATTACTTCGCGGTGGGCAGGATGGCTAGGCGCCGACTTCTCTACTGTACACTTCATAGTACTTGACCCCTTATCTCTCGCTCCGGTGCTCTCAGTTTTCTTCCGACTCTCGCGTCATAATCTGAAACAGCATTCCAGTTTTCTTGACTGGTCAACATGAGCTGTACCATATTTTCCGGTGTGGATCTTTTATCCAGCACCATATCTAGTTCATCCTTCTCCCCAGTAAATTTCATGCATGCGAAGAAAGCATGCTCCACTGTTTCATCTAATTGAGCGCAGGTGGTACATGATGATCCTTCTTCCAGCTTGAACCGGTAGAGATATGCCCTGAAGCAGCCCTCCAGAGAGCAGTTGAGTAAGGAAATAATCAACCTCTCCATGTGTGCGGGTCACCTACGATGCGATATCTGGTATCAGGCGGTTTGTCCACCTTCCAGATGATGATGAGTCCCAGCGCCTCTGCCATGTGCGAAGAGTTTCCTTTCTCTCGTCTTTTGCTATCGTTAGCCAGTGTCCTTCTGACGCTTCCCGTTTTCTGCGCTAGATTCTGCCACGCTCTTCGGCCAGTAGGTCTATCGGAGTCATGTCGGCGATGATGCACACGTCACCATACGACACAGTGCGAAATGCTCTTGCGACGCGTAAGGCATGTCTTCGATGCGCACTAGTCACCTAACGATAATATGACCTCGCTTGGAAGGCATGCAACCAAATTGGAGCAGCATACAAAAGCACCGAGTTGGTAACATTGTGTGTGTGTGTGTGTGTGTGTGTGTGTGTGTGTGTGTGTGTGTGTGTGTGTGTGTGTGTGTGTGTGTGTGTATTAACTAATAAATACAAACATTAAAATAATAATCCATGTAAACAAATATCTACGATTTTTTTCACCTAAAATCATAGTTACTATGAGGTAAAATACACAAATTTGATTTCGAGTTGCTGTTACTTTATTTCTCCACTTATCAGAATTACCCTATATTTAAATAAAGAAAAAAAAATGTTCTTCATCCGAAACACCTTTTAATATTTAACCTTTTAGTTTTCATTATTGTAACTTCTGGAAAATGTTATGATTTTCACTTATTCAGATATAAATAACTACCTTAGTCCTCTTTAACTTATTCAATGATTTATTCCTTTCTTCCGCTACATTAAGCACTTACCTGAAAAAGAAAAAGGGAAAAATTAAAGTTTATACATATAAATGGTAAACAAACTAAATTACCTACATTGATTACATCAATATAAATCGTCACTGTTAAATCAAACCGACATATGTGTTAAAATTGAGTTTTTTAGTTGTTGATGTCAAAAAAATTCTTTTACTCCCGTCTATTTTTATGTCAAACCGTATGTATTCGTTTAAGTGGAAATACCAATTTTTTTTATCAGAAGACAGATCTATTGCGCAATACGCCTACTTACCAACTACTCTAATAAGCAGTATTCGTCTAAATTTTATTCATGCATAAGGTGGCATTGAGGTGAACCAAACGGATGTTAAATGCAAAATATCACATACGGAAACTTTAAAGTGCTCAGGTGAAAAATTTACATTTTGCAGATATGCCGGATTGATTTCACAGCGACGATATGTACATCCGTATTAATTGAATTTCGAATGATTATTTGAGACTATATAACTGAATCTTTATTAAACAGAAAGGAAGACAGATTATTATAACATATATATTACTGCTATTAACAAAATTAGGCTTGGCGAACAAAATTAATAACTGTAGGACCAATCGTTTTGCGTGAGCAGCTATGAGCTCCATTGGAGGGACACATTTGGATGGCCAAACATCGCATTGCTTCAGTAATGTATGGATCCGTTCTTCGATCATTTTTTTTGACTTGTACTCATTACAAATTTTTAATAGTTCCATGATTTTTTAATATATAACTTTTATATTATTTTTTTTACAATGAAGCGTTCAGAAATCGTAAGGAGATTTAAGTAATCATGATTTACAAAGATAATCTGATTACCCAAGGGTATCTAAAATAATTAAAAACTATAATTAGTTTTATTTTTTTTTAAAATCAATAATTGAGCGCTCCTTCAAGCGCTCCAGTCACCTCTTTTTCCGAAACCATTCAGGGAAATGTTACTAACTTAATAGAAAGAGGATGTAGCAAGATTTTTAATCTGAACTCAGAAAGAAGATAATTAGTGTTATGATGTGACGAGGATTATTTAACAAATGTAAAATTTCAATTAATTTACACCCGAAAAGTGGATGATGTAGAAGATGGGGGGGTATAGGGTAGGATTGGGCCATTTGCCGCAGCTGGTCCTTGTTGCTTGCTGCCTCAGTCCAGTTTGTAAGTGAATGCAAACGAATTAAGTTACATTCCCCATTTAAGAATATTGCTTCACTACTTTTCTACTGATTTTACGTCCTTAATGAAAGCACTTTACTGTAACCCCACCCCCCTCCCCACCCCCCTCCCCCCTCAGCTTTCCTTTCCGTCTTTAGGCCCTTTTCCATGGTATCATTGTCCTTCTGGGTGACAAATAACAGCCTTTTGAAATAATTGATGACGTATCTAACTGAATTATATTCCAACCTGACTGAATCAGAAAGGCCAACATGAACATTTAAACCATTTCCTGTAACACATTTTAATTTCCCTTCCATAGTATCCCTGTGGGAGGGTCGTGTATTTCTAAACTTTTACAGATTCCATTACAGATGCCCTTAGGCGTACTATCTGCATAGATAATAGTTAACATTATTTTTTTTTTCACAGTAATAGTAATCAATCTGTATGTTAAACTTTTCTAACTGAACACAAAAACGAATTAAAGACGAAAAAACAAAACAAAAAAATAAAAGTTTAAAACATCACTGGGTGTGGTGGGAGTTGAGGTCCATTCGTTCTTCTGCCGGGTCTTCTGTCTTCTCTGGGGTCAAGTCTGAAGATTAATTATTTTTGAAAATTTTAGTAGTTCCAATTTATATTTTTCAAATAATTTATTTTCGGGAGTAGGCCATGTGTCCCCCTTCATCAGGATTGTTTTTATTAAGTGTCCTCTGTTGTGTTCGTGCAAGTGACAGTCGTATAAGATATGTTTAAAAGTTTGTCCGTCACAGTCACAAGTGTTTGTATTACAAAGGTGGAACCGGTTCAAGTAGTGTTTTGTTTGTCCGTGTTCTGTCAGTAATTGTGTTAGTTTGTAGTGTGTGCTTTTTGGTTTTTATGATTTTGTTGTGTGATTTTCGGGATATATTTGTGTAAAGGTCGTCCTTTAATAGATTTTTTTGCCATTCTTCGTTCCAGTTAGTTAGTGTGTCAGTTTGGATATTTTTCTTTATGTATGTCAGAGGCACTGTGGTCCTCAAAAAGCACACTTAAGCCGAAGCAATCTTAACGGGAATTGTTGTCCCATCAATTTATCTATAAAATTGTGGAAATGGCAGATTTATGTCCGCCAAAAAGCAATTATTGACCGCTGTGCAGCGGCGGCAACATCCTTTGCGGTGAGGTCATTTGGAAGATAGGGCGCTATCAAGACGAATGCCCGTGTTTATCGCCAATATTGAATAAATGATATAAGCGAGTATTCTTCACGGAGTGCTAACATACTACGCTCCTAAGGATTTTCCCAGACAGTGGCGGAGGGATGCTGGAGGAATTCGTTAAGCTGAAGCAAAGCAGCTGGTAATCTTGTAGGCCACTGGTTTAGAAACTTCTCTCGAGCGTTTTATGTGGCTTTCGCTTTTCGATGTAAACTTGCTTGTGTGCTCAGCAGAGCCCTTCGTGTTTACAATGTTTTACACCAGAGAGGCGTAATTTATAATCAATGCTCCATTCCCTCTCACTCTCCCTCTCTGTTAAAGGCCGTTATTTCATTTCAATTGTACAACAGAGAATATTTACTTTGTTAACATGAATAGCGACAATAATCATTATTATCGTATACCATTCTTATCCATAAATACTTTGAAGCATCCCGAGATGAGCTGGATCACCGAAAGTTATAATTAATTGATTAATATCGAATCAGAGTTTGTTGAAGTTATTTTGCTTTTGTTAGCCATATTTGATTTAGTACTAGGGCACAATATTGTGTTGCCAAGCTTAAAAAGGATAGGTATTTCTTCTTGATGAGTAAACAAATCCTTAAAAAGGTAATGAGTCATTTCTATTAATGACCTATTGGAAAAAACAAAAAATAAATATTTTATTTTTTCCTGTTTATTATTCTAGGTTCGTTTGTGTATTGAACATTGTAAACCATACGTTTTCCAAGTATTGGAATTCGAATACAAAATTTATAATGAGAGCCTTCTAGAAAACATCCCATTTTATTTTTTATTTTTATATACTTGAAAATTAATGTTCTTTTTAGCTTCTTTTTTTTCACCATTTTCTTCAAATCCATTATCCTGTTATTTCACTTGGATACAACTTAAAATTTTGCATGAGTAAAACGAGTCTTTGGTGAAAGGGGATACCCCCCCCCCCCCACCCATGGTCTGTTATCGAATTAAGCTTTAGATAGTGTTCAATGGAACTAGGGGCTATGGCCATATTAACTTTGTGCTTTTGGCACTCTACATAGGCGTTCAAATCCTTGCAACTGTTGTGTGATGCTATTAAATTGAACAAAACTATCGAAGCCAGCAAAAACTCATGTCTCGAATTAGAAAAGACGAGAGGAAATATATGTTCAACTGAACGGTCAGTGAAATATTTGGTATAGAAAACTGGACATGAAAAGTCGGAAACATGAAGTAATTATTTATTTTTGTTCGGCCAGAAATTCATCGTAAAAGATTTCCATCATAAAATATGAAAAAAATTGATGGAAATGCTTGGCGGTGCGGTCAAATATTTGACCGCTCTCACAACCTTTTCCATTACATAAACTTTTACGATATACCATCTTCCTTCATTCAAAAAGACAAAAGTCATTGAGAGAATGATTCGTCACAACTTTATATGTTTCTTTCATATTTACTGGACACTAAAACTAGGAGAGCATGGTACAAAAGTTTTCGCTCGCTGTGTAGCAATACATCAAACAAACTGGAGTTGGATCCAAATATAATTGCACTTCTGATAAACGGTCTTTCAGGGGTAGGACTCCCAATTTAGAATGCTTTTGGAAGGGAATTGAATAGTACTGACACAGACTCAAAAGCCTGTTGAGGTCAACAAAATATATCTGTTGGTAATGAACACTGTCAACGTGGGGGGGGGGGGGGTGGAGGGCTTCTGTATCCATTTCACAAATTATTTCCTTCTCTTCTTCTTCCCTTTGCCCTTTGCCCCTCAAATTACCTCAGTAATTATATTTTCATAACTGTTTTTGGAATTTATCTTCTGAATAATATAAAACGAATACAATACTTGTCTAAAATGGGATCGATATAATAATGAAATTTTAAATCAATCGCTCGGGAACCGTTTGAAAGAAGCATGACAAATAGTCCATTTAAAAAACGCCCCCTTCTATCCATGGACGGGATGAGAGAATATTCATTAAAAGTAGCGACAAACTTTTAAGTATACCGAAATCGACATAAGGAAACTTTATTCTACCCACAATAATATATTGCCTTACTGAAATCAGGAAACCAGTGTGTAATGTATCATTTGCGGATTTTGGCATTTTCTGAAAGGGCGGCGCACTTTATATACTGCATAATTATATCCTTAGAAATCTTCTATAAATAAATAATATATGAAACCCTACTAACTCCTAAACAACCATTCAACATACCTGAACAAAATCTACCGAAGGGAAAACACCGACAGAACATCTCATGCCGCTACTGCATTCTTGATCCACCAATCCCTCTCCCATCACGCAGTTCCCCAAGCAGACCTCAATTTCCAACTAGACCACTGCTGTCACAATCAAAGCTTATTCTTACGCCTATTTCTGTATCCCAACTCAGTTCCTATATTCCTTAGTAAATCATCCCCTAAAAGGAATCCCCAAATCCCCTCCTAAATGCCAAACATCTGAAATCGGAAGCCAGAACGACCGATTCCCGAGGTCACCTTCCCACCGGACACGCCCGCGTTCATGTTGTTGATCATATAGCCTTTGCACTTGAAAGCAAGCAATGTATCACAAGCTTTCGACCGAGTGTGGCACCATATTACGTCACCAACTAAACCTAAAATCACGTCCTCAACATTACATATGTCTTTGACATTATCCCGTCCAGAGTCTTTAAATTTCATCGGAACCTTAGCCATCATCCTAATTATTCATCATAATACCTATCTTGGTTCAGCCATCCTGCTCAACGACTGAAACGGCAGTGGCCAAGATACCTCTTGTAATATTTTGTTGGAGTTCTGGCAATGTTCAGGTTCTCCACTCAAGCCCTGGACGCCTTTATCTGAGTGCTCTCACCTAGTCTCTGCTGTTTTTTAATAACTGAGATATGGCTGGGAGGGAAGTACTGGGATCTCCTTTAGTCCTGCGTCGCCTTCCACAACTGGGCAGCAAATGTCAATAAACAACAAAGCTGCGATCATTGAAATGCTAGTCTTTTTACCTAAATGTTTTATTTCTCAATAGCTATTGAAATTCGTAGTTAAGATTTTTTTTAAGGAACCTTACACAAATAACAACTTGGATAGAAAATTATTTATTCCTCCAATATTGTTCTCATACTGTGCAAATTAATATAATGATATTTTAGTTTTCTTTTCAATCAGACGGGATCTAATGGACTTATTGTCGAGACTGCAACGCACGATCTCATTTTTAGAAAAGAAAGAGAGGAAGTTAAGGAAGGAACAAAGTTAATATTCTTTATTCACAAGTTATGGCTTTCATTTTCACAGCTCCATTCCCTGTAGATTCATAAAATCCATTGATGAACTGTGAACCAGCGTACCAAATGAAGTATTGAACTTTCAACAATTAGCAATAAAATTGGCCTAACTAAAATTGCTGGGCAGAAGTAAGACTTGTGTTTTCCAGCTATACAACGATGAAACAGCCATTTGTGGGCCCGCGGATAAGATAATGATAGAGATATGGTGATGGAGAATTGATTTGTTGAACTCCGTCGTTTCAATACAAAATCAAAACAATATTAACGCTATCTCCTACCCCTTACCAACATGTTTAAGTGTGAAACATCCCGCGTAGTTAGGAAACGAACTTCTCGAAAACTATTACTTGGTTATAATTGGAAAATTAAAACAATAGTAGTACGCTTCCTGTCAGACTATTTCTATGAGATTATGCTAACCCAAATAAACGTTTCTAATATATACGATCGGGGTATCAAGCAAAACATCGCTGATACAGCCCTTTATCGATGCAAGCAGTGAATCAGTTAAAAGATTTCGAAAATGAAACATTGCCTGATATTAGAAGGAACATAATATTGCTTCTTTATTTTTACTGGGCAAATGTTGACATTCCAAAGGAGGATTGTTCGGAACTGTTATAAACGGAAATATTGCCTTCTTAGGAAGCAATTAAAAAGATATTCGATAAAAAAAAAATAAAAAAAAATTATAATTTGTTTTGGACCTTTTTAATTATTTGTATCCGCTTTTTCAAAATTAGCTTAATTGGAATTTGTTTTGATTCGAGTCGATTAGCAATTAAGGGGTGAGCAGGTTCTGTTTAGTGTTTTCCCCATTATTTAAACTTGTAATTATCGACTGCTTAGTTTCCGATAATTGGGAACTTAAATTGAACCATTTGTGAGAAATATTCTAAAATAAATTTAAATTTAAACTACGTAAAAGCGTCAAGATAGAAGGATAGATTTATTTTGGTTGGACAATCAACTGAAATATTATTATGCCCTTTAACATTGAGATTACATGCATTAGAGCTACCCAATTAACGATGAGCTAATCATTGCCAGATATATACATACTATTTCTTTTGTAAGTTTATGTATTAAAGTATCACATGATTCGTGAAAGTTTTGTAGTGCCTCTGAAGCGACTCCCCTGATACTTAGTTTGTTAAATTTTACATCGAATATTTTAAATTCTTTTAAACTATGCTTGATGGTTATAAGAACGGAACAAAAGTTACATGTTAGCGAAGATACCTTTGCAGTAAGGTCAACCTGGGTAACATTCCATAACCTCGTCAGTTCGACTTCTTATCTTCGGTTACCTCTAAAAGAACTTTACCATTTTTTGTTGTCGGTTTTAGATTAAAACCTTGAAAAAGGGTCAAACAAACTGATGGTCAGTATGCATAAAATTATTTGGAGAGTTCATAGTGTAAATTCCTGATCGCAATATTCCTATAGTACGTGCAAAAAATAATAATAATAATTAACTAAAATTTATACACGTAAATATCTCATAACGTTAGCGTTCATACCTAACATAGGACTTTTTTTTAATTTGAGATCCTAAATTTCTATTTGCATTAAAAAAAACTTAACCATGAAGCACTCTGTATATAAAGTGTGCACATCAGTTTGAACCGCCTAAAAGTGATAATTAAAATTTATGTTTTTAATTGTTTCCCTAGATTACCAATTCCATAAAATTAATTATATCTAGTTTCATGTTTTAAAGCCTAAAGCCTAAGTGAGGATATGGCCTATCAAGAATTTTTGAAGAAGGAGCGGTAGATTGCAGCAACAAAGCAACTTTCTCAAAAAAAACAGCTTTATAATGTTATTAATAATATGATAGGTTAAATGATAATCAGGATTTTCAGTTGGAAATTTTTTTTTTATTATCGAAAGCCAACGTTTCGATCCAACTTGTGGATCTTCATCAAGGCTAAAAGAAAACTAATATATGAGTATCTATGCTAGAGGATGACAATAAATGAATATTTTACAGAACTGACAATAATATTAAAAAATGTAAGCATTATACATGAATGTATAAATAAGTAGCTGGTTAGCAAGATAAAATAGAATCTGATATTTACCTTCTGAGTCAAGGTGGATACAAAGACTGAAGCTAAAATAAGGTAAGAGGTAGTGGAAGGGGATAGTTTGCCGACTTCAAAGGTTTATGACGGGGGAAACCCAACGCTTTTGAAGTGAAAGGCTACATGACGACTGAGTGAAAATAAAATATTAAAAACTAACAAAATGATGGTACTGTATACAAATTGTTTTGTCTGGACTCAATAATAACACAAAAATGAGCTAATAAATAAGGTAACAATGCATAAAAAATTGAAAAATATACTATATATAGTATATAAATGCAGATAATTGCAGATACCTATTAAATTAAAACTAGGATTTGAGGATGCCGAAGATGTTAGAATAAGTGGATGAAATTATCTCTTTATCTGTTTTATGATTTACAGGGTCATTTTTTCCCAGATGGATGAAAATGGATTCTGAGAAGAGCCGTTTATCGTGGTTTGGTACAGAAGCTAATATGGAGGGGTTCTCAAAGTCAAAGGAATGGTTGTGGGCGATGGCATGTTCTGCTAATTTTGACGTAGATGAATTACGCATGGAAATACTGTATTTGTTATTTGTTATTACTGTATTTGTTGTTGTGGTAGATCTCCCCACCATGACCACCCCGCACAACGGTCAACGTCTACAACCACATGTACAGATCTCCTCACTTCTACAGTTATTAATAATAAATGAATAGATAAAATAAAGATGCTACTGACTTACTTGATGATTACTATATCGCAAAATGACAATGCCTTGAGAGTCATCCCAAGAACCTTTAGCTCACATTTTGTCACAGTTTCATCGGAAAAAAAAAAACTAAACTAAAGAAGAATAATGAAATCAATAAACCAAATCTTACAGTGTAATTTTATTTATTTTTCTAATAAAAAGTTCTTATACACTCTTCAAAAAAAATATAAACTCAAATCAACTAACCAGAGTCATCCTTGCACCTGCCGATTATAATGGAAAACATCATAAAAGAAAACCCGTTGGTAGGCGGAGAACAAATGGTTTTGTCTATGCGAAAACATGAGGAATTCGACTGAACAAAAATTTGGAGGGCGTAATAACCGTGAAGTTGATCGCCCAGATAAATCACTAACCTAACCTCGACTGAACAATTGAATGGTTTGCTCATATATGCCTTCCAACTTGATGGAATAATATATGTACATAAACGAAACAATTGAAACCGTCTAGTCATTTATTTTAAGTATCCATGTTTCAAGATAAGGAATGTCGCAAAAACGTCCCTTTTCCTCCAGGGAGATTATTCCGCCATATCCAGAACAAAGTCCTTAGGCATATTCGAGGATCACGTTCTTAATATTGCCGTGTCTTCATGCATCCTGGGCGCAAGGTTACTTGAAGAAGTCGGTATCATTTTCCTCTAAATCCAGCTTTTTGATAAAGGGTTTATTTCTTGTGGTTACAACCAAGTTTGACATTGACATAAATTTCCCCTTGCTTTAGTGATACCCATCCTCTATTAACAGAAATGTTTAGGATATCAGACCGCAAATATTTTGATTAAAACAATAAAGAAATCGGAGCTCTCCAGTAAATGAGATATTTGATGAATTTTTCTGCTTATTCCCGACTAAGGACGATATTAAAACCTTGAACCTTGACCTTCCCCCATTCTAGTTAAGAAATGAGCACTTATTTTTGAGACACTAGACCGTGTTCAAAAAATTGTCCTAGTAACCGTATTCGACATACAAATCCTGCATAAATTGACTTTAATACACATAAGAACTTTAATATACCTAAAACTTCTTTGCAAGAGCATCTATAATAACTATAATTTTTTTATTGATTCCGGAAACAGTAGGAAAGTTTTCTAAGACAAAAATGAATACAAAAAAAAAAGAGTTATTAGTAAATAATTAGTTATTTCACACCACTTTGTTTAAACTAAAATTCAACTATTCAATGTAATTTTTAAGAGATAATCAAAAATGAATCCTTAGATAATGGTTGTCATTTCAACATTTTTGAAATTAATTTATTTTAAATTAATACGATGTGACTATAACTATTTTTGTTAAATAATTTATTTTTGAAGAGAAAAGATTTGACTCCGCCGGGAATCGAACCCGGGTCTTCCGCGTGACATGCGCGGTATGCTAACCATTGCACCACGGAGCTCGCTTCCAAACGGCGCCAAATCCTTCCTCTTCACTGACACCTCTCCCACGATCTCGCAAGTTTTGCACATATATTATATTTTGAGTATATACGGGAGGTGGAACCGCATACCGCTCATGTCACGCGGAAGAACCGGGTTCGATTCCCGGCGGAGCCAAATCTTTTCTCTTCAAAAATAAATTATTTAAAATAATTTAAAAACAAGGTGGATACCCACAATAATGATTAAATTAATATAAGTTTTTTTTTTGTTAGACAGGCTCATAAATACAGGCTCATTATACATTGTGGGCTTTAGAGCCTCAGATTAGCATAATATATATGGGAAAATGTAAAAATTAAAAAATACTGAACAGAGTGTGAAAAAAAAGAATTAAAACAAATTTTTAATGAAAAAAGTAATAAGTTAAGATAAAAATCCTAAATATCCAATGGATTTTTAATGCCCCTACCATTGATTTTTGTTTATACAACTAACCAAATATTAGGGAAGGAACGTCAAAATGCTGTTTCACCTTCTTACTTTTTGATGGTCCCATAGGCCGCCATCGTAAAAGTGGATATTAAGCTGCCGAAGGAACAGTTGAGTAAGCAAGAGCTCAGAAATAAAATAACAGAGTAACATGATTTATTGCGGCAATAGGGGGGGGGGGGGGGGCAGCCAGATGTCTTTCACATAGTGCCGTCTATATCAACGCTCTTCTAAGGGGAGGCGGATTTTTAAAATATATACGATCGGGGTATCAAGCAAAACACCGCTGATACAGCCCTTTATCGATGCAAGCAGTGAATCAGTGAGAAGTGTATCCCTCACCCTCCGTCATGTCCCACGTCGAGTAAGAATGATAACCGATGCCGGGGGGAGGGAGGTTTTAATATCCAGTTATGCAGACGGATGCGGCGGGTGCTTGATTTAAAATGAACCAGCTTCTGATATCCGTCTCGATAAAGCCGACTCTGGGATGGAAAAGAAAAAAAAATGCAATAAGAGACCCCGATACTGAGTAACGTTAATAAAAAAAATAAAAAAAAGAGACGGACGAGACCCCAAAAGCTGTGCCGTTATCGGTCCAGAGTTGGGACATATCTCCTTCCACCATCGGCACCATCATTATCTCCTCTTCATAATGGACTCAGATGTTTTCCTCCCTCCCACTTCAATGGAACGATACTACATCAACCAACCCAAATGACAAATGTTATCCAGTTAGCTAAACTGGCTAAAAACACGCAATTATCTTGTTTGCAACATCCCTAAATAATAACTCATCTGATCTGGAACAAATAAAACCCAGGTAAATTTATTATTTAGGGCAGAGGCTTCCGAACTTTCCAATGAGAAGATATTGTTGTTTTGTGTCAACCATGTGTACTAACTGCGATATATTAAATGCATTTACGAAATTCCGCAACACTCAGATCAATATAAGCATTGCAGGAAATACGACTATTTAAATAAGCTGGATATTAAAATACAATAATGGTCTAATTAAAACTAGGATTATCAAGGGGGGGGGGCTCTTGGAGGCTATTAATTTTTCTCCATCCTGTTTTGCACATAAATTGTTACATACAAAATCTGAGACAATTAGTAGTCAGAAAAAAATCGAGATTAATGTAAACGTGAATTGAAATTTTTTCTGTAGCATACATTTCTGTAAAATTATCTATATAAATGAAGATGAAATTCTGTTTGTTTGTTTGTTCTTTATAGAAATCCATACCGTTTGTCCTAAATTCTACCATGATACCAGGTGCGAACACTCCTTATTAAAATTGCATAAATTCAGCCGATCTTCAGCTGATGTTCTTTGTTGTTATAAAAAACGTAATGTTCTCGCTTTACAATGGTTCAATACGAAATCGACCGTTTCATTAGAAAAATGAAATTCCCCGGGTGAAACCGGGATATACAGCTACAATCTATCTAAATAAAGATGAAATTCTGTTTGTTCTTTATAGAAATCCATACCAGGTGCGAACACCTGTCCATATTAAAATTGCATAACCTCAGCCGATCTTCAGCTCATATTCCTTATTGTTATAAAAATCGTAATGATCTCGCTTTACATTGGTTTTTTACATTTGAAAAATGAAATTCCCCAGGTGAAACCGGGAAATAAAGATGACCCTACCGTTTGTCCTAAATTCTCCAAATTTCGCTCAGTGGTTCTTTGATACCAGGTTATTTTTACAAAATCGACCGTTTGAGTCGACAAAAGTCTCACTTTATAGATTTAAAAAATGAAATTCTCCGGGTGTACAGCTAGTTTAACTATAATTTGATAAAGGCATTGATAATGAACTTCAAATAATAATTTTTTAATGTAACTGAAAACTCAATTTCTAAAAAGTGTAAATTTGTTAAATATCTCATATATCATGAATGATGAATTTTAGAAAACTTGGAAATTACATTTATAATTAACTAGAAAAATGACTTTTACTTCCCTCCATATATTTTTTTTTTTACATCCACAGTTTTATAAATATGTAATCTTACAAAATAAATCTTTAAAAAACTTATTCAGAGTTAATTATCGATGAAAGGAAGCTATGGGTTCGTAAAGTCCCCCCCTTGGTAATCTAAGAAGTGAGATACCCTTTCGTAATCCTAGGGTTAATTAATTGAAAATGGCATAAAAATCGGGTTTTTTGGATACTTAAAGGCCCTTCTTAGGCCTCCTACTGTGAGACCCTACTGCAGAGTACTATACTACTATACTTATACAAAGGCTATCCATAAGAACAGTATTCTTTTCATTTTATAGACCGCCTAGGATTGGAAAAAGATTTTCCAATGAAAATCATGAAGTCAGGAATTTCATTGGAAAAAGATTTTCCAATGAAAATCATGAAGTCAGGAATTTTTTTGCTGTGTAGTTATCATTAAAATGTTTGGATCCCCATTGCCAGATAATTCAATGATATATCGAAATGCAGACAAACAACGTTTTATTTTATTTGAATGTCATGTAAAAGAAAGTGATAGAAGTTATAGGTCTAAAAGGAATTTCTACATTAGGGGTGCCATTATCTGCCCTACAAGGGCATTTTCTTAAAACCCGGGGTTGCCTTTTTATAGATCTTGGCCAACGCTACAAGTTTGCTTCGCTTACATTTATCGTTAAAACGCTTTCTTTCTGAGATATTTTAAGTGTGGTAATTTCATCTGGGACTCCCTGTATAATGATAATGGAATATAATACGTATATCTCAACGGATTCCACCACATAACTTATTTCATTCAAATTTTATTTTACATGAAAAATTCTCTATAAAAACTAACTAATTAGCTATATAATTAATTAATTGCGTTGTTTGACCTCACCGGTATATTCTTCCTTTTTTGTTTGCCAATAGAAATGTCAAAACCATGTGCAGATATTTTCGTACGGGACATGACAAAGGGTTCTGCGCTCCTGAATACAAACAACGGAAAGACGGTTTGAATTGAGGGTGACCAAACTGTTCTTGCTCAATGAGGTTGCCGGGGATAACAAAGTAGCTACTAGCATAAGTTACTTGTGGCTAAGGGAAACCGTGAGAGGGGTCAGTCAAGTTGGGTGTTCCCGAAGTGTAGCCAAATATTAATTAATTATTATTAGAATTAGCAGGTATAAGCACCATAGCATGCAAATATATCGAATATATAATTAATTATTAGTATTTTTGTCATGTTACTGCACCCCTAATTTTAATTCCATCCTAATTATTTTATTTTAATATTTTATAGAACTTAATACAGATTTAGTTTTAGTGGCGAGAACTGATTAATTGAAAATTTAAATAATTATATATTAATTAAACTATTAATCTACATCATGATTTCCAAAACCCAATTCACCTTCCATGCATTGAATTAAAATTGGATAAAACTTTAAATCATTCTCTAAACTAACGAAATTAATCCTCTAGAAATATAAACCTCATTCACACTTCACAGATTTTAAAAAGGTGTCCCCGAAAAGCTATTTCGTTCCTTAACCCGATAAATAACACTGTATTCTAATTTTTCTATATGGATATAACATGAAGATATCCACTTATTTTATCCATCCTTGGTAACTACCTTATTGTCAATGTAATAGCTTAACTCGAAAAGACATCAGAATTTCCATCCTCTGACAGTCCCCTTTTATCACAGTGATTAAAATCCCGTTTCAATTAATGTTTGGATTTCGAGGATCCCACTCCACTACATAGCATAGCCATTTTGTGGTGTACCTTGCCTCCTCTTCTTTAGATCCTAATATGTATTGCACGAGAGTTTTTTTGGAAGTTGAAAAAGTTTTTGATGCATTATTTTTTTAGATGTAGAATGCAAGGCCTTAAAGTCTCGTATAATTTCAATAATTTACTTAATCTTGCAGACTACATGCCAAATTTTCGCCTATTCAGGCATCTTCAGGGCTACAAGTGTTTAGTGTGTAAAAATTTGGCATGTAATCTGCACGATTAAGTGAATTATTGAAATAATAAGAGACTTTGAGGCCTTGCATTCTATATCTATGATTCAATAGTCTCTTCCTACAAACTTGTTGTTTTTTTTAAATATAATAAAATAGAGCTTTGTCTTTTGTTCTCATAATCCATTCGAGGCCTATCCCTAAGGATGCAGGCCCTTTAAATCTTGCAAGCATCCTTCATAAGTTGATAATGAAGCGAACTATAAAACGTTCATCAAGTATCCTTAATAATGATCATAAAACTGGCAGAGCTTCCACCCTCCCTTTGATGTGTGTCAATGCAATTCTGTATTTTTATTGTAGTTTGGAGAGGGGAGAAGGGGGGTTGGCAATTGCGCCGACTCAGCAGCCATAAAACTAACTCTAACTCCGACCACTTGTTTTAATATATTGCGCTAACTATATTTTTTAAGAGAGCTATAAATTACCGTTATATACATATATTAACATAAACAATAGTAAATAATTTTAAAAAAAATACAATTTTAAGATGAGGTCATTTTACAGGTTCCCTATTTTTTGTTTGTTCATAAATCCCAGATTAATAGATTTTAATGTGGTTAAATCTTTATTCCAGTAAAATGGAACATAATAATTTAACTTAAAAAGTACTAACCTTGAGATTTTTTTATTGATATCTATAAAAGAACTTTGTGATCGCTTGAATCTAATGACACCACCTAATAAATTTGTTTAGGAGAAAAACGTTTTTTTATTCATATCTGCGAATGGAAGCAGTAAAGCGATTCTGCAAAACAAAACTAAGGTATTTATTTAAATTAATAATTTATTTAAAGCCATTTAAGGGATTACATTTCAGAAAAAGGTGTTTCGTCTTTACAAAATGGGTAAGGCATGTGTTACGTCATGCACTTTGCTAAGGCTAAATGTTAAAATTTTTTTTTTTTAAGGGCATTAAATAGGTCATCAAATATTGAAAAAAAAATTGGAACGATACATAGAAGATTAGCATAGCCCCTGCGCAAGGATGACACGCAAAATCGTGAAGCGTTCCACATTTGTTAACGTACTCGCTTCGGCGGTAAATATACTAAAAAAATAAAGAAAAATCGGTCGATGCAACAAGCGCTTCGCACATAAGGTCAGATATATAGAACTACGAGTAATCTACCTATATTAATGGTGCAGTCAAAAAAGACCAAAATTAACCATGTTTTTAAGATATTTAACAAATAACAGAAAAAATTACGCTAAAAAAATGATTTAAACACACACATATGTACATATAAAATATCAGTCAAGTTTTTAAAATGTCAACTTTGAACTACAAAATATTAATGTTTGGTAAAAATATCCTTTTACCTTATTTAAATAACTACATTACCAGTCAAAAGTTTAGACTCACCCTTAGTTTTGTAAAATAAATAAATAACAACATTTTATTTATTTAACAACATAAAAACTATAATTTTATTTTTAATTTATTTATAATTTGTTTGATTGTTTCTTTAACGTCCCTTTATGCTTCTAAGGCTAATCGGACGATGCTACAGTGGGGGTCCTAAATTTTGCCTATCCACCTTTAATTAGGATAGGGATCTTTAACGAGTACCTGACATCGTACAGGCTCGGGACCTCCATTTTACGTCCTATCCGAGGGACGGCATATTCGAGGATTTTTTACTCCCATAAAAAAAAATGTAGGGCCACTTCGGGACGCGAACCCGCGAGCTTTAGTATATTAGTTTTCCATGCTAAACACTAAACCACAGGTGACCCCTATTTATAATTTTATTCTAAACTTAATCATATAATGTTTGAAATGTCACCGCTTGAGTTAATGATGGTGGAATATATCCACCATATTCTACCTCGAGTTAAAATTATTTTATTAAACTTAACGATTGCGAATTAAATAGTGAGTCTAAACTTTTGACTGGTACTGTAGATAAAATCACCTTTTGAACAGAATGTTGATATATGCACCTCAGCTTGTCAAATGGATATTCAACCGAGCGAATGGAACAATTAATAAAATTACAATCCCCGCTCCAATCATAGAATTTAATAAACAAAACAACTCATTAGCTAATGTTAAATTCATCACCATTTGTCAGGAGCCTGTATTACATAAAGCACTCTCAAGGGGGGGCGGTTGGGGGCAGAAAAGGGGGGCCTTGGTCATTGAGTTGACAGCTACCTCCTCGTTAATGTGCCAACTCTACTACTCAGGAGACAACTCTGTCCCTGTAGAAATTCAGCATTAATATTAGTCACTGATGAATAAACGGGTGTGTCCCTTAAAATATGCCTTCTACAACAAATTTAATTCAACACTAAACGTCATTATTTCGTAACATGCAACCATTTTAACGGCTTGATTGGAAAAAAAAATAAAGTTGTTGCGGGGTATGGATTACTTATAGTGATGTAAAACTGTCGATAGTTCTATCGAAAACTTTTTCAAAGAGGAAAAGTGGGACTCTTAATTACGTGATAAAAAATTATGAAAGAAAACACAATGATAAGCTAAAGTATCAATTATTCTAAGCTAAAAACTTGAGGAATTTGACTGAAAAATCGAATGGTTTGCTCATATATTTCTTCCAACTTGATGGAGTAATATTTAAAAAAAATAACTGATTGCCTTACCGGTTCCTTGGGTTGAAAATGACTCAGTTAATGATACAGAAACCAAATTCAGTTCTTGTTGCAAAATATTTTCAACTCCTTTAACTCAACTACCTGAGAACATTCTTTTTGAAGGAAGCATTTTTCAAGGTAATCTATGCGTAGCCAACGTAGCAAAAACGTCATTTTTTTCTTCAGAGAGATCATTCAAGTATCGCGTTCTGAATGTCGTCAGGTCTTGATCGTACAAATCAATTTCGTCGACAACTGGGAATCATGGGGGCATGGTTACTTGAAGATTGTTGATATAACTTACCCCTAAATCCAGATTCCTTAAAATTGACAAAGGAAACGTTTATCTAGTCCCCTAATAAAAAAGAAAAGATGCATTAAAAAAGAAAAACATGCATTACAGCTCCTATCGTACCAAATGAAAAATCCAACCATTCAACCCCTCAATCATTCATCATCAAATACTATCTATAGTATCGATAGTTTTATGTCCGATACTATCGAAACTATCGATAGTGAAGACTATCTATATTTTTAAATCATTAATTACTTATCATCGATTTTAACAGAAGCTAACTTGAAGCAATATTTCCGTAAAGTGTTTTAAGTAAAGGTACAGTTTTTCATTAAGAAAATTTATCGCTACATTGCTTCCTTGGTTTGACGAATGTTTTTTTTCGGTGCTTCCGTGTTCCCCTACAAGATTGATTTATTTTTTTGGATTTTGAAAATTCGTGACTTTGCTCATACATTTGATAATTACTTTTTTACTCATTTTTGTCTGTGACAATGTTTCAATAGCATTTTGATGCATTTTACTTACTTCGTTTTGTTTTTTCACAAAAAGTCTTCAAACGCTAAATTAATACCATGTACGGGTATCAGGAAAAACTTTAACTATTTAAAAAAAAAAGAAAAAGAAAAGGTTCAAACTTAAAAAAAAAAAAAATTAATCGGTCTTCTTAAAATCAAGTTAGAGAAGTTACAAACCAAGATAGCGATGCAATATTTCCTATTAATTTTATCGATATACTCGTAATATAGTAGACCGTGATAACGATTTTTTAAATCCTTAGAGCATTGAAGTTACATGAATAAGAGTTTGCCTGTCAGATGACGCTACATAAATGGAAAAGATGTGTCGCACAGAAAATTGTGTTCTTTTTTAAATAATCATCACTTACTGGATAAAGTTTTACGCATACAGGTGCTTAGCCCAATTGATTTTAAATATAAACTATTAAAAGAGGGGGCATACTCAAAAAAAAAAAAAAAAACATACTCCTTTGATAAATACTATAAATAAATATTACTACACTCTTGTTACACACTTTGGTTTCAGCCTAAGAATTTTCTCTGCTTTCTCCAATTTTTTCTTAATTGAATATAATTCTTTATTAAGCCAGGTTTTATTATTTCAGTAAAGAATAGAGTATGTAGTAAGGAATAGAGATGTAGGATGTTAATTAATTCAAATAAACAGAACTAGAGGTACTTTAGATTTTGACATATTTTGGATTCAACACTTAATATTTCTGATATTTAATTCCCTCTGATTTTACATTAATGAGTTTAATCATTAAAAAACTGCGGAACGCTACTGATTTGAATCCGGTTTTGGGCAGATTATTAATTATTTCAGAATTTTTTTTTTTTTTTTTTAGATTTTGTTGATTTTATCTACAGTATTGAAGAGAAGGTTGTGAAAAAGTAACTTTTCACAGTAATGAAAAAATTATATTCCAAAATTGGTTTTGGATATAAATATTCGATAATTAAGAAATGCACGACTAATCCCTACAATAAACCCTTGCTTGGGTTTATATAATGAATAATATTGAATGAGAAAGTTTGCTTTGGTTCCTTTGAGTTATCCCCTCCACCCACCCACCCTCCCCCACCCCTCGCCCCTCCCCTCTACCACTCCTTCGTCTCGACTCTTGAAATCCACTCCTTTATGCTTTCGGTAAAATACTGAAGATTAAAAGAAATTAAATTGTACTCGCAAAGCCGAATCGTGGAAAGGATTTTTTTTTTATAAATTTGCAGTTAATATCTACTCAACTGATTAAATAGCATTCTCTAAGATTGATGGATTAATTGGATAAAAATGGGATTTTGTGTTTGGCTAAAACGGTGCCGTTTGAAGAAGGCAGAGATTTGATTACTGGAAGAAATGACTCAAAGATGATCCAAGTCCACTTATTAAAAATAATTCTCCCCCTCCCCCACTCCGTCCTCTCCCTCCCCTTCGCCCTCCCCCACCCACCTTTCACCCCCTCCTCTTCTTCCTACCCCCACCACAAATCCCTTTCTTTCCATCTTTTAATTCTTCCAAAATTTAATCACACCATCTATTGATTCTTATTGATAACTGAATATTCGACAAGTTTAAAATAATTAGCAAGTGGAGACGAATTATCTGGTTAATCAACGGGAGTATTTTAATTTTTCCATTAGGTGACTTATTTATTTTTATTTTTCACAGTTTAGTTTTATACTAAACCGCCATAATTCGGATAATGGCTTTCAGGAATTTCTTGTTCACATTCAAGTTGTAAAATCTATCCAACCCGGAAGTTCTCTGCTCAATATTACTAATTATGAAATTCAAATCAGATTATATATTTAATAATACAGTAGTTTGTTGGAAGACATTTCAGCTTCTAAATGTTTAAATTTTCCAACAAGTTTGTTTGTAAGAAGTTCAAAACACAATTAGGGTACATTTATTTAGCATCTATCTTTTTTTTTGGCTTTAAGATTTTATCCAAGACCTATTTAGCTAATTTACTTCTTGTTTTGTTTTTTTCCAAATATAGGAGATTGGAAGTCTCGTAAGTACTGATATGAAAAAAAGTGAAATAATATCTAATGTGCAACTTGTATTGCAAAATACTATTCATAACTGTTTTTATTCTACTTTTATAAATACTAAGATGGGCCTAAAAATTAGGCAAAAAATGGAATTCTTTAAGACCAAACTAATTCCCTAACAAGCAGTACACTCATGGAAACAAGGTTAACAAATGAAAACGAGATAAAAGAGAGAAAAAAAGAAGAAGAAATTCTTTCTCATTTTACAGCCGCCCTACTCCCAGGTAACAACGGAAAAATAAAAGGAAAGCAAACTTATTCCTTTCTTAAGTTGACCGTTGCCGCATTAAGAGAAAGAAGTTGTTTTAATAAATGTAATGAGTGCCTGGCATATTGTTAAATAGTAATTTTGCTAATTATATATCATATAACCTCGTTAATTTTTTATATATTATTATTATATTTAAAAAATAATAATACATATATTGTAAAAAGTATGTAACTCGTATTACACACTCACTTACACATTCACACACAAACAAAATCAAATATTTACTAAAAAACTTTCTTAGTTAACGAAAATATTTTATTAAAATTTAACAAAAATACATGTTAGACATATTTTTTTCAGAATAAAGAAACCGCAGTAAGCATACATTTTTTTTGTTTTTTAATTTAAAGTCATAATACTTTAAAATGTTTATCCTGTTCCCTATTGCAAATTTTCAAGCGAATTATTTCGACGACGTCCAGGAAAAAGTTTTTAAAATATTTTTATGTATTTTTTTACTACAGTAGTTCTTTACTTTGACTGCACAATTTATATAAATAAATTAAAATTTACCGTTATTTATTATTTTATTAAAGAATATGTTTTGATTTTTTATGCAGTTTATACATATGAAAAATATAAGCATTATAAATTGGTAAGGAGATACTCTATTTCGATTTTTCTTTTTACATAAAAGAGAGAATTTTATAGAAAGTAATTTCAACTTCTTAAATTTTGAATTTATTGATGAGTATCAGATTTTATTGAAACGAAATGTTTTTTTTCTGTAATTTCGGTGGACTGGCTAATTTGAATAATGCAAATTTCGACCAATAACCAATTCATCAGAAAGAAATTAAACAAGGTGGAGGGTAGTGCTGAATATCGTACTCCCGGTTTCGTTTTGGGACTCATTAAAATGAGTTGCGGACGAAAAACGAAAAGCCTGTTGAGTAAGCAACAACAGTCTACTATAATAATGATCTTTAAAATCATTATTATAGAAGACTGTTAAATGAAATGTTATACATTATTATAGAAATTCTATCGAAATGCCGTAAAAAGTGTGGCTACACAGCTGAGTGGCGTACCCCGATGTAGAAGGCTTCTTCCGCGGATCGATCCTGAAATCAAGAGACCCTCATAGAGCACATAAAAAATTCTACTTTATGGCTACTCTTTATCCCGATCAAATTCTAATACACTGGACCACCGTTAACGAAAAAAAAATAATAAGAGTTGATGACGAAAGGGTGGAGTGATAACCGTGGAGAGGGAGCCATCTCCCTAATTTTGAGGTTTTGGATAGTACTATCACATAATAAAGTCATTTTAGGTTTGCTTTTATATGCTTCTTAAGTCCCTGGGATTCCATTGATCTTCAGGGTTTGACCATGTAACATTGCTAGCTAACGCCCATCATGCTTCGGGCTTCACTAGGATAGGTACAAGAATGATTACATTCTTATACCAGCCTGAGTACTGAGTACTACCTGAGTATAGGTATAATATAGTATATGAGTAGAGGCACCTGAGTAGTTTTTAAAATATATAAACGCACATGTCCGACTCTTATTCCAGATTATAATTCTATCTCTTATTATTACACCCATTGCTTATTATTATATATGTACTTACATATAAAATTTGTAAGCTGTGATATTATTCATCCGCGACATTTTTTACACCCTTCCTCTATGAAGTGAACATTCCTAATTAAATGCTTAATTCAGGGAAATGAGACAGAGAGAGAGAGAGAGAGAGAGAGAGAGAGAGAGAGAGAGAAAAAGAGAGAGAGAGAGAGAGAGAGAGAGAGAGAGTGAGAGAGAGAGAGAGAGAGAGAGAGAGAAACACTTTATTCATCATAAAAGCGATGCTGCCCAACTACATTGGGTTGCTAATACACAGCATACTATACGTCTTATCTTAGACTATTTTTAACACCTTATTTAATAATCTATATAAATAAAGTTGAAATTCTGTTTGTTTGTTTGTTTATTTGTTCTTTATAGAAATCCATACCGTTTGTCCTAAATTCTCCAAATTTCGCTCAGTGGTTCTTTGATACCAGGTGCGAACACCTGTCCATATTAAAATTGCATAACTTCAGCCAATCTCTTGGTATATTCTTTATTGTTAAAAAATTCGTCATGATCTCGCTTTACAATGGTTTTTACTTTTTTTTTTTACGAAATCGACCGTTTGAGTCGAAAAAACGGCCTAAAAAATCATTTTATAGATTTTGAAGAGGCCAACAAGGCCCGGTAAGACCGTCCCTTGGTAGGCGTCGAGTTCTGGGATTTTTAAACCATATGTTTTTTGTTTTTTTTAACGTTACAATACGTTTATTTACATGTATGGTGAATTTATTTTTTATAAATGCCTCCTAAGAAGCGAGCTTCAATAGGAGTAGTGAGCTCAAAAGCTAAAAAAGAACGTCAAATACGAGCAGCTGAAACTCTGGACGAACATTAAAATAGAATTGAACAACAGAGGCTTAAACAGGCAGAATCGCGGGAAACTGAGTCTGCCCAGGAATACGAGGCCCGCCTTGCGCCACAGAGGCTTAGGCAAGCCGATTTGCGAGAAGCTGAAACTGCAGGCCAATATTTCTGTTTGATTGTTTGTTATTTATAGAAATCCATACCGTTTATCCTAAATTCTCCAAATTTCGCTCAGTGGTTCTTTCATACCAGGTGCGAACACCTGTCTCTATTAAAATTGCATAACTTCAGCCGATCTTCAGCTGATATTCTTTATTTTTATAGAAATCGTAATGAACTCACTTTACAATGGTTTTTTACGAAATCAACCGTTTCATTAGAAAAATGAAATTCCCCGATCAAACCGGGTTATACAGCTTAAAGATGAATTTCTGTTAGTTTTTTTTTCTTAATAAAAATCCATACCGTTTGTCCTAAATTCCCCAAATTTCGCTCAGTGGATCTTTCTTACTGGGTGCGAACACCTGTCCATACTAAAATTTCATAACTTCAGCCAATCTCTGGGTATATTCTTTATTGTTATAAAAATCGTTATGATCTCACTTTAAATTTGTTCACGTTTATTAGAAAAATGAAATTATATAAGCTAGTATATAATAATAATAACATCCATGCTTATATATATACTTATACCTACATGGTTATATTTTTTTATATAATTTTTTTTATTATTTTTTTTTCTCTCTTTTACTCAAACCCTTGCTCTCTTAAATACGAAAAATATCAATAAAGAGTTTTATTCTAAAAAAAAAAAAAAATCAATAAATAAAAAATAAATAAAAATAAACCTAGATATTAAGGGTGGTTTCGGCCGAACTGCACAATGGACTAAAAGCCGTGTGTGTACTCCTTCAGATATACAAGAACAAAAGACCCTCCACAGCTCTAATACTACGATTTATTTTTCCTTTGCGTTATCCTTGCATGGTCCTGAAACGCTTGTTCTAGATTTTTGAGGATAGTTAACTACAATTTTCGTAAACTACTTACTATTTGAGAATCTATAAAATTAAGGTGCTGAGACGAAAGGATCTAGTTAATTGGAGCAATCACAACTGGAGCTCTCTCCTCATCCCAGGTAATTTGATATAATGGTCCGGGACGGGAATGGAAAAATATCTCAGAGTTGAAGAGCATCCTGGGAGCTACATCAACATTATGGCCCTGCCCACAGCCGCCACTAAATCAACTGTTAATGTTATATCCTTACCTTCATCTTATTTGTTCTTTCATATCCTTAGTTCTATATTAGTACTTATTTATCATTTGATTAACCCATTAGTCGATAGTAAACATAGAGGGAACAGGGTAGCTCATTGCTAAGGCCCTGAGTTCGAATCTGGCTTGGCATGATATCTTTAACCCTTTGCACTCAAGGTCTCAAGGAGACAATCCAAATAATTTTTAGTTTCTTTTTAGGACATAAACAAATCGTTAAAACTATTTATAGGGCATTTTGCATTTGGTGATAAATGACGGTCGCGTCTCGCGGTGTTTTTCATTACTTTAATCTTTTAACATCGGCTATATTTTGTGGTTTTTATTCATCTTTTATTTCCTCAATTGTACAATAATTTAGTTCGGGGCATAAAATACTTCCTTTACTTGATTTAGTTTCCCATGTGCTTATAGTTTAACCGGAAAGTTATTAAGTAGATTTTCACATTTTAGGAGCTTTTCTGATTGGATATCTGAGAAAACTTCGACTAAAAGGGTCCCATCTCGTAATTTTTTATCTGTTTTTACTTTTCCAATTAGATTTTTTATGCTTTTATATATACGGAACGATTAAACCTTTGTGAAATCTAAGGGATTTCCACCGGTTCTCTTATTTATCAAAATTTTTACACTATAAATAAATATTATAATCAAATTAAAAAATATATATAAAATTTAAAAAAAAATTGAAATTAATATACAACTATAAAAAAAATTTAAAATTTAAAAAAATTAATTTTTTTTTTTTTTGCAACTATGTGGTCTTAAAGCTTCACAAATACATATAACCTTAATTTCATTACAATTCCTTACTTGGTTCTAAAATTTTACTGTATAATATTACGTTTTCAGGGTATACGTACGTTTCCGCGAATAAGTTGCGTCGAGTTGCCGGTAGGTAACGTCCGAAACGGTGCCGAGTGCAAAGGGTTAGTATTCTGTCACAGATGGACTCTCCTGGGGCAAACCCAGCCTCTAAAATATGAGTACTCTTAATTGAAAAACCTTGCGGTTGCGCGCGATCACGGTCGAATCACCTCCTTGCACGACCGCTGACCAATTCGCATTTGTTTATTTCCTTAAATTGTTTTAAACACACAATTTTAATTTTTACTAACCGGTTCTCGTTCCATTTCATTTTCCCTGAAATCGTGAAATTAAATAGTGTTTTTTGCTTAACACGTTCACGCCGGGACTGTTTAATGCTTTTCGCTCTATCGGACGGGAGCTATTCCAGGGCATTTTGCAGTACTGGCAATCCAACAATAATAAAATAAACAATAAAAAATACTATCCTACTACTTAAGTCTATATACGATATTAATTATACGAGTAATTGTTATTAAAAAATAAATGTTTATATGTTTATAAGAATATGAATATAAATATAAAAACAAATGAATTCACGTTAAATTTTCATTATTTTAATTTTCAGCTATTTAGAAATTATTTCTACTTTCTTAACTCTAGGCTGCCATGTCACCGGAAATCGAGTAACTGTTCTCTTGTCAGAGTATTATACATTAAAATTGTGTCGAAATGAGAACGTGACTCTGAGGTATTATTTTTTGGCAGTCAAAGTATTAAATATCTAATTATTTGGCCGAGGAGGCATTCTAGTGTGAGCCACCGGTGGTACACGCCGGCGTGAACATTTTAATCGGATGATGTATACCTTAATGTTTTTTAAATAATATGCATACTTAATAAAATATTTTTTTCTCGAGAAGGATAGCATTTATTTAGACAGTATAACATATTAACAAAAACTCTAAATTATTTTAGTTTCTGTATAGATGCAGATTATTATGATTTTATTAATGGGTACATCACCATTGGGGTTACCAATGGGTATACTAAGACAGAATTTAATACTTTAAATAAAGTTATAAAATAAAAAAATAAAAAAAATGTAAGAATTAAAATGTTCTTCATCTAAAACATCAAACAAAATTAAAGCCTATCATTTTTATAAATTAATATCTTGAATAATGTTAACATTCAGATGTCACAATATGGGAACATAATGAAAATATGGGAACTAATCCCTAGTAAAATTTACGAGATCGGTGGGAAAAGGTAGCCACTGAGGAGAATGGAATAACAGAAATATAGTCACAGTATGAATAAAAAAATATGATATTAATAATCTCTGCATGGGAAAATAATGATACGGTACTTCAGCACAATATGTAAATAATAAATATACGCATCCTTAAATTTTCTAGACTATGCAACTGCGCAATGTAATTGGCGTTAAAAATTAAATTAGTTCATTAAAAGATAATATTGGGGATGGTAATGAACCCCGCACAATTAACGGCATAATTAATGGCCCCATTAAATGTGGCAAATGGGGGGAGCTTTCTTTAGAAAAAGTGAGAAAGCATACTTTTGATCCTCTGATATTAAACGGAAAATATTATTATTTTCATTCTTTATTTTCTTTTGATTTTTTCCGTCCTCATTCTTAACTTTACGTGAGAATGTTAAGAAACAACCAACCCCGTTAACCCTTTTTTTCTTCTTTTTTTAAAATAATTGGTTATTGGCGACTGATGATTAACTATTTTATCTTTTCGATAGTTACCAGATGGTATGGTGTTATTAAATTTTTATTTGCTGGTAAAATGTATTTTAAAAAAGTTAATAAATGTTGTGTATTTCATTGATAAAAACACATTCCTTACATTTAGAAAAACGCTTTAAACTTATACGTTTCTTTCTTAGTTATACCATCCTAAAATTTGAGCCTGGGAGAACATTTTAATATATAATAAATTTTACATATGGTTAAAAAATATATAACTTTCCTAACACTTATCTATTTGCTATTAGATAAAACTGGTGCATTTTATTATTAGTTAGGATACAATTGGAAAAACACAGCCTAGAATCCCTAACGTGCAAAAAAAAAACAAAAAAAAAACTGCATAATCCAAATGGTTTTCCTATCAACTGAAAAGTAGCAGTAAAAAAGATAACAAAAATGAAAGTAAAAAAACTGTAATAATTACATTATGAACTATATTCTAGGTAAAGCAATTAATTATTTAGGCTTAATAATTTAGTGTTTAGATACTATATTAGAGCATTTGATAAAATAAATTAATATAAGGCATTTAATACAAAAAAGCATGTAAGTCATTCCTAAAAAGAGTAATTTTTTATTTAGTTTAAAATAAAAAAAATGTTTTATGTAAAAACAACTTTCATGTTGTTCTTATCGCATTGTAAAGGTTGGTTAAAAAAAAAAAAATTCAAATAAAAAAAAAAAAGGTTCCGATGTTTCGGAATTCCTAAAGATAAAGCTCAAAGAGCTGTGGTTGGAGAAAGGTTTAATTTTTCCTCTTCAAAGCTCACCTGCCAATTACCTGTAAAATGAAAAAAAATCTGGGGGAAAGAAGAGTATTTTACTGCGGATTAAAAGATTATTTTTTCCTTCTATTTTTTCTTTTCTTTTACCTTTATGCGACAGTGTTCCTAATTTTTTCTAGATTATAAATCGCCTGATATATATATATATATATATATATATATATATATATATATATATATATTGTTGTTGTACATTCCACATTAAATACGACAATTTATATGTGATTATTAAGTTGTCATTATAATTATCATGGCAGTGAGTTTTCACATTTGTGAGCGCCATGTTGTAACGGTCACTCTTTGACTGGCGTCCCTTCTGGTATTGTCAATTTGTGTATATACGAATAAATCTTCTTTTTAAACATGTGTTACTTGTTTTTTAGTGAATTTCTTTATGCACTATGATAGGTTATGGGCCCAGGAGTGTTTTGAGCAAGTTAATTTTGTTTTCAAGTTAGATTTTGCGTAAATTCGGATTTGTGTTGTAAAGTTCGTTATGTTGTTTACAGTTATGAAATTTATGATGGCTACTGTTGGAAACACCCCTTTCGGAATTAAATCTTTTGATTGGACGAATTTTGGAAATTGGAACTTTAGGATATAGCTTCTTTTGGAGCAGAATGGGGTTCTTGAAGTCCCGGACAAAGAAATTCCTATTGATGCTGCTGAAATATTTAATCAGCAAGATGTGAAGGCACGGAATATAATAGTTCAAGGCTTTGCTGACAATATGTTAGCCATGATATGGGACAAGAAGACTGCCAAAGAAATTATGGATGCCCTGACTACAACCTATGAGAAGCGAGGAATGGAATCCCTAGTCACAGCACAGAAGGCTTAGAGGAAATTAGAATATAAGGTAGATCGCTCTCTTCAAGATTTTTTGCAAGATTTTGAATCCATGGCATCAGTGTGGCAGATGTGAAAATAGCTAGAGGCAAACTCGAGGAATGTGAGGTTACTAATCAGCTACTAGTGTCTATGCCTTCTGATTTTGATTCAGTTGTGGCAGCAATTTGACATATTATTTAGTAAAGATAAAGCAGCAATTAGTTTTCATAAGGCACTCAGATTTCAGTAATTTTACATTTACGGATTTCATTGAAATAAGGGTGCATTCTTATGTTTTCGTATGCGGATATTTCAAAAATATTATAAGTTTTTTTATTTCGACGGGAGGGGGGGGGGGGGGCGCTCGCTTTACAAATAATTTAACATTTACGGATTTCTGAGAATTTCTATTTTTGAAATCTCCGTATACGAAAAGATAAGAATGCACTCTCATTTCAATGAAATCCGTAAAATGGTACATATATATATATATATATATATATATATATATATATATATATATATATATATATATATATATATATATATATACGAGGGGTGTCCGTAAAATAAGTTTCCCTGTTGTGGCACGGCCGTGCAAGTCGCGGCAGGTCCCTCAGACGGCACCACCGTGTCGCTTGGACTCCCCCCTCCACATTCCAACCCCGGTCAACTCGCTGCCACCATCAGTTCGGCCTTGACAGCCTTGAAAGATGGAGCTCCCAATCGCTTCCCCCGCCAGATCCGTTTTTTGTGTGCTTAAGGCAATTCGGCGACCGAAATTCATTCCCAACTTAGGGAAGTGTATGGTGAAACATGCATGAGTGTCCAGATGGTGCGCAAATGGTGCAAAGAGTCCAAAGAAGGGCGCACAGATGTGCACGATGAACAGCGGGCTGGACGTCATCCATCCAACACCCACCCTACAGCCCCGATCTGGCCCCAAGTGATTACCATCTGTCCCCAAGCCTGAAAAAACACCTAGGCGGAACGAATTTTGGGACAAGAGAGGAATTGGAAGAAGAGGTCATGAAGTTCTTCAACAGCGCGGCGGCGGACCTCTATGACCAGGGCATCAAAAAAATGGTGACACGGATGCAGAAGTGCATCAATGTCAACGGGGACTACGTAGAAAAATAGTTTAATGTTCAAGATTTCTAATGATGTGATATACATTGGTAATAAAACATTTTTTTCACTTTTAAAAAAATAGGGAAACTTATTTTACGGACACCCCTCGTATATATATATATTTATTTTTTTTTTATTTATTTTTTTTTTTTGTTAGTCTCCGATTCATTAAAGGATTTGGTTCAAGTTCAAAGTCAGTGTTAATTTGATACCTACTGCAAAATTTTAAATCTTGTTCATATTTAATGTGGAATTGGGCGGGAGCGTTATTGTAAATTCCACATTAAGTAGGATAACTTATATGTGATTATTAAGTTGTCATTATAATTATAGTGGCAGTGAGTTTTCATATTTGTGAGCGCCATGTTATAATGGTCATTCCTTGGCTGCCGTCGCTTTGTGTATATCCGAACAAATATTTTTAAACATATATTACTTGTAATAATTCTATTGGTCTTGATGCTAAGCAAATAGTAGTCCAGTTTTTTTAATGTTTGATCCTTTATTAACCTCACACTATTTTTACAATAGTCGGTTCAACGTTTCGACATTAAGCCATTTTCAAGAAGAAGACCTGTGACCACAATTTTTCAAATAAATTAGGCTGACTACCCTTGTCAAAAAGTAAAAATCGTTTTACTAGTTAAAAACTATAGTCACTTTTGGTAAGAATCACAGTCACATTTGACTGTGATTAAAAAAACTGGACTAATATATTACTTGTTTTTTGCCTTATATTTTTTCTTTTCTTTTACCTTTATGCGACAGTGTTCCTAATTTTTTCTAGATAATAAATCGCCTGATAATATATATATATATATATATATATATATATATATATATATATATATATTCCTTGAAGCACTGTTTAATTTGAAAAAAAATTAATTCGAAACGAAGCGGCGAATAAGGAAATATATTGGATTCAAATAATGGAGGGGACGTCGCGTGGGGGGAAAAGCTTTCATTCATGAAAAGTTGAAAGGTAAACGAAAACCAGTGAAAGGAATGAAACCGCTAGTTGGAAAATTTGTTTGCCAAATATTACCAAAACACGCAACCACATGAAACACTTTGTGAAATAAATAAAAGTGATGGTTATGGAGGGACTCCCACAAGTTTTTCAGGAACCGTAAATGTTATTAAAAACAATTAGATTATCATCAAAATTTTATCACCTACTTCATTTTTCCATTCGTTGATGAATATGTTTTAAATAAAATCTCTAATTAAACTTAAAAATAGGTACTAATATTTATCTTTAATAAATAAAATATATTTATTTCCATTTCATTTGCCTTATATTAACGATTTTTTTATAATCCAAGGGAATACCTGCTGTGAATAAGAACATGCCATCAATCAAATAACATCCAGCTTATTTTTTCTATTTATTAATTGAACTGTTTGAACCAGAATTAAAACTTGTAGAAATTTCAGGAAGATGGTACGTCAATAATTATGATGATACCAATACAGAGCTTTGTTAAGTTTAATGATCAATTTGATGTGGGCAGGGGCCGAACGGCCTGGGAACGTTGAAGCTGCTGGAATGCATAAGTGACTGCTGGAGGGTGGAACCGTATTTCACTATTTCCCTCTATATCATATCCCCGCATAACAGTAACATTAGCATAATAACATTTACAGATATCTTGCTTATACCTGCCGCATTGTAGATTTAATTAGTTTCATTAAATTAATTAAATTTAATTATTTGATTCGGTGCACGTCGCGATTAATGTGCTTTAACCCGGATTGTGCGTTCAAGAAAAGAATATACTCAAAGAAATATCAGAATTCATCTCCATTATGAGAAGATCGAATCATAGCTTTATTCATATAAGTGTAAAACTAAAAAACATTTAAATGTTTATTTATTTAGTACCATCCTCTTAGGTCATCAATAAATTGTAATATATTAATTTAATATATCTAACTAAATTATTGCACCATAATTACGCAGTCATTTAATATAATAATTAATAATCTGTTTCAGATTAAAAATATCAAAAAGGACCATCATTACTCACCAGACATCTATATATACATTTTTTTTTCAATATTTCATTATTAAAAAGAAAAGATTGGTTTCGGTCGGAAGTGGAATTCGGGTTCGCCAGGTAATGTTCGCGGTGCGCTACCCACTGCGCCAACAAGATCGCATCCAAGCTGGCAATTCCCTCTCTTACCTGACCCCCTTATGTGACGAAGACGGTCAAATCCAAAATTGTTGACATCTACTTTATGACTGTAAATTATTTGACATATAACGATTTAAACTAATTTTACAAAGTAATTTATTTTTTGAAGAGAAAAGATTTGGCTCCGCCGGGAGTCGAGCCCGGGTCTCCTGCGTTACATGCGAGGATGCTAACCGCTACACCACAGAGCTCGGCTCAAGGCAGAGCAAATCCTTCCTCTTCACTGATACCTACTCACCCCTATCTCACAAGTTTTGCGAGTAGTAGCGGGAGGTGGACAAATTTTGTCCAATTTATGGTATTTTTTATTGACTTAAGTCAATTTTTTAAATTATTTTATAATTTAATACGGGTTCGACTCCCGGCGGAGCCAAATCTTTTCTCTTCAAAAAATAAATTATTTAAAAATAATTTAAAAATGGTGGTCAGCCACAAATTAAGATTAGATTAATTTTACAAAGCTTATCAAGTCAAAGTAGTAATTAAAAGAATGATTTAATTAAATTGTTTGAATTATTTTATTTAGTACATTTAATACTTATTGGTGCTTCGCCCCCTCCTACTCCTGTATATAATGCTACGCTCTAGTTTATTTAGTGAAGTCATTTTATATCAATTGTAGTTTCTTGCCGATGGTAAAGTGGAGTCCAGACACTGATCGTTGAGTAAATTTAAAACAATTGTATTTGTTGATTATTTTCATAAATTTTAAAGGGATTCTCGTCAGGTCGTAAATATTACACTTGAACTGTATCATTTCCTATAATGAAAGGGATATAGCTTTTTCTTTACAACTTTTTTTTTCTCAATAATTCCCGTTTCTCATAATGATAGGTTTGCTTAAAAACTGTTCCAATTCGCATATCCGTTCATTTTTATCCCCTTTTAGTAAAATAATACTTAAGTTAATATTCCACCCCCTCACCGCCCTTCACAAAGGTGAAAAATTTCTAGTTAAATGAAAAAAAAAAAAAAAGGAGTAATGACAATTGGAATAATACAATTTAGAATAAAAAGAATAGTGGATATCAATATAGGCAATTTTATAGAATGTCATTTATCCCGGGATTAACGGATAATATAAAAAAAGACTCTAAAAGAATATGACCTGGAAAACATAAAATTGGGATTATATAATAGTAACAAAATTAATAAATATTTAATTAATATGAAAGATAGGACAGATAATTACGTTGTATACAAAATTGATTGCATGGATTGTGAAAAAATATACATTGGAGAAACATCAAGAAAAATAAATACCAGATTAAAGCAACAAGTATCAAACTGTAAAAATATAAAAAACATCAACACATCAGCCCTAGCATTCCATAGTATTAAATTACAACATAAATTTAATTTTGATAAAACCAAAATATTAAACATAGAAAGAAATAAATAAAGAAAATTACTGGAGGCTATACATATAACAAAAAACAATAAATCACAGTCAATTATAAAACGGATACGAAAAAACTAGTAATTCTCATTCTTTTATGGCGTTACATTCCTCGAGGGAACAGAGCCGCCTGCAGCTTAATATCCTATACTCTGGAACCCAAAACATGAATTTTATTATGATAATCTAAAGAAAGATGATTTTTGAAACGTATCATGTATCTCTTTTGAATCCCCATTTAATATATGATGAAAGTCCTCTGGAACAGGACTTTTTTAAACATTCGCAGGTTTCTACCCTAATCGTTTTTAAAAGTAACGCATTCTTCTGTCGCGGTAAAACTTCGCTAATACCGCATTCTCCTTCTCTCGTTTACTGAATTAAACAAATATAGGTAATAAAAATTTGCGCAGACCAATTTTTTGTTCAATATATAAAAATTTTTTTTTTTTAAATGTCTAGTGAGTGTTTAATTTGCTCCAAACACGCCAAACCTAGTGGACCAATGCTCGTGTTGGTCATGAACGTTTGCCCTCCTGCCGAATATCCGCCGCGAGCATTCGGTTCGTTTGCGCTAATGTGGACGCGCCCTAAGGGATTGGATTGGAGGTGTAGTGAACAGGAAGATTGGAAGACTGAGGAAGGAATCACCATCCGACGCTACCTGAATCAGTTGAGAGGATCATCGAAATAAGGGTGGCGCAGTTTTTATATCGTTACCAATGTATATCATAATCGATGTATAAAAAAAAAAAGTTGTATTGTTTTATTTGTAAATTTCATAAAAAAATATAGAATGACTTTGTTATTGTTATATTTCTTTCAAAAATAATTGTCATGCTTTTTTGAGTCTATTAAAATACCGTAATCGAACCTTTGAATTCGTGCGATATTATTTTTTATACCAACACATCATTTTCACGGCAAGCATATTAACATTTTTAGGCTTAATGAAAATTGCGTTTTTAGATTATGTGTATATGTATATATATATATATATATATATATATATATATATATATATATATATATATATATATACATTGTAGTGTATATTTTAAGGCAACATTTTAATCTTAAAAAAGCTATCCGGTTAGGTAAGAAGGAACGGGTGGCTATTTAATCTAGGAGTTCCATCTCCCTCAATTGGAATCTCAAGGATGTGAGAATGGTGCTACCTGAATTAACTTCTACACGCCCATTATTAGATAGTTTTATCGCCTCTAAATCCACGAGCAGAAAATGAAACAGCTACCACAGCCTTCGCTGGGGGGGGGGGGGCGAAAGGGGGGTACAAAGGGGGTATGCTTACATAAATATCTAATGAGAATGTTCCATTAGTCCGGCCCTCTTACTAATTACATATTTACATAACATTAATATTGAAACATATTGACCACTGTATTTTTTTCTTCTTCTTGTTTGAGCTTTATACATTTTAATATGCCTTGTAAAACAAATTTGTGCTTTGCAACACAATTAGATTCAATGTGTATAACTTTTAGTATAAAAAATTATGAATTGAAGATAATTTAATATAAGGTCAATAAATAAATTAATTTAAGAAAATGATGAAGCATGAGGAATTAGACACGACTTTAAATTCATTTTATCATTTTTTATTTTTGGAAATTAAACTTCACGTCCCAGATTGTGAAATGTATAACAACACATTAAAATGGTATGTCTCATATAGGAATGGATCATGGCTTCATTATAAAATTTTGATATGAACAACTATCGAAGAAGCATATGAAAAGCGGAAACAGAACTTCCTACAATCTTTCAAGAGTACTAAAATATTAGACATTCCAACTTAAGGGTGAAAAATGTGATAAAACCCGTTCTGATTTTAGGCTGCGTGACCTGGATTTTAATCAGCACCTTAAAAAGATCGAAAAATTAGAGACGAAATTCCTCTGCACGAAAAACTGCGGGAACAGATAACTATCGCATCGGGTGAAAGACCGATATAGAACTGCTTATGAAAAAAGTAGTTGGATAGATAAAATCCTGAACAGCTGCATGCTGCAAATCGGAAAAGACAATTCAAAGATCTGCAGATGGTTGGTTCATCGGTCTAAAGATCTAAAATGTCTGCAAAGCCAACAGGAAAAACAGAGAGTTTTATTATAAAATTAATAATACATGAACACGAATAAACGTAATGCGAACCATTAAATTTTATCACGGTAATGCTGTGGTTCGTTCAAGTTGCAAACATTTTCCGTTTCTAATTTCATTGATCATTGGATTTATTGTAATTAGAAAAGTATTTCCTACCTGAAACGTTCCAAGCGTGAGTATTAAATACCTGATATGAGATGAAAATTGATGAATTAAATACAACGAAAATATTGTAAGGAACGGGGATGTGTTCCATGTTATCAAATTTGACTTTCATCAAAGTTCCGCCGTAAGTACCATGTTTTTTTTATTTTCCATTTTCGATACGTATTTTATTTTCCATTTTAGAAAAGAAAAAACATAATGTTGCACTTGCGGCTGTCTGTTGAGTTTAGCCCTAACTAGAGTTGGGACTACCTCCTACATCAAATTAAACGGGGATAAAATATAATACTGCCCTTCGGTAGCACTCCAACGTACCGAGGACAATTTTCCAAAGACTCCAGAGGGTTCTTAGTAATAGAAGAAAATACTGTTAGCTGGAGAAACGTTGATAAAGATTGTTTTAATATTTTGGTATTTTCTAAATAATACCTTCTGGAGCGCTGAATAAACGCTTAACAGTTTGACCAATTTTAGTTAATATTTATTGGGAGCAATTATTAAACTTTTCTAGAGTTATTATGAATTTTCCGCATGAGCTGAAGGTTGAGCATTTAGCGCAGTTAGTGAGGAGGGGGAGGGGCGATAAATAACAGATAGCCCAAATTATTATCATTATCTCGAGATTTACAAAAGCTAACTCAATTTAATTAGTTCTTGTTGAAATGCTTGTCTTCCAAGAGCGGCAAGTTTTGCCAACTTGATATCTGAGGAGAGCTCCACCTTATCTCTTATGACTGACTGAACCGCACCCAGTTCGCGGCTTAATTCAAAAACTAACTTACACCCCTCCCCTTCCCTCCTTTCTCTTTCATTCATAATGTGTGACTCTCTCTCTGTCTCTCACTTTCTCTCTCTCTCTCTTGCCACCTTCACAATCCTTAACCTCCTAGGCATATCGACAAGAATATAACATAACTAATACTTTTATTCAATCAAGTAGTTTTTCTAATAGGTACGTGAAGCAATGAAGTATTCCTTGCTTAAATTAGTATTGAAGTGTTTTTCATCAAAAAAACTTCTTTTAGACTCAAAAGGTGAAGTGCCATTGTATCATGGGTTACACCATTAAAAAGCTAACTAAATTCCGCAGTTTTTAGGAAATTTGACATCTTCTAGGGTGCTCCCCTATTTTGTAAGTTTTGCGCGTTAAAAGTGGATTTAAAATGACCAAACCTAACTCATCTTTTAGGAAATTTAATGCTGATTAAGAAAATATCATTTTTTTGTTTCTATGCTAAACCGAAGTAGAGAAAACTGCCATTTTTTAGAAAACATTTAGATTTTAAAAATAAAAACAAAAAAATTCTATCTGCTCAACAGATTGAGATAGGAAACTCGTTTCTGCGCCATTCTACCCCGTTTAGCATGCAGTATTACCTAATTTTTTTTTTTACACTAGGTCTGGGACACCCAGTATATATGGGCAGATGGAAAATAAATGTAGTTATAGAATTCCAGAAGATAGATGAAAATTTTGAAAATTAAATTAAAAAATGCTTAAAAAAAGAAGGGGTTGTCTGAGTTAATCTGTCATTCTCGATCACGCTCTCTCTATTACTCTATTATTATTTATTTTGTGTATGTTCGTGTGTGGGGAGGGGGTGTTATTTTAAATATACTGAAAGCTTTACAGTTGAAGTGATAATCGATATTCACTTATCCTTGCATAAAAAGTTATAGGAATATTAAAATATAAATTTTTATTTTAAGTTAAATTTCCTTCTTTCTAAATATAGTTATTCTGAACTTTTTCTCTTCCTAATTATGGCAATTTTATTTTGTTTCAGGTAAGTGATTGACACACATAGCATCATAGGAAATAATTTTTGTAGTAAGTAGCGCGAAGTATTTATTGATTCAGTTTTCACCAATATATAAACTGAGTCAATAGAAAAATTGATGGCGGTCGATTTCCTTAATAACGTAAGTCATGATAGTACAATTTCTCCTATGGTTGGGGAATAATTTTTTTTTTTAATTCATTTATACAAAGTATACATTTATTATATAATAATATGGAGTTTTATCATTAATTTTAGAACATAAGATTGGAGGAATCGGAGCATTTTTTATGGTATTTAACATGTTAAGTGCGGCATCGGTCCCCGGGGTCCGATGTCTTCCCTTCTTGACAGCCGATCTTTTAGGAAATTTAATGCTGATTAAGAAAATATCATTTTTTTTGTTTCTATGCTAAACCGAAGTAGAGAAAACTGCCATTTTTTAGAAAACATTTAGATTTTAAAAATAAAAACAAAAAAAAATACTATCTCCTCAACAGATTGAGATAGGAAACTCGTTTCTGCGCCATTCTAATTTTTTGTTTGTATAAGGTGTGCGTGACACATATTATGAGTTGGCCTTAGCCATAATTAAAATTATTGTTAAATAATTAATGCATTACAATATTCTCTTACAATTACATTCAATGTATACATGAAATATTTAATATATTTAATTTAATCTATATATTATGTCATATCTATATTTAAATATATTTATATATAGATATAACATAATATATAGATTAAATTAAATATATTAAATATTTCATGTATACATTGAATGTAATTGTAAGAAAATATTGTAATGCATTAATTATGCAACAATAATGTTAATTATGATTAAGTATATTTATTTTAATATTTATGTAATATTTTTTTTAATTGTTATATATAGATATAACAATCAAAATAAATATTAATACATTCAACAATATTCAGTTTATTGAATTTCTACCAGCTTATGTAATCATCTTATACACTTTTTTCTGTATCAACGGTTTTTTTTCTTTCTTTTTTTTTTTAAGTAATCTATTTGGTTATATACACGATAACCATAATAGATGTGGATAACTTTATATAGAAACAGTATTAATTCCTCTTTTAGTAAAAAAAAAAAAAACTGATATGCTAACTATTGCTACTAAACATATGGTTTGCATTTAAACTTTGTTTTATCCTATTTTCCTTTTTTTTCTTTCTATTAGTTAATTCCCGTCAGAAAAATACTGTGATAAACAAAAAAAAAGTACTATGTATTCAGAGGTTCTTCCTCATCACATACGTTATTCCATCCAATCCAAACAGCATGTATATATACATACATGATTAATGAAATACAATTATAAGATGTATAATTATTATCAAAATGTTTATAATGTTATCAAGCTATTGCTATTTTTTTAATTACAAGTAAAAAGTTAATACTTTATCAATCAATCTTTGTGTGGTTTGCGAATACTCATTCCTTGGAGCAATAAATCATTTTTATAGCTCCTTTCCCGGATTTCGTTTTTTTTATTCCAGATTTAATACAATAACGGATTTGAATAAATTTAACACTTCCTTTCTTCCGATTCATTTCTATCGGCTATATATATTTACTTTTGAGGGAGGGGGTGGTATATTATGCATAGATCCCGTAGATGGATTCAATCTCTTTTTTCATATCCAATCCCTCAAAAGCCTAGGTGGCAATTTATTCCTATAAATTGATTTTTTTTTAATGGGTACCCCCCTGATCGAAGGAGTAAATGTGTTCATTTAATGTTAAGTAAATATCGATTATTACCAGCCATTTAATAACCGGTATAACATATAATATTAACATAATTATTGGTACTTTTATATGTATTAAAGGATCATAATTCGCCATCTTTTGAGGAAAATTTAAGATGATGCTTCTTCTATTTCATGGGGTTCTTGTTCACTCCTTTGGTTATCGCAATAGGTATCGGGTACTCCCGATGTCATGCATGTTCCCCGCAAATCATATGCATGTTTGCAAAGGAAGGGGGGGGGGGCTACTGGCTTACTGTCCCTTTATACTGGTACACATTGTACTTCGTAAGTAATATAAGACCATGTAGCTTTAATAAAGCCATGAGAACTTATTTTTCGTAAAAGTTTTAGATGATAGGTTTGGTTTGAGTAAGTATTTCATAATATCTTCTTATATTTGAATAGCCCTCGGATTTTTATCGTGAGTCAGAAGCATCGAGCAGCCTTTTCTTCAGTTGAAGTCATCGTTAAAGAATTTCATAGACTTAAAATTACAATGTAACCGATATAATTTACAATGATATAAGATGTTAAAATGTTACAGCAGAAAAATTCTGAGTTAAGCTTACTACTTATCAGGAACTTTCCAAGAATTTGAAGAGGCAGCCATTCAATTATGTCTTACGGTGAATGAAGATAAAACTGTATATATGAAAAACTCAAAATTGGAAATTAGGGAATACGAGAAAGTGAGTTTAGGAGAGCACAGTTTTAAAGCAGTAACCCAATTCAAATACCTGGGAAGTGTGGTCACAGTTGACAATAAAGTAGGGAGTGAAATACAAGCAAGATTAGCAGCAGGAAATAGGTGTTACTCCTCACTGCAAAGAGTGTTCCAGGTAAAATCATTCTCTAAAAGCATAAAAATTCAACTGTACAAAACCTTATAAGACCGGTAGTTTTGTATGGGCGCGAGACCTGGCCCCTGACAAAAAAATCATAAATTATGATCAATGCATGGGAGAGAAAAATACTAAAAAGAATCTGGGGCGGAGTGTCCGGAAATGGTACATGGAGAAGAAGAAAGAATGAGGAGCTGATGGAGCTATATGGAGAACCGGACGTGGTGGCGTTAATAAAGAAAGCCAGACTGAGATGGCTGGGACATGTGGAAAGAATGCCGGAGCACAGGATAGTAAGAAGAATACTCTATGAAAAACCGGACGGTAAACGAGGCAGAGGACGCCCTCGAATCAGATGGCTGGATGATGTCGAGGAGGACCCGAAACTGCTGGGTGTACCTAACTTAAGAAGAGTAGCACAGGATCGCAGAGATTGGTCGGCTGTGGTGTTGGAGGCCCGGGTTCTTGCAGGACCGTAGCGCCAGAATAATAATAATAAGCTTACTACATTAAAAATCAATAATTTTGGAATTAAAAAACAATTGATTGATTGATTTTTAATATCAGAAATCCAAAAAATATATGTTTGGCTTTGAGATGATATTGAATTTTTTTTTATTGGTTCGGTAAATAAATAGATATTAAAATAATCATCTAAGAAACCAAATTTTGAATGAATATATTTTGAAATTTATGTGTTTACGTATTTAACAATGCAATGCAATTGTGAATTAAAAAATATTCCCCAATTTCTTTAGTTGAAGATCGAATATGAATATGGGGGATCAATAAAAGGAGAAATGAATGTGTATGTAGTATATTTAGCCTTTAGGAAGCAGGGTTAACGTTATTCATATTTTCATTCCCTATGAGATGTATATTTTCTTCTGCTTATTTTAAAAACAAGGGGTCGCTGAGATCCACTCAGTTTCCAGTCATAGCGGAATAAAATAAACAAATGTTTCAATCTGAATATTCTAGGAGCTACGCCGTATTTTTTTTAATAAACGGTCCAATACTAATGAAATACATATACACCTCTATTCAAAATATATCCGAACAGCGAACGAACAATTTTTGGTTAAATCAAACAAAGCGTAAATTGTTTTCATTATCACTGGAAGTAATAAGTAATATAAGTATTTATATAAGTTTATATTATATAAGTTTTATTACTTATTAGTAATAAAAAATTAAGTGTTAAATATTAACCTTAATATGATTAATGATCTTATGTGTTTATGTATGCATTAAATTGGAAAATAGGAAATGTCTGCTCCAGGGGCAGGAAGCAAATGAATGAAATACCAACCTTTAAGGGTATTTTTATTTTAACAAATAGCCAGGGTTTCAAGTTAACTCTTATTTTCTCTGAAAGGGAATAAAAGTCAAATAGTGCTAATATATAAATAAAAATCACATCATGACTTTTATGTTTCGGGCCAGAAAATCAAAGTCAGGATAAGATCTTTACCACAATGATATCTAGTATAAGAATCTGAGCTTGATTTTATTTATTTAAATATAAATAAAGAACTTAAAAAAGCCGAAACGTTGCCTAAATAAACTTCTCTAGTTTTTGGTGAATATTTGCCTTATTTATTTAAATTTATAACCCTTTTTTTCAGATTTCTCCAAATCGGTATACTTTATTTGGTTATTGGGTTAACCTTTTTTATGTACACCTTATAGGTTATAATAAATTACCTAATATCGATCTTAGGATCGATTACTAGGTTATCAAGGATGCTAATAATAAAAATAATATCCAGTTAAAATCTCAGGCTCACTCAGGTATCGATTTATATAATACAACTTATCTGATATGAGATTTTTAATATTTTCATTATCAGTATATAGCAAGCTAATAATCGATCTTAAGATCGATATAAGGTAATTTATCATACTCTATAAGATGTACATAAAAACGGTTAACCCAAAAATGTATAATAATATGGAGATATCCGAAAATAAAAGGTTATAAATTTATATTCAAATATTTAAAATCAAGCTTAGACTCTTATATTAGATATCATTGTGATAATGATCATATCAGGACTTTATTTTTCTGGTCCAAAATATAAAAGTCATGATGTGATTTTTATTTATTTATTAAAACTGTAAAAGTCCGGATTTGACTTTTATTCTCTTTCCGAGAAAATAAATGTTAATCTCGATAGCCTTCAGTTATTTAAATACCTTGCTCTCTTTTCTATCAATTTGTATCTATTTTTCCGGTAAGCTATTCAGCATCGGATCGATTGACAGAAAAAATCAAATTTTTTTACTGTCAATTTTACTCTAAACGAAATAGCAGTAAGACCATTAAATAACAATATTTTGTATAGAATATGTTAACTTTAAAATAATTATATTTATATTAGTTAAATATAAACGATTATTTATAAATAATCGTTTATATTTAACTCAACCTCATATTTAAATCACCAGTAGGATGACACATTCCTTAAACCAATCAATGAGAGCTGTCTAAGACTATTCTAGTTTGCTGCATTGAATTCTGCAGTATCTTTGTTGATTCTACCTATCCATCTCCTTTTTGGCTTCTCGCGTAGTCTGTTGCCAACTATTGAGACAACCGTTGTTGAATTTATAATGGATTGTTTTGAGCTACTTTCTTCGCCCATCTTAGTCTGTTTGTTTTCACATAATGAGGTCTGGCCTCACAGGTTTCTCTAAAATATCTTGATTTTTCCTTCTCCCCTTTGTATGTAGTTTGTTTTGTCTCCGTTTACTTTTAGGCCGTTTCAGTCTCCTTCGCTGCTTTCCAGAACAGCTATAGTTCTCCGGGTAATATCATAATCGCATAATCATAGTAAAGAAACATTTAAATGGCATAATTATTTCCATGCTGTGAAAAAAATAGGTGTATGACAACAACTACAACATCAAATTTTTTGATGTGACACATTATTACAGGGTTATAAACTTTTGAGAATGACGCATTTTTCTGAGTATTGAATATTGTTTTTGGGGAGAAACTTTGGATTAAAGGAACAAGGTTCAATTTGTAATAGACTTTGGTTTAATCTTAAGTAAACTATTATTGTACTATATTTTCGCGGCAATATTTCCTTGGTATATATCTCTTCCGAACGTTCAGAATTAAGAAGCTTCCATATATCCTGAATTTATTTACACCCTGTTCCTCCATACATTCTCTAAATACCAGATCCCAAACCTTAAACCTATACTTCCCTTCCTACCGAGCTGCCTCTTTTACAAAATCATTTATCATCCGTAGTGTCTCCTTTTGGAACTCCTTACCTGTTTCCATCCGTAAAAATTCATCCCTCACTTCTTTTAAAACCCAATTATTTCTCCATCTCCTTAATCTTCAAACTACCGCAAGTATGTGAAATAGTTTGTGGATATAAAATTTTGTTTTTCTTTTATTGCTTTACGTTCAAATGGTTGGAAACCGACCATTCAACTTATATTTTTATCTCTTTTTTGCTGTTTGTCTTATTTCATGAGGCTTGCTTTTATTTTAATTTAGTTCTTTAATTTCTATACTAAATTGTTCTAAATTAGCCAGACAAAGGACTCTGGATCTGTACATATATTGTTATTCTTAGGGGACAAGATGTCCCAGAATAAAAATTCGTTCTTTCTTTCTATATTTGAAAAAAACTTATTCCAATAACAATACTTATAAAGTAGACCAATAAAAATTTTTGGGAGGGGTGTTGTATCTTCGTCCTTGAGGAGGACGGCAAGCCAATGCTTATTTCGATTTAAATAGTATATGTAAGAATGTTGTAATTAATATTTTAAATATCTGAACTTGTGGATAGAGGATGGTGAAAAAAAAAGATAATGATCGGTATGTAGGACCTAGGATACCGAGTCAAATGCAGGGCGGGAAGTGGGGAGGGGGAAAAGGGGAGGGGATAGGGCATAGTTTGGACTCGGTTGGCTAAAAACAACTTACAATGAAATTGTTTGCCTTTGGCAGGTCTGGCAACAATCACTTTGTTCACTTGCTATCCCCCCTCCTCCCCTCTCCTCACCCCCTCTCCCCCCTCTCCTCCTTCCACCTCCTCCTACCCTCTCCCTCCCCCTCCTTCCTATTCTTCCAAACTTAATCTTACTTTCTTCACTCTACCAATTTCACACTTCTAAAGAGTGTCTTCTATCCCTTTACCGGGAAGGGCTCCCTTACACTTGTTTAAGATCCTTTCTGCCAACTATTTTCCATTATACATTCATCATTCGGAGTTAATAATTATTAAAAATAATTAAATAGTGTTATGACTTAATGGTAAAAACGTTACATAAAGTTATGTTTTAGACAAAAACATTTTTGCGGACGTCTTGAACGTGCCAAAAATGCAAAGTTTCGACCCAGAAGATATTGAAATCTCAATATTACAGATATGTTTCACTGATATTTTATCAAATTATGTCTTTTAATTATTTCTTACAGAGAAGACAACTAATATGAGTCTGTTCTAATGCTAATTTCAGCAATAATAACTCAAAAAATAAAATAAAGGAACAAACCAGTTAAGGTACTCAAAACCAAAAAATTAAATACAAAGCTAGAATAATTATCGTACCTACCTAAAAGAAATATTAGTAATTGTTGGTTCATTGCGATATGAGCGAAGATAGTTATACTATAAGAAAAAAAAAAACTTCAATGATTAAATATTGTAGCATAACTGTCAAATTCATTAACACCACTATTTATTATCATCTATTTATCTATTTATGTTTAGCTAAATTATTAACCTTTTTATATCACTTCGTTGCAATAATTATGTCCTATTAACGGAATTAAAATTTAACTAAGCTCACTCAACATGGGAATTGGATCTGATCCCCTGCACTAGGCCACAGTTGCTGATTTTTAATCAAAGTTTCGGTTCTTTCTACTTCGAAAAACTTTTATAGTAAGTTTTAATAACCCTAGACCTCTCACCCCTTTCCGAGAACAATTTTATTTAATTTGTTCTTTGAAAATTGAGTTTATAAATCCTTCTAAAATTGATCTACTGTGATTTTTTTTTAAAATGCACTTTTTATTTTACGAATAGGAAAAGTATTAAACTACATTGCATTCGTTATCGATCGCTGCATCCATTATCTAGTTTCAGAAAAAAATAGTTGCATGTGTATAACAAATATATCATCAATTTCATATTTTAAGCCATAGGAATAATGATGATATTATTTAATTATTTCTTTTGATTCGCCTCTACCCGAAGGGGTGGGTCATTCGCATTTTTTTTTTTTTTTTTTTTTTTTAAATTCTATTGTAAAATCTAGTAAGCTTAAAAAAATTCATTAGTTTTTCAACATTATCTTCGGTATCCCGTAGCACTTCTTTCAATGATGTGTTAATTTTTAGTTTTGTTCTTGTAGACTGGTAGAGTTCACAGTCCACTAGTATATGGGAGACAATGGTCAGGGCACCACATTTGACGCAGGTAGGGTGAAGCAGCTAGATTTTCTGTTGCTGGTTGACCATTTTTTACAATCCGCTTTTATTTGTAGCAGTTTGGAGGGGTTCCTTCTCCAGGCTTCATACCATTGTGTCCTTTAATTTGGATTAAAAGACACCCAGTCTTCTCGGGGGATAAAGTCTATGGATTTGACTTGACTGTTATCACCTGTTCGAGCCAGTCTGGCCTCATCTGCCTTCTCGTTCCCTTCAATGCCACAATGGGATGGAGTCCAAATAAAAGCTATTTTTTTCCCTTCTTTTTGTAATTCATCAATAAGGTGCAATATTTCCAATATCGTGGCGTGCTCTGATTTTTGACTCATTATTGCCCGTAGAACACTAATTGAGTCAGTGACAATGACTGATTTTTGTTAGTTAGCTACTTTGCAGTGGAGCAGAGCTTCCTTTATAGCAGTTGCCTCTCCAGTAAAAACCGAGCAAACTCCGGGCAGCTTAGAAAGGACTCGGTATGTGTCTTCTTCTTTTATTACAGCACATCCCACTGCTGAATCCTCAAATTTAGACGCGTCGGTGTACATAATGATGATTTTAATAAAAAGTAAAAATGGATAATTTAAATGTAAATGTCATGACAGTGGATCAAGGCACCGTACTTCCAGGCTTAAGGTTCTAGCTCGACCTAATTGTTGCATAAGATTTTTTTATTTAGTAGCAACTCTAATGAATCATTCCTGGGGTCCCGAGACAGTCCTGGGGCACACCCAGCCTCCTAGATATTAGAATTCTTAATTATATTATTAATTGAAGGGAAAACCTGGATTATTGGAAAGTATTTTACGAATATTCAAATTTTACGAATATACATACCAATTAGCAAATTTAATGCATCGTATTCTGACAATATGCCTTAAATAATAGAGAATATTTTATTTATTTATTTATTTTTTTCAAATGCACTTTTTATTTCACGAACAGGAAAAATATTAAATTAAATTGCATTAGTTATCGATCGCTGCATCCATTATCTAGTTCTAGAAAAAAATAGGTGCATGTGTATAACAAATATATCAATTTCATATTTTAAGCCATAGGAATAATTACGATATTAATAAAAGGTAAAAATGGATTATTTCAATGTAAATTTCATGACAGTGGATCAAGGCACCGTACTTCTAGGCTTAAGGTTATAGCTCGACCTAATTGTTGCATACGATTTTTTTATTTAGTAGCAACTCTAATGAATCATTCCTGGGGTCCCGAGACAGTCCTGGGGCACACCCAGCCTCCTAGCTATTAGAATTCTTAATTATATTATTAATTGAAGGGAAAACCTGGATTATTGGAAAGTATTTTACGAATATTCAAAATACATACCAATTAGCAAATTTAATGCATCGTATTCTGACAATATGCCTTAAATAATAGAGAATATTTTTTTAATTTTTTTTTTTTTTTTTCAAATGCACTTTTTATTTCACGAACAGGAAAAATATTAAATTAAATTGCATTAGTTATCGATCGCTGCATCCATTATCTAGTTCTAGAAAAAAATAGGTGCATGTGTATAACAAATATATCAATTTCATATTTTAAGCCATAGGAATAATTACGATATTAATAAAAAGTAAAAATGGATTATTTCAATGTAAATTTCATGACAGTGGATCAAGGCACCGTACTTCTAGGCTTAAGGTTATAGCTCGACCTAATTGTTGCATACGATTTTTTTATTTAGTAGCAACTCTAATGAATAATTCCTGGGGTCCCTAGACAGTCCTGAGGCACAGCCAGCCTCCTAGCTATTAGAATTCTTAATTAAATTATTAATTGAAGGGAAAACCTGGCGGTTAAGCGTGATCTCGGAATCAAAAATTCCATAACCGCTGTACAAGAAACGGTACTTCCTTATTAGTGTTCAACCAATAGTTTTTTGTTTTTGATTATTGGAAAGTATTTTACGAATATTCAAAATACACACCAATCAGCAAATTTAATGCATCGTATTCCGACAATATGCCTTAAATAATAGAGAATATATATTTTTTTTTCCTGAGACCTTACCTTCCATTACCTCCGTTTTATGACCCCCATGCTATTCAATACAAGGCCTGTCTGCATTTTGATGTTCGATTACATGGTAAATAAAATGAGTCAAAGGTTAATTGAGTTGCAACAACATCCTGCCTGCTTCAAAGCTCTACCCAAATTGCATTGATTGGGAGACAAGAGGAGTGATCGTGATATATTAAGAAGAGCCCGGATTGTGCATTAGCAACAAAGGTCATCGGATAAGAGGAAATTTGATAAACAATATAACGGTTCTTAATTAACGAAATAGGTTTATAGTGGGATGTGCACATGATTTGCTTAGAGCCTTTTATTAGTGCGCTTGTATCCATTGGCGGATCCAGGGGGGGGGCTGTGGGGGCAGCAGCCCCTCCCTTTGGAAAATTTGTCGTCATTTAAAGCCTGGCTATTAAGCCATATTTTTAAATTTATATTATATATATATATATATATATATATATATATATATATATATATATATATATATATATATATATATATATATACAGTACCAGTCAAAAGTTTAGACTCACCCTTAGATTTTGTAAAATAAATAAATAACAACATTTTATTTATTGAACAACATAACAACTATAATTTATTTTTAATTCATTTATAACTAGCTGTATATCCTGGTTTCACCCAGGGAAGTTGGAAAACAATGAGAAAAGTCGTGGGTTAAGAAAAGTTCGTTAGGATAGAAATGAGATTTTTTTCGACTCCAACGGTTGATTTCGTAAAAATCTAATGTAAAGCGAGATCATAACGATTTTTATAACAATAAAGAATATACCCAGAGATTAGTTGAAGTGATGGAAATTTAATATGGACAGGTGTTCGCACCTCTGGTATGAAAGAACGACTAAGCGAAATTTGGAGAATTTAGGACAAACGAACAAACAGAATATCATCTTTAGTTGTATAGATTGTATTCAAAACAATCATATAATTTTTGAAGTGTTATCTCTTTCGTTACAATTATTTTTTAAACTTGAAGATTGTGAATTAAATGCAAGAGAGTCTAAACTTTTGACTGGTACTGTATATATATATCTGGGTATGATATTTTCTTTCACTTTTACTGTAAAAGAAAATATCATACCCAGATGTATATAAACTTAGGTCATATAAGCACCAAGCAATGCTCAGGGAGATAGGGCTGGTTCTTCTTAATAAGCAGACAATACTACTTACTATTTAGATGCATTATGCTACTTTACATTATGCATTATGTATACTATATAGATGCAATCTATTTATAAAAATATGTACAGTTAAAATTAGTATACATTTATAAAATAAAGAAACAACGATAACAAAGAAATGAAATGAATAACCTAAACATATACCATACACAACTTAAACTAAAGAATACAATTGTATACAATCAATATACAACCATTTTACGAATGGTTTTTATTTTTATTTTTTTTATTTTTATTTTATTTTTACGATTTTGCGAAGCCATATTTAGTCCACAATATCAATATAAAGGTATTCAATCAAGGTGCAACATAGAGTAGAACATAGCATGCCTCTAAACTAATTAATTGAAAATTAACATATGTTATAATCAGTCAATGTTATACTAGTGTTGCAACGGTAACTAGCAGTGTTCTTTACAATATATATAATTAGTAATAGTTATTTAGTGTCTTGGCCTCCCCAGGATCCCTTGTACAACAGTAAGATTGTAATACATTCTTTGCGAAAAAAAGTTGTAAATCCCTTCTGATTTAGGTATATAAATATAACAGAATCCTGTTCATTGTTCATTTTTGATGAACCCCTTCGTCTGGCCTTTGGATCATTTTTTATGACCCGTAATCTTTTTATGTTAATTTAAGACACAAAAATTGGAGGTTAATAACGTTAAAGAAAGAATATAACTAGTTACGAAACATTCTAGCAGGTGCTTGTGTCTTCTCCCCAGTTAACATAACAATTTTTATAGATAGTAGTTGTGGTGGGAGGAGGGGGGGGGGAGGGGGGTAAGGAAGATGTATGAGCAAAGCAATGAAGTCCTTCCAAACCGGTTTTCGAAAGGGTCGTTTACAATCGGAGCAGCAATTAGAATTTGTTTTCAATCTTTTTTTTTCTGTCACTTTTATTTCTTTCCGATCCCTTTCACTTTTTTTTTTTTTTTTTTTTTTTTTTTTTTTGTGATTGTTATAACACCCATATTTAAAACAATCGTTCCATCCGTTTACTGATATCGTGGATTCTCTTAACTTCTTTAATATGAGACATTTATAAAATTACTCCGTATTCCCAAAGAAAAATTGTGAAAAGCATACTAGTTACTCTTGAAAACCCATAGATTTAGGATTACACCCTTTTTTTTTTCTGGAAACATTAAAATGTCAAATTAGTTAAACTATTAAAAGTCTTTAAATCAACAACCCAGTTGATTTTTTATGTTTATCTGCTATTATATTTTTCTTTTATTTCAAATGTTCTATGGCGATTGTAATAACGCGTTGAAGAAGACACGGAATAAAAAAATCTCCAGACCCTTCAAAATAAAAATTGGGGAAAACAGAAGATGAGGAAATAACATTGTCTGTCGTCCCGCGATTGTTCAATTCATCCTCTTCCATTGTCCGTTCTAATCTTCCCTGCAGCTCTAAAACTTTTGAATATTTAGCAAGGGAGCGAGAGGGGTTTTAACTTTAAATAAAAAAAAAAAAAATAAAAAAAACCTAAACGATTCTGCCAAAAACAATTAACTTAGACTGAGGGCCCAATGAAGAAGGTATTCCAGGAAACAAGGAAGTATAAAATGCGGTAACAGTGGTTATAAATTGAATCCATTTAGCGAATTTGGTTAAATAACTGATAGATATAAGATCAATCCGTGCCAACTCATTAAGGTTCCATGGTGTCTCGTCTTAGAGTATTTTCCATGATACAGTATCAATGGCTAACCGAGTTACGTTTTAGGAGCACAAAGTTTCTCTTTCCCGGGAACATACAAAAGGTAATTGTTGGTTGCGCATGTTTACGGAACCCCTCCCTCCTTTTCTATTTATTTTTTTAAACGATATTTTTCTCCGTTTGGACCAGATAACAATCACGTTTACTCGCCTACATCCCTCCGACCTTAAAAGTATTTCCTTACTATCTAAGCATTTAGGGATTTTATTTTTAGTGCAAGGACATATTTTCAAGCACACACAAACCACATGATGGAAAATAAATCTTTACGCTTCATAACGTAAACACCTCAGTCTATATATCTTCAGATATGAATTCATGGAGGTTATTACTGGTTAGCAAGCTGCAATTCATGAGGCAGCCTCTAAACGAAAACAGGTGCCTCACTAGTAAGCAATAGACCACGCGTGTCTAATTGTAGGCAGAGCATAGGATCTACTAACCCCTCGGATCTTTATTTACTATTGTGTATATTATTTTTTGTTTTCATTTTTGCTTCGATTAAAATAAACCAATAAATAATTTCATATGCCCAATGATAAGGTTCTTTCGCATATTTTTGTTCCAAAATGTTTCTATAACCTACAATCAACTTAGAAAAAACATTCGTACGCTAATTATTTTTTCTAAACAGGAAATTTATTTTGATAACCATTTAAAAAACTGATAAAATCTTAGTTTTCCAATAGTAGGAATACCAAATATTTTTTATTCATTAATATCATTTTTATTATTTAATTCATAACATCAACGTTTCTAAAATGTTTCTAAAATGGCCGAGGTTCGGCCCTATCATAACTATCAATGATTTAAACAAAACAAATTCCTAAAATTATCATTTTTTTATCTACACTGTCCAATTTTAAAATTGAAAATTGATGGGAAAAAACCCCGAAACGCTGATATTATGAATTAAATATATTAACAATGAGAAAACATTTTATATCCATACTGTTTGGAAAATAAACTAGAACAATACTTCAGATAATTTAGCACAAGAATTATTGATAAAATCATTTGCATGGACGGCTTAAAGAGTAACCAAAATAAGGTTAGTTCTAACGTATAATATTGGCAAAATAAAACCAGAATAATTAGTTTAAAGCGATAGTATATACAATGGATAATTTAAAATATCAATCTTAATATTTATTGTATAAAGTGCCTAGAACAGAACTGCTTTTGTTTCCTGATAGCAAAGTTCCAATTGTAAACGATGAAAAATTCATTTTAGGAACAATTAAGTTTCTTGTGATCTGGTTGATTGGAGAGGGGATGGGCGGCTAAAAACTGTAATTGCTACTCAACTCCAAAAGCGAAATTGAATATAATACAATCCCTTTGTACGGATGAGTCCTCAATTGAGTCCCTATAGTCGGAAAAATAATTATCTCGCAGAAAACCAATTTTTCGGGCTAGGTGGGACAGACCACATTCAGAGAAATTGAGAAAAAAAAGCTGATCTGATATTGGCTTAAGTCTCCAACTTAATATCGTTTAATAAAATGGGGACACGGTTGCAATTGACGAAGCCTAATTAAGTTAATTCGAAGCGTAAACAGCGTCAGTGAATTAGTGTCAAAGAGGTTTCAAGAGTGCCTTCTCGTCTACCTACTCTTGTCTACATTCCTAAAAAATGAAACAGTAGCGGTTAGCATCCTCGCATGTAACGCAGGAGACCCGGGTTCGACTCCCGGCGGAGCCAAATCTTTTCTCTTCAAAAAATAAATTATTTAAAAATAATTTAAAATTGGTGGTCAGCCACAATTTAAGATTGGATTAATTAAAATTAAGTTAATATAAACATCATTAACTTATCTCAACAATTTTTAACTACTGTGCGCCGTTTTCAGTTGAAAAGAACCTTGATTAGCTTTAGATTCCAAATTTCGACTTCAACTTGCTCTAAAGGTAAGGAAATAAGAAATGCCCAAACGGCTCCTTTTCAGCTGAGATCGGGCCCACTCTACCATAAACCTCACGCGCAGAAGTAACAGCAATATTAATATCAATTATTATAACAGGGCTATATATAGTATTTTAAGTTTTTTTTTTTGTATAATGATTAATTAATTTTCAATGAAATTTCTCAGGAGCTAATAAAATAAATCCCAATATCTATTGGGAGTGGCAGATTACCCGCTTTAAATCTCCCGGTTTTAGTTGAGCATTAAAATTCCGTATTATGGGCTCCAGCGACTCTTGAAGGAGAATAATGCAAGGGTTGAAGAGCGCTAAAGAAGACTTGTCAAATTAGGGCGTGGGAAGCTTACTAAATTACATAATTTACTAATAAAAATAATTTTAAACGCTTCTTGAATATTTTATCAACTTCTTGCAAATAAGTCATAGAAAGAGAAAAAAGAGTTATTAATTTTCACAATCGACATAAAGGACATTAACAGGGATCCTTTAAGGGTTATTAAAATCAATCAATATTCAATCAGGAATTTTTTTCTTCATTGCAGCAAAACATTTTAGATACAATTAATCTCCGAATAAATGCGGGCGGGAAAATGACACCCGATATTGTATTGTATGACCATCCATTTTTTTCTGCATCACTACATAAATACAGTAGTTGTTTTTTTTTAAAAAAAACGATAGACCGTCAGAAACGTCTCAACGTGCTCTAAAGGAAGAAAGCAATGAAAAAAATTCGATACAATTACCTTCTAAGAACCTACGGGCGGAAAAATGACACGGGTTGTATGCCGTCTTCCGCCGCAGTACCAACGTTGTTATCCTGACGGTTCTACAGTGACTGAAAACATTTGGCGGCAAAACGAGCTGTTATCCTATATGTAATCCTAATCTTAGCCAGAAGCCGCAGTCATCTGTAATGGTTAAAACTGCCAAAATACGTAAATTCTACGTAAGCAGTGAAAAAACCCTAACACCGGTGACAAGCCTTTTCCCTCCTATGTACCATTCTATCATTTCTAAAAATATCGCCTATCTCATAATCTTGTATATATTGTATATTTTATGTATAACCTTGAGATGTTTGGAACAGCACCACAGTTATAAAAACTTCAAAAAGCGCCAATGGTCAATTCCTAGACGAGCGTAAAGTTTGGAAACTGGGGTTGTGAAGAGGCGGGGGAAGGAGATTTCCCCAGGTCATATTGAAATTCAACCTTCAATTTTTAATGTTATATGAGTAGAACCCTACTTAGTCGACAGAGCAGGTCAGAAAGTATAATTACAGGTTGTTTTAATGTACCAAACTGGTGAGGGGACTTCAGAATACATCGGGGACAGCGTTTGACCCTTTCTGGGAAAATCATATATATATATCACCCATATATATGTATAAATATATCTGTCAATAATTTCACAAAAAGAAGTCTTTTAGCATTTGTAGATATTGAAGGTTTCGGTCTCACACGTTTCGTATTTTAATCTCACTAAATGACAATTAACAACCCAAACTTTGGCCTATTCTGGCATCTTCAGTGTTTTCTTAATTGAAAATATTGTACAATAAGTTGAAACAAAAAGCATATAACTGAAAAGAGTTGAAGAGTTTTTGTTGCAACAGTTAGCAACTGTTCTAGTACATGTTCCTGATTGTTCGAGAATCTTCAACGCTTTGCGAGAACCTTCTAGAATGTTCGAACTCAATGCAAGTCACTGTATTATTAGTTATTATTAGTATTAATATAATAATATTAAGCAATAATAATATTAAATTATTAGTATTAATATAATAATATTAAGTAATAATAATATTAAATTATTATATTAATATTAACATTAATAATATTATTAGTAATATTACTAATAATATTAGTATTATTAGTTATTATTTATGCGCTGTATTATTATTAGTCTTGCTCTGAAGATGGAATCATAAGGGTCACTTTTATGTAAGTGTATCGTTACAAGTGGATAATTTTTGTAACATAGTGAATTATTATTTTCGTCTAATAACAATTATTTAAACCTATAATAATGTAAAATATAAATTATATGGATTATACATCATGCATTTCAAAATTTTCAAAATAGGAGAGTCTGACACAAACACAAGCATAACTTTGAAAAATTTAATTTAATTCCAGTTTTTATTTAAAAAAAACAATATTAAAATTATTTTGTGGTCTCACGGTAACTTCGTTACTGAAATAAAAATGAAATCCAGTAAACAATCTAGAGTCTAGCCAACATTATAAAAAAAAAAAAAAATTTAACTATTATTCTTCATCGGAATGCCATTTCGAGAGATGTACTTGGAGAATTAAAATCTAAGAACCAGTTGAAGAATTACATGCTCTGCAGCTACTAACTTTTAATAAATTAAATTTAAAACCTGTATGAATATGTAGAAGTGGAAAACGGTCGACTGTTTTCTTAAAAATCCATCTGGGATGATTAGACGTCAGAATTTTCTTTATTTAACTGTCTTAAATCGTGTAGTTCATATATATATGAACTAGTTATAACTAGAGTTTCTTGAAGACTTCTTCAGTTATGAGATATAAATATTAAGGTGTGTGCGGGTACCTTAAAAACCTTTAAGGTAACCTTTTTTTTAAAAAAAAAAAAAAAAAAAAAGAAAAAAAAAAAAAAAAAAAAAAAAAAAAAACTCTAAACGTACCAGCATTTCCTTAGCGAGTGTTTGTTAATTTAGAAATGTTTGTTTATTCGGAGATGGTAGAAAGCAGCTGTCACTATTTGAGTAAAATATAAACTTGTCCTTTTTCCTTTTATCTTTTTCTCATTAGCTGTTTCTTGCCTTGTAAAACTCCTATATCTTCATTCGTTTGATATAATTCCTTTTGTATAACACATATGGACCCTTTCCATTAAAATTAGTGCAGTTATAACATAGATTACACATATAAAATAAAAATGTGTACACATTTTTTAATTATATCTTTTGTCGAATTAAATATGTTTCAGTTTCATGTTATTCTATTTATATTATATCCACTATCAATCTGATTATTCCTCACAGTTGACTCGGATTTGATATCTCTCCCTTTCTCAATGTTTTTTTTTATTGACTATGCTATTTTTTAATTACAAGTTCTAAACAATATTTAATTTACATAAACACACGTAGACTGGTTTCCACTCTTGTATACCTTTGAAGATCATATTAGAATAATGTATAGTTATTGCTACTAAACATTATTGGATACATTATTACAGGGAACGGTGTAGTTCATTGGTAAGACATTGAGCTGCTGTGCTCAAGGTTCCGAGCTCAAATCTGCCTTGGTGCACGATAAGACCCTCATGAGGCAAATCCAGCCTCTATAAAGAGGGTACCCGTCATACCCCCTGCCCAAGAAACAGTAATTCATTAAACAGTACTGAATCCAAGACCCTTCATGAGTTGTAGCGGTAGGGGAAAGCGGGGTTGGTTGGCATAGGGGGTAGGTTGGCCATTGGCTTATAGTTTCCGTCACACCTGTTGTGAAGGCCCCACCATTGTACCATGTGACCCGCTCGACCTCGGGAGTATTGTCCTGAGTTTTCAATCTGATGCTGACATTGTTGAGAAGAGTGTGCTTCATTGATTGATTTTATGTAAATTAAGTAAGTAAATTTTTATATTTTCAGTAAATTTGGTTTAAAGGCATGGCAAAACATTTGACTCCGATTCTGTTCATATAGTCCCGAACTCCTTTGGAAAACCTAACCTTTCGACGAACCAGTTTTTTGTATTATTGTTCTCCCCTGTCCTGGCAGCCATCTTTCATATGATCTCTCCTGTGGGGTTAGTTGGCTCTCTTCAACTGGGATTTTTTGGCGCAGTAGCAATTCACAAAAGTAAGGTAAACATAAACAAAGGTGAAACTACCAAATGTTTTTAGTTCCAGCGAGGAGGATGGGAGCGATATTTCCTATGCAGAAAGTGACGACAGTCTAATCTTTTATCTTTTTCTATTGGCATTCTATTTTCTCTTAAAAGCTTTTAAAAACCGATTCAAAATTATTATAGCATTATAGTGCAGCTTTTAATGACAATAATATGTGTCAGGCAGTAATTGAATGAGATGGCTAAACAACTCAACCCTCTAGGCCAACTTGCCCCACATAGGGGGTTAAGTGGCATACTCTGGATTGACGAATTCTTCAAGTTTCTATGATCTTAGTATTAAATATTACGTGTTGAAGAAAATACTTGGAGTTTACAGTGGTATCAGCCCTATTGGGATTATATTAACAGGAACGACTCAACAATCAAATAAGTGAAAACTGTTGCCAACCAACCCCGCTCTCCCCTACAGTTTTTTTTTTTTTTTTTCCTGCTATATTAATACGATATTTAGTCATTTTAGAATTTTTATGCCAAAAAAGGGACTTTCTATAATTTACATAGATTTTTTTTTTAAGAATAAGTGATGTTATATCCAATGGAAGCTAATATTATTCTTCTTTGAAAGAGCGAATGTTTCCAATGAAGTGGTAGTGTATCCTTCGGCACGTTTGAGTTGCCATAGCGCACAGTGGTTCAAAATCGACTATTTTCGGAAAAAACCTCGTCAAACCTGATCTGATAGCCGCAAAATAATAAAGTTGATATTATCATAACCACGATTCAATTTCCTATAAAATGTACAGGTTGGAGCCCCGCTTAACCGGCTATTCGGATTAACCGGCGCGCAATATTTTGCGGTACGATGGAAACATGTCATAACCAAGCCCCAAAGTAGTTTTTCAAATAATTTGGTACTGATTTTTAGATAAAGATGCATCTAACATTAAATTTAAAGCTTTGTCTGGTGTAAAACTTCAGGTTTTAAACAATTCTGATTTTTTCTAGCCGCCGAAGAAATTAACTCTACTGAAAAAGTTTCACGCATTTTTGTATTTTCATACGTTTTGTCCTATCACAGCACTGGTCGAAAGATTTTTCTTTGCGCCCAGCGTGGGATGAAGGTCCTGGTGCGATGTCCATCGGCGTCACTCGTGACTCCAGTTCGACTGAACAAAATCTGATTAAAAAATCTTTCGTTATTACGGCAAGCCGATTGCCATTTTTTAGTAAAACTAGGCAAGAAAGTTTGACGTAGTTTAAGCTCAATTGGCTCTATCAAATCATCAGACATCCCAGGATATTTGTTAATAATAATTTCAACTCACTATCAAGTTTCCCGATTGTTTGAAATTAGTATTTCAACTAATTCGATTTATGAAATCACAATTTTTTCCATTTTAATTTAATTTTCCATTTTAATTACCCAATCTTTAAAACACACGATAGTATAATGATTAGCAGGAAATCTAAACTTAGCTTGTCCTTTCCCAAATAACAACTAGAATGAATGATGCTTACAATCTTGGTGTTTGTAAATAGCGAATATAAAATAAAAATATCTGCCACAACAACAGTCGCAGGGGGTCGCAGCTAAAATGATTTTATTTATTTACAAGAAGGATTAAAATATTTATCTACACAATTTTCAGCCCACCGGAAGCCGCCGATAAAAGTAAATTCATCAATATTTTCCATTATATTTTTTCGTAATTAATTTTTTTGTTCATTTCAGATAGTTCTTAGTTTTGATGAATTTTTAACTATTGATTCCAGTGAAATATGTAAGCTAGAGGTGTGAAAACCCTATCGGATATTAATTTTATTAAATTTAAGTTCCCATTATTGAACGTATCAATTAAAACTAAATTTTTAAGGGCACGTGTAAAAAAATTGAAAATAGTTGTATAACGTTCTTGGTCTGTTTTTGTTCATAAGCTTATTTTTTTTTCAAATATTTCTTATGGAGCACGTTACTATATCTCAAGAGATAAGGAATTACCCATGAAATATTTTCTAAGTTCAAACTTTAAAATGGCTATTTTTTCCACCCTTGAACCACTGTGTAGCGCATGTAACTAGTGTATTTAGGGATGTTCAATTACACTCATTATTTTTTTTTCTCTTTTTTTTAATTACCTACATTAGTATAATGCTCATGAAAGTAGACATATTAGAACCACCTATAGACTTCTTTGTCTTTGTTGTAAACCTTTGCTAAGGTAGGATGGATCGCCCTGTAGGTCGGTGAGGCCAAATAGCTGTAGATAGGTCGGGTCGTGTCCTAGGCCAAGAAAGTAAAAGGTAGCCGTTAGCAATGAATAGCCAGTTAATGATCGGAGTTGAGGGCCCCGCCTGCCTTTCACTAGCTTCCTTCCTTATATATGAATCCATCTCGCCCTCTGTAATTTACATCTTATCTCAAGCCTCCAAGAAAAACAAGTTAACTACACTGGCCGGAACAACGGTTTAAATGCTAATCGGTTATCAACCTTTAAAGCAGTTAAAGTTGACAGGCTAAACTTTACGTCCCGAGGATGTCTTACTTAGGCCCACCTTGGATGCATCATATAACGACTAACAGTATTAGCATTTTTTTTTCTGATGATAATGGTTTTATTCATGAAATATTGTAAGGCGCTTAATGGCGTCGAAGTCGAAAACTTATTCAAAAATTGAGCATTGAATAAGGCCTCTCTCGACTTTAACACGTTAGGTGCGGCGGCGTATTTTAGCGGTATCCTGAATTGGAAGGTATCGGTCCCCTGGGTCCGACTCCTAGCCTGAGCCACAGACGATATCGGACGTCGGGGCCCGATGGGAATAATTTGACGGAAGCATTATCTTTTGATTTAAAGGGAATTAAATGAGCGACTCAAGGGCATTATCTCTTGGTAAGGATTGGAACTAGACATAAAAGGCGCAGGACAGGCCGATACAGGATTTACGCCATTCTTTATCGAAAATCGGACCTCGAAGTCCGATTCTAAAAAACAACAGAATTTCAGCTGTTGGCAACATTTTCTGCACTAAAATGTAATAATCTCATTAAAAGTCGACTAAATTGAGTATTTGAAGTGTTCGGCCTTTCGGATATTTTCATGTGAAAATCGGCTGTTAAGAAGGGAATATAAGGCATCGGACCCCGGGGACCGATGCCGCACCTAACGTGTTAATTATTATTTTTTTATATTTATTTGATCTGAATCGCCCTTTGTAGTATTGTACATTTATAAGTCCTAAGAAGTAATAACAGTATCATTAAATTGTGGTTTATATGGTCGTTGTAAACGCCAAAGTGAACAAAGCGACAAATACCATATTTTGAGAAAACTGTTTACTATGTTTTGAAAATTCTAAAAAGGTTACAGTTGAGTTTTGTGAAATACAATTGTGCCAACTTCTATTGCATTTGAATTAGAATACATTTCAATTTTTATTCTATATTATTCAAATAAAAGAGGCATTTTTATTAGATAACTTGATCGAGTCCATCTTTTTATTTCGCTTTTGCATTTTACAAAAACCACAATGAACGAATTTTGTTTTAGTTTTTACATTATTTAATGTAAACATATTACATACAGTGAGCTATAACTCTTTGGGACGTTGCACACAGGGGTATTTGACCAGAAAAGCTGGCCAAAACTATTTCTTCCCATTTTATTAATTCAAACGTCCTCAAAATGGCTTCTATATTTGTAATAGACATTAAAAATTTTTTTTTAGCAGTTAAAAAAATACTCTAAGGAGAAAAGTTTCATAAAATAAATTTTTACATAACTCCACCGACTGTGAAATAGGCCATCCATGGGTTTACAATTTATATTCATATTATTTTCTCTTTATGCATTGCACCCATGAAATATGCTTGTAACTAATTAAAGATTCATTATCATTTATCTATTACTATTATTTTAAAAAAATTAAAATAGGTGAATATAAAAAGTTATGGTGATAAAGAAAAAAAATGCGTTTTCCTTATTTATTAAGAATTGTTTAATTCCTCTTCTAAACACAACCTATATCCCAGGAAGAAACGCACCAACCTTTCTTAAAAATGCATATTAAATTTAATTATTCATTATTCACTTTCCTCGTCACTTAATGAACTTTCGGAATCACCACTATCGGTTAAGTTGGTTGGGGGAGACAAATTTCTAAAGTTTCCTTACAAAACCTGATACCTTTTTTCTTGAACTTATCATATCTGTGATAACTGGATCTGATGTCAATATTTATCTATTAATTTCATCCAGATTGCACTCTGCCCGGGAAACTTTTCTGGTCTTATTTTCTCTATAAACACGGAAATGGTTATTTCGGGTTTCTGCTGCTTCCTCAGATAAAAGACCAATATGAAGCAGAGGGATTTTTATCACTTCAAAACCATCCCTTAAAATTTTGTGAACAGATGGTGTCATAGCATATATAGTTTTAAAGTAAATTTTAAAGTAACAAATGATTTTTCAGAGCGTCCATCAGATCTTGAGCTTGTGATTGATATCGTCCCACTTAGCCATTTCTTGTTGCTGTTTCAAAAACATTTCTTTTCCTTGAAGAAGCATTCTATTTCACTCGGAAATCATGCCTCAAAATGAATAATTTGGTTTAGCTCTTTCACATGCTCTAGGTTATTACAATATTTCCCAATGAGAAAAGACACCAAAAATTCCTTTTTTTCTTTAAAAGCTAATGTTTTGACTTTAAAAAAATTGTCAAATAATTCCCTTCAGGTTACAGTTATTGTTCCAGAAGATCCTAAAATACAAATAAATGAAAATATAACAAAATTGAATTTATTTTATTATTTAATGAAATTGACATTTTAGTAATAAAAAATCATAAGTCTCCCAACCGCAGCTATTCGCAGAATCTTTTTCAAGAAACATAATCTACGATAATTATACATTATCATAAAAAATATTTCGTTGCCCAGAAATGCCCAGAAGCATAAATTTTTAACCTTCAAATTTAATTTTTAGCTCTAAAATATACCTACCAAAAAACAAAAAGATATTGATACTATTATTGAATACAAAAATATTATAACTATCTGGATAAAAAGTACAAACCTGGCCTCGAACTATCCATCATATGATAATGCCGATACTTCAGTAAGAACAAAGAAAATTAATATATTTTGTAGACCAATACTTATGGGCACAGACGAGTTAAAGGATAAGGTCAGATTTGAATTAGAATAGCCGCCGGATTAAGGGCCTGGAAGAGTTTCCAAATTTCCAAAAATAGGTTTTGGCCAACTTTTAGGGCCAAATACCCCTGTGTGCGTTGGCACCATGCAGTCGACCATGGTGTTAAGCCCTACTTCGCTCTCTTAACACCTGCTTCACATTTTATTCTAACTGTGGTATGTTTTTAATATCGGCACATTAAAAAAAAAACGATAGTTGAAAAAATATGCAAATAAAAATCTTTTCAACAAATAAACGAATGCTATTTGGTAATAAACGTATAGGTAGCAGCCAGGAAGATAGAGCAGGACCGCCTACTCATCTTACATTAATAATAGTAAAATAGCAAGATATATACTTGTTGTATTTAAAATTCTGTGGGATACCATTCAAAGGAACCAGATGCACAACACGTGTTAGGTTCGACTAGCGACCATTAGCCTGTTTACATAAACGTGTTTACATATAATGACATGTTTTTTTATTCTGATTTTTTGTTTCTTAAAAAGTTTCTGAATACAAATTTTTCTCAAGTAAAGTTATTTCTGTCCTCTCATTTGAGACAACGTCGATTTAAATATATGAGAATATATATATAGAAAAATGTTTAATTTCTTAAATGTTTCAACTATTAGACGCAATTAGCTGATAACACGATTCATTAAGTTATAATGAGGTCCTGAACTGAAGAGGTTATAATCCCATACAACTTTGACTACAGATTTTTTATGATATTCACTAATTATTAATTTAAAAAATTACTAATACCTTTTTGAACTCCATAGTCAGTTCTGAAAAATTGTTATTTTGAAAAGTATAATTCATTTTTCTGAAGAAATTGACTTGCTAATCTTGCTCATAATAAAAATTATATACTGGATGTCCCAAACATAGTGTAAAAAAAAATGGGTAATAGTGCATCTTAAACGGTGTAGAATGGCGTAGAAATGAGTTACAGAAGATGAGGAGATAGAATTTTTTTTGTTTTTATTTTTAAAATCATACTTTTTTCTGAAAAATGACAGTTTCCTCTACTTTAGTTTAGCGTAGTAAAAAAAACGATGATATTTTCTTAATCAGCATTAAATTTTCTAAAAGATGAGATGGGTCTAGTTATTTTAAATTAAATTAAACGCGCTAAACACAAAACATTTATTAAAACTTAAATTTTTAATAGTTTTTGGAAATTCCTCCAGTGGGGGCACCCTAGAAGCTGTCAAATTTTCTAAAAACTGCGGAATTTAGTCAGCTTTTTAGTGGTGTAACCCGTGATGCAATTGCACTTTACCTTTTGAGTCTAAAAGAAGTTTTTCTGATGAAAAACACGCTAGAGATGTCACTGCTGGGGCAATGAGGAAGCGCGCTAGAGTCTGGATCCAAAGATGGATGCCGAACTTCCCATGAGTTAGAGTTAGTTTTACTTTTTTAAGACTAGAAAAAACAATGTATGAATTCTAAATAATATAAAAAGGGTAATAATAATCTAAAAATAAAAAAATTAGACCCATCTCATCTTTTAGAAAATTTAATGCTGATTAAGAAAATATCGTTTTTGTTTCTACACTAAACCAAAGTAGAGAAAACTGTAAGTCTGAAAACTTTCAGAAAAAAGTAAGATTTTACAAATAAAAACAAAAAAAAATACTATCTCCTCAACAGATTGAGATAGGAAACTCGTTTCTGCGCCGTTCTACCCCGCTTAACATGCAGTATTACCCAATTTTTTTTTGCACTATGTCTGGGACACCCAGTATATATACATTTTTCAAAAATCAATAAGGGACCCTAAGCTATGTGGTTTGTAATAGAGTGATCGGTGCTGTCGGAGTCCAGCTGCACCAATCAGGAATATCCGACTTAGTTAACTTAAACTTATTTCATGTTGGTATGCATGCCTGATTTTACGTAGGATGGAGGCCCCCCCCCCCCTAGACTTTTTGCTATCTTAGCAGCTTCCTCGTTTTTTAAGGACCCTTTTAGTGGCGCGGTAGCCCAAGATCACTCAAGGATCCCGTGTCCCATGGAGGAGGAGAGCATTTAAGGGGCATAAAAAAAATTTTTTTTAAGTATAATTATCAGCAATGTTTTTAACTATCTTCTCAGTGCTTGAGTTGGGTAGAGCAGTTGGAAATGAAGATGCGACACGCGGTGGTACAAATGAAAAAAACAATAAAATCTAGAATTAACACAAATTATAATCACTTATAACAAATTAATTTTATAATCGCGGATCAGAGGCACAATAGGCGTTTTGAAAACAGTTCATTCCTTGGAATAAAATCAATTATTTCACCGTTATTTAGTAAATTTTATTTCTTATGTGTCCTACCTGAGTTTTTTCTTATTTTATTAGTAAACTAGCTGTACATCCCGGTTTCACCCGGGGAATTTCATTTTTCGACGTCTCCAACTGTCTATTTTGTAAAAACCAATGTAAAGTGAGATCATAACGATTTTTATAACGATAAAGAATATACCCAGAGATTAGTTGAAGTTATGCAATTTTAATATGCTCAGTTTCTAGCGATTCTGCCAGTCTAAGCCTCTGTTGTTCAATCCTACTTTGATGTTCGTTTAGAGTTTCAGCTGCTTGTATTAGACGTTGTTTTTTAGCTTTTGAGCTCACTACTCCTATTGAAGCTCGCTTCTTAGGAGGCATTTTTAAGAAATAAATTCACCTTACATGTAAATAAACGTATTGTAATGTTAAAAAAGACAAAAACATATGGTTTAAAAATCCCAGAACTCGACGCCTGCCAAGGGACGGTCTTACCGGGCCTTATTGGCCTCTTCAAAATCTATAAAATGATTTTTAAGGCCTTTTTTCGACTCAAACGGTCAATTTCGTGAAAAAAACACCGTAAAGCGAGATCATGACGAATTTTATAACAATAAAGAATATACCCAGAGATTGGCTGAAGTTTTAATATGAACAGGTGTTCGCACCTGGTATCAAAGAACCACTGAGCGAAATTTGGAAAATTTAGGACGAACGGTAGGGATTTCTATAAAGAACAAACAAACAAACAGAATTTCATCTTTATTTATATATATATCTGATCAACTAATACATTTTTTTGCTATACCCAACACTTTTATTGATGCTCATTAGGTTAATACTCCATAAATTCTACTATTCCTTGATACATTTTTTTTTCAAACAAAGGCATTCCCACGCTCCCCCCTCTAAAAAAAGAAAGCATGATTCATTGGGAATTTTATTTTGGCGAATATCATATAAACAGTTATTCATACGTAGAATATCATTATAAAAATATTTTTAAAAATGTTTGATTCCAAATGGCATTCATACGCCTGACGAAAATAAAGAATCGTTGATTCGATCAAAATCTTGAAATTATTGTTTAAGATGTGATAGAAATATCAAATATCGGCCATTTTTTCCGTGCATATATTACTTCTTCGGGCTACGAAATCACCATGGTAAAATATTGAAATAAATATCTACAAGGATTTCGGGAGTTTGTGATGTGGACAATAAGCCAAGGGTAAGGTATTTTTTTCATAGTTGGCGAGGAGACGTCCTCATAAGGTTTGAGTGGGCCCTTAAGCCCGGCTCTGTAAGTGCTGAGTCGCCTCCCCCAAAAAACGGCTTAGATTCCACCCAACTTAACTTAGCTTCAATAACTTAGCTGGAAAATACATGCATTAATTTCAATATAGTTTTTTATTTTTATTTTTTTTTTTTTGTTACGCTACATTATTTAAATTCGGGTATTTGAAATTGAGTCTGCTGAAGCAATCATGGTAATTTCTTGTAGTAGGCCTATCCGTTCCTTCTTGGATTCAATGTTTTATTTGCAGTGATATTTTTAACTATTAGAGTTCATTTGTTTTAGCAAGCTAAAAGTAAAAATAAAACAACATATTAGAAAAAAGAAAAGAGTTTTTATCTATGATTTCGAATATCATCTTAGAGTCAAAATATTAATTTACTTCATTTTTATTGGTGCAATAATGATCAATATATAACTGTTATTAAGTGGGCAGTAGAAAGTATTTTTATAAACCCAAACAAACAAATATAGAAAAAATCAATCTAAAAAACTTGAATAAAATTGAATTAATAAATGAATATATAATTATGTATCCCTGGACGTGTGTATATATGATATTGAATGAAAAAAAATAGAAAAGCGAGGAATTCTTATTACAATAGTCAATGTTTGATTTTTTGGTGTTGTCTGAAATGATTGTTAGGACAGATACCAGTTCTAAGTCTTTAAGAATATTAATAGAGATATCTCTTGTCTTGCAACCAAACATTTTAGCAAAAATTACTAATACCTCATTGGTCCTATTTTATCCAAGCACCAGTAGATTCTTGGCGAAGAGCAACGGTATGGGAAAGGCTTTCATTGCCAAAGTTAATTCTTATCTAACATTCTGCTCTGATTAATCAGGAAGATTTATTACATTCGACAATATTGATAACTGGTGGAGTATTGCAAGCCTCTAACTAGATTTTAAAGTTTTTTTTTTAAATACCTCAATGAGTTGGAAATTATGAAGATATGACTTGAGAGATGTTTGTAAGGTTTAAGTTTTGGAGTATGGTCTGATGGATGGCGGAGAAAGCTCCAATCTTCTAATGGTGAGGGCGATTGATGGTGTCGAATGATTGAGATCAGTCAGCACTAGTAGGTACCGTACAGTTTTGCATATCCAACCCTTCGTTGCAATATTTATTGAAAATCTGTCTGTTTTCACCGAAATGCTAAAGTTGGATGGAAGGTTTACTTCTCTAGTTGGCTTTGCACTATTACAATCCTATATCCACGGTGTTTCAGCGTTGGAAATATGAATTAGGGATCATAAACAAAACAAATCCCATGAAAGCTTATCTTTCCAATTTAGAATTTACATTCTTGATTACATTTATCAGCCTGTTTCACGCTTTCCAAGAGTCTCAGCATTATGCCGTACATATATACTTATAGTGAATATGCCGATATGTTTTTTTTTAATTTTGTTTTGAACGGTTTTTTCAGTGATGATCATAATGTTTCCCGTCGGAACATTATGCGATTTCCGAATAGAAATTAACCAAATGATTCCACGTTTAGGGCCACGTTTCATCTACTTACAATCTGAATGGATAAGTGCCGTTGGTCCTCTGGCGCTGTGGAAAATGGAGGCCAAGTCTTTCTAGCTCGAGTAAATACTTGATCAATATTTTATACCAATGTAAATGCTTAATTAAGTACCTAGTTGAAATGCATATTATTTTTTTTTTTTATAATCTAAATACTTTATAACACTGGGAATGTTTAGACTGAAAAGTAGAGGATTTGATTACGTTGTATGGTACTTTAAAATTTATAATTTAACGAATTTTAGAAAGATTTTGAATACGTCTACAAAAATTATATAAACTGAGAATTGGATAAAGAAAAATAATACCATTGTACAAATATGTTTAAAACTGGTACCCAGATCGGCCATGGGCAAAGTACGGCCCTATGGTCTAGTCAATCCGGCCGGTGATAAGGTTATAAATATTAAATAACTCCTACAATTACATGTAGGTCAAAGTGTATTTGTTCTTTTATTTGACAAAATTAATCCAAAAAAATAATCGATTCTCGTAACTTCTTTCTAAAGTTTTTAAGATTAGAGTTGCGGGTGATAAAAAATAATGTTTACAAAGTATTAAAATTTGTTTTTTGGTCCACCTCGATAATTTGCTTAATTTTTCTGCTCCACCTTCAAAACTTTTGCTCATTTCTCACCTGGAACCATAAAATGATAGTTGATAACTAAATAGGTGAGAGGAGGGACTGGAGGCTTGTAACAGCCCTTTCACTGTTACTCAAAAGAATTCAAAGTTTAGTACGTTTAATAAATATTTGACTAAAAATAAAGATTGTTTACCATGTAAGTTATTCTTAAACAAATGTGTACAATCCATTTCTAAATTTTGTAATAGATTGTTACAGTAAAATACACAATTCCATAGTTTGATAGAACAAAAAAATACATAATTCCATAAATTTAAATTATATTCTTTAACACGTAAGGTGCGGCGGCGTATTTTAGGGGTATCCTGAATTGGACGGTATCGGACCCCGGGATATGAGCCACAGACGTCGGACGTCGGGGTCCGATGGGAATACTTTGACGAAAGCGTTATCTTTTGATTAAAAGGACGTCTCAAGGGCATTATCTCTTGGTAAGGATTGGAACTAGACATAATAGGGGCAGGACAGGCCGATACAGGATTTACGCCATTCTTTATCGAAAATCAATTCTAAAAAACAACAGAATTTCAGCTTTCAGCAACATTTTCTGCACTAAAATGCAAAAATCTCATTAAAAATTGACTAAATTGAGTATTTGAAGTGTTTGGACTTTCGGACATTTTCATGTTAAAATCGGCTGTTAAGAAGGGAATGTAAGACATCAGACCCCGGGGACCGATGCCGCAACTAACTTGTTAACTTAAATTTTACTTACAACAATTTAAATAATTATTAATTTGAAAATAATCATTAAAAAAAAGTTTTGCGCTAGCAAATAAAAATTATTTTAAAAAATGTTTGAGTAGTAAACCAGGTAGAAAATATGGCCACGAGAGAAATATGGCTGCAAACTTAATCATTGTTCCTGAATTCTTATAACAAAGCAAATAAAATCTTTCATGTAAAATATTTTAACTAATTCACAGAAGATAGAATGTTTGTGAGCCGAATCACAAAGCATTGGGTGTAAGTAAGTTTTCAGTCCGTGGTTGTGTTGAATACAATAAATTGACGTCAAACTTATGCCCTTAAATCGAATTCTTGTTTTAATAATCCTCTGTTGTCTTTACGAAGAGCCGAGGCATATTTAAGCTATCGATCCACTACAACATTAGGCTTTTAAAGTTAATACATGTTCTATGTATATATGATTCATTCTAATATTCCTGAGAACATTGGTGGTGGGAACACCGCATTATCCCGCGAGTTTCAAAAAATGCACATCCCACACCATCTTCCTATATTTAACACATTTACCCAACATAATTATAATAACTACAAAATAAAAGTAAATAGAAAATTGTATACGATCATTAAGAAAGGACGGAGCAAAGTACTTCACTTAGGTAGGGCATTTCTGCTTCACAGCTGATACCACCACCACCACCTTCTTAATTTTTATTTGTGTATAAAATACTATTAATAATAATAATGAGTTTCCTTCAATTTCCTACCCGAAAGCGATTTGATAACAAGAACACGCCCGCCCTCCAGCCAAGCATAAGGGACACCAGGAAAGCAGTATCGAAAGAAACAGAACTATTATTAAAAAAGAAAGAAAAAAAAAAAAGAAACGTTTAAGCTACAATATGAATAGTTTCTGTTTTTCTGCATGTCAAGACTCAATCCGAATTATTTTCCATCATTTCCATTCAAATATATTTTTTTAATTTTATTTATTGATTGACTTATTTTGACTGAATTAATTTTCATATTAGGAATAATATTTACACTAAAAAGTTTAATTAACAGGAAGCATAGAAGGCTTCCACACTCGCGAAATTCTTTAGATAGATATATTAAATATTTTTCAGGTTTTTCCTCAATTAAAAAATGAGCTTACGAGATATCGATGAGGATGGCCTGATTTCCAGCCAGTAAAAAAAAAAAAAAAAAAAAAAACATTGAAAAATATAAAAACGAAAATTTCGAAAACCGCCTTATAAAATTTTCAATCATTTTTTTTCTTTTAAAGAGGAGCAGCATTGCAACAACCTAACCACTATTCACTACTGATGATCACTGGCAACTGGCACAGAAAAAAACACGAAACCTAATCTGAACCGTATAGGTTTATAAGGGATTCCATTAATTTTAGACATCGACCGAAAACTTTAAGGTATATAGTACAGTACCAGTCAAGAGTTTAGACTCACTAGTATTTAATTCACAATCTTCAAGTTTAATAAAATAATTTTAATTCAAGAGGTAGAATATGGTGGCTATATTCCACCATCATTAACTCAAGAGGTAACATTTCAAACATTATATGATTAAGTTTAGAATAAAATTATAAATAGGGGTCACCTGTGGTGTAGTGGTTAGCATGGAAACTTAATATACTAAAGGTCGCGGGTTCGCGTCCCGAAGTGGCACTAGATTTTTTTAATGGGAGTAAAAAATCCTTGGCTATGCCGTCCCTCGGGTAGGACGTAAAATAGAGGTCCCGAGCCTGTACGATGTCAGGTACTCGTTAAAAATCCCTATCCTAATTATAGGTGGATATGCAAAATTTAGAACACCCACTATTATAACCCCAGTCCGATTAGCCTTAGAAGTATAAAGGGACGGTAAAGAAACAATCAAACAAATTATAAAAAAATTAAAAAAAAAATTATAGTTTTTATGTTGTTAAATAAATAAAATGTTGTTATTTATTTATTTTACAAAACTAACGGTGAGTCTAAACTTTTGACTGGTACTGTATATATATATATATACATATATACCGCATGAATGTATTTAAAGATGTATAGTAGTCGTCAAATGTTTAGGTCAATTCAAACGTTTAAGAATTTTTTAACGAGACTAATAAATAAAAATTTTGACATTTTAATTTTTTTTCTTCTAAGAGAAACAGAGAAAGGAGTCATTATCTAAAACAATCGGCGGAATAGTAAAAAGTTAAATCGGAGGCATAATACCTATTCTCAACACATTCTATCATACTTTTAAACTTTAAATTCAGCCCCCTTACAATTGATCTTAGAGATATGATGTTCTTGAAAGGCGTTTTTATTTTAATTTATGCATACACATTTTAATAAAATGTTCCAGCGTAAGTATATATAAAAAAAAAAAAAACAAATGCAAAACCTAAAATAAAATATTATTAAATCAGAGTTCAAGTATCTCTTATTCTTTACATATTATTTTCATTTTATTTTGTAAAATTACGATTAGTTAATACATTTCTTCAATAGTAGCTGCATATATCCTCCCAGTCGCAGTCACAGATTAAAGATTAAAAGTAAAAAAAAAAAAAAAAAAAAAGCCATCATAGATAGGATATGGATAGTCGATAATATCGAGAGTGAAAATATTGTAATAAATATCCACTGATAAAGATAAAAAGGTTTCAGCTAGTCTAAACGTCTAAGGGATTGACAGTAGAACGTTACGCCGAATTTATATCTGTTCGGTAAAGAATTTACAAGAATATTTTTTTTTTTTTTACATCTCATTTCCGACTATAATACGCATTAATTAAATATAAATTTAGTGTTTGCTACGTTATTTTAGCAAATTAAATATAATTAATACAAATGTAAAAGGAACCAATTAAAAAATATAATTTGAATAAGGCTTGGTTCAATCACTACAGGAAGAATGTACCAAATCAATCTTTTGCAATAATACGTATTAATTTAAATTCAAAATATAAAACATGATGAGATAAGATATCGTATAGTCGGTTATCAAAAGATCGAGAGAGACCTCTAACCTTGCTGAATATTCTTTGCTTCTCATAACATATAAAATAAAATATAAAAATTGAATATTATTAATGAGGTAGAGAACGTTAATCTATATAAATAAAGATGAAATTCTGTTTGTTCTATATAGAAATCCATACCGTTTGTCCTAAATTCTCCAAATTTCACTAAGTGGTTCTTTGATACCAGGTGCGAACACCTGTCTATATTAAAATTGCAGCCAATCTCGGGGTATATTCTTTATTGTTATAAAAATCGTTTTGATCTCGCTTTACATTGGGTTTTTACGAAATCAACCGTTGGATTAAAAAAAATCTCATTTCTGTCCTAACGAACTTTTAGCTCACTTTATAGCTTTTATAGTTTTAAAAAATGAAATTCTCTGGGTGAAACCGGTATATACAGCTACTTTATAATAAAAATTTGCATTTTTTTTTTTAATTATTAGAGTTCATAAATTCTATTTTTTTTAAGTGGTAATAAGAGCACAATGTTTTTAGTTAACCTGCCTTTACCTAACACAAATAGATTCGATAGTTTTCCCACATTCGAGCAGACGAAATATGTTGGCCCATAGGAAAAACACGGATTTTCCTAGTCCTAGGCGGAAAAATTAGATTTGGCTACTGGATACTTACCCACCCTAAATATCGAAAGAAAGTGAAGTTTTGTGTCAATAAATCAAGTTAATGCGCCATCATTGGGGAAATTTATAGAACTTACAAATAATTACCCTCAATTGTAGTATAACAATAGCTCTAGGTCTTCAGATCTATATACACCGACCCACCGAACGTCAGCTTTTGATAGGTCTTTCATTATTAGGTCCTCATCCCTATGGAATTCTATTCCTCCTTTCATCCGTAATTCCAATACCCTCTCCACCTTTAAATCCCGCCTATATCATCACTTCATAGCCATCCAGTCTCCTTAAAAAGTAAATTGACATTTCCTATTATAATTTACCTTTTAAACCGTTGGAAGCTCTCATTTCATTTTTTTTTTTATATAATTTTTTCTTTTGTTCTGTTTTTTTTTTAGAAAATATAAATACTATTTAACCAACCTGTAAATAAGTGTGTACATATGTATATACTTTAAGATGCAGAAACTAGCTTCTTTTCACTCGATTGAGCATTTAATGTGTATTTTTTTTTATGATTTATTTATTTACACTAGAGGTTTATTTGTTTCAACTCAATTTGTTTAAACTTCAAGGCTCTAAAGCCCTCTCTGTATTTTATTTAATTTTGTTCTTAAGGGACACGTCCCAGAACAAATAAATAAAGAATTTATTATTATTATAAACATTATTGTGCATCTTTTAAGATAGACGATACTAAAAAAAAAAAGAGCCAAATTCTATCGAGATCGGTTAAGTAATTTCGGATTTTATTATATTATTGACACGAAATTTGTATGTATAAAAAGATAAGCTTGAGCTAGTTGTTGGAACAGGAGCAGTTCCTAAAAACTGTGAGTGTGTGAGCAAATGATATATTATAGTCTGACTTGGAAAGCCTGTTTGTATATTGTACTCCAATTTGGTTCAATAATATATCATTTTGGGGGAGCTATCCTTCCGTCCTCGGGCCCTTACAAGACAATCGGCTTACAAGGAACCTTCATGCAACATTGAAACTTTTCGATAGGGACCGCTTCATGACATCGCGAGATAACAGCAGAGTCTTTTATTATTTTTTGTTTTCGTTATTTTAATTGAAAATTATTAAATATAAATGAAGAGATTGTTTCTAGTAATTTATAAACTTTTGATTCAATGTTTATTCATTAATGTTTTATATACAATTAGGTGTTTCCGAAAAGTAGAGATAAAAAAAAACACTAACTATTCCTCAATTTTCTTACCAAAAAGGAAATATAAAGGCATTATCCACTAGAAAGAAAAGAGCACTAAACTTTAATGAGAACTGGATATCTAGTTGTAAAAAATATATATGAAGTGCCTCAGGGGCTTTATTATACTATACGCACTTTATCTGGGCACGAAAAAAAAATCAGTCCAAATTACATGAGATGATCACTCTTTGAATCAACTTTGAAATCAAAGCTTTGAAACAATATAAAGCGATTTTCTAATTTTGAACGTTTGACGGACGGGTAAGCGTTTTTTAAATATTTTTGAAGTATTGTGATAACTTCCTACAGTATCAAATACATTTCAGTGGCCAAAGAATGTTTCGAGAAGTTAAATGTTGAACTCTTCAAGTTGAGTAGTTTAAATTTTTTTTTTTTGACAATACCATAAAATGGTGAAACCCTTTTTTAAAATTTGAACGAAGCAATAGTACATAACATTGTTGAATATATGAGATTGACAAATAGGGAGATGAGAAGATGGCCATGTGGCCGATACTTCCTCATTAAAATAAATGAAATTGTGAAAAATTGAGATGTTCTGGTGATAGCTCCTACCTAGTAGTTCACATCTACTAAAACAAATAGATCATATTTTATACCAGGAAATTAGAGGACCAGTTATAAATTGGAAGTAATTAAGAAAGGTTTAGTAAAAATAATCTTACTCTTTAACGTTTTTTTTACATACATTTATTTATAATAAAAAAAAACAAAAGAAAAACGCCCTTCATTAACTTATAGAACATTGATGATTAAATGCTGTTAATACTGGTATATAAGTTGCACTAAATATACACAGAGCGGTGGGACTGTGCTAGGGATAATATCCAACTGTTTATACAAGAACGGTCCCTCAGTAATTCGGAACATTGGCATTTCTGCACGTTCGGATCCAAGAATATTTATCTAGCTCCTCCTTTCTTAATTTAAAATAAATTCGTAGAATATACTACTGCGAATGGGGGTTGAAATCTCTTCCGAATTACGGTTGATCATAAATAACTTTTTCACACCGCTCAAGATGCTGGAAAGTTACTAAAATTAAAATATTACACCAACTTGGAACAACGATTTACGTCACAGCTCTAAAGCTCTAACTACAGATTTTTTTTTTTTTTTTTGCTTCACAGATTGATCTGAGTACAAAAAGTATATCAAATGTTTGATCGAAAATTTAAAATATAAAAAAATCACTCAGTTTAAAAAAATAGTAATATAGGTTACTTTCATTTATTCTTACTTTCTTCTCCTAACCTTCACTTAGCATAAAATGAGACAAGATTTATGAAATAAAGTGCCCCCTCTTTTTGATCAATTTTGTTGAAATTTTTGCTGCCACATCGCGGGCATATACATACTTTAAATATCGAATTTCAGGTTCGTACGGTTTGTATTTTTTGACCTATTATGTTCAAATACACACACACCAAAGCGAAAAATTTTCAGGATCGCAATACTTTTCCTTACTAGGGTAAACCATACAGTTATTGGCACTCAGTACAGTTATTGGCACCCCAACTTTAACTTAAAGAAATAGGTAAACAAGTCCTAATTTTATTACAAGCTATACATGAGTCTAATGTTTGAAGGGTCTTCTAAGTCATCTATGAAGTAAAACTTTAACAAACTAACCATAGGGAAAATTTCACAATTAAATTTAGTACTTTTAACAATAAATATTGCCATATTGTAGAACTATTGAACTTTTGACCCAAAAAAAACTCTTGAGTCTTTATGAGGAGCTATAGGAAGTTTCTATTTATCCCTTTATAAAAAGTATTTTTTTAAATTTAACCAGAGATATGAAGTCTTAAGGGTGCCATTAACTGTACAGTTTACCCTATATATAGCAAAGTGAAAGTAAAAAAAAAAAAAAATGTAGTTTAGTTCTATTTATTCTATCTTTTTTCTTCTGTTAACCTTTTATTTTTAAACATCTTTTTCGATAATACTTTAATGTCATTTTGTGGTTGTTTGTTTAACGCCCCTTTATACTACTAAGGCTAATCAGACGATGCTACAGTGGGAGTCCTAAATTTTGCCTTTCCAGGAATAATTGGGATTGGGATCTTCAACGAGTACCTGACATCGCACAGGCTCGGGACCTCCATTTTACGTGTTCTCTAAAAGACGGCTATAACCAAGAATGTTTTACTAACTCCCTTTAAAGATTCCTAGGGCCAGCTGGCTAAATGCGAACCCGTCAGCTAATTTCGTGGTTCTTACTTAAAATTAATAAAGTAGAACTTTCGCTAGTTTTTTTTTTCTCTTTCTTTTTGTTTTATGGAACGTTTGGTAACATTGCTGGTTTAGCATGGTGCCATATTTTATTTCTTTAAATGAGTTTATTAATCTTAATTACATATAAGGATAAGGAGTGCAAGGAATTAATTAACAATATCTTGGTGTTTTTTTTTAAGATTAAAAAAAAAACAACAGAAAAATGTATATAAAATTTTTCCTCAATATCACACCATTCAATTTTGGGATAATGGTTTCTGTTCGGCCATGAATCGACTATGGGGTCTAGATAATCTTACTTAAATAAAGGGAAAATATTGGCGGTTAAGCGCGAATTAAGTTAACTTACATCCTTAAAGTAATTAGTTAGTAAGTAGTAATCAGCAAAATAATTAGTAATTTTGGTTATTGTAGTAAATGTTCTTTTATCCCTTAATTAACAATTTCTATTCTCTGAATAAGAGTAAGAATGTGAAGATTTTTAATATTAAAGTGTTTCAATGAATATGAAAATTTATAAAAGTTAAAAATTGGATCTTAAACAAAAAAAAAAAAAAAAAAAAAAAGAATATTGCAAAAGTTAAAATATATCTCTATAACACAACTGGTTAAAACTCTTCGAGTAACTTTTACAAATAAATATATTTGAAAAGGGTACGTAAAAGTTTATAAAATAATTAAAATCTATCACTTTATTCCTTTAGCAGAAGGGAAATATCCCGTTATATAATATGGTAGATATTGTAAATAAAACTGAGATACGAAGCGAGTCCAGAAGTCCAAAGTTAATAAAAGATGCAGGAATTCGGAAATGTTCAAGTGCAATAAGTGCCACTCAAACTTTAGACTTTTATTAATATTCAAGCCAAGTTGGACAAAGACAAATATTAGCAGTTTTTGTGCCCCCTAAATGACTTCTGTTCCCTTTACCGAAAAGTTATGACACAACCCATGAATATGTAATGTGTACATTAGCCTGTGTAACTAGACATATTAAATTGTCATTTGAATAAATTTAAACAATATTTGGATATCATGGCGGTATGGTTATGTATGAAGTTCTGAGAAATTTTCTATTCGTCTCATTCTTTTCTCTTTTTTTAAAATATATATATATATATATATATATATATATATATATATATATATATATATATATATATATGAATTATATTATTTTAAAATTTTATCATTGCATTTCTGGCTCTTAAGGTGCCTTTACAGGTTTGGATTGGAATGAAGTCCGAGCAACCTGTCGGAGACAGAATTGAAGACCGTCGGGTTGGACTGAACCGATCGTTATTTTCTCTTTAAATTACCAAGATTATTGGTTCTATGACTATAATAGTTTAGTTTTCTCGACGAAAAATAATTTAATAAACATTGATATATTTATTTTAGATACAAGATTAAAAAAAAAATTTTATTATTACAAATATTCGCCTCAAATATGATCAAATATCGTATTCTTCAACTACAAAAATATGCAATTATCGATGTTTTCATCAGATATTATTTTAAGTTTTTTTTCCTCAATATAGGGACGAACAATGTTCGCGATGGAAATTTAAATGATATTATTAAAAAAAAGTTATTTTGAATTTTTTTTTTTCCCCAATGGCTCAATATAAATTAAGAAATCCTAGCCGCGCATTTGAACAACATGAATGAAGACATCTCTACGAACTCCCCGCATTATCTATCGTCTCCCTTCTCTTCCACTGCAATAATTCTAAAATAAAAAAAAAATTTAAAAACTTTAATTAATTAATTTTAGATATAAGATTTCCGTCGACTTCGTGAAATGCAAACAATTGCCATTATCTTTGCTTTTATTATTAATTATTGCATATTTATTTTCTTCAAAATATGGACGAACATTCTTCGGATAGAATTTTAATTAAAGTTATTTTGAATATTTTTGTCTGACGGCTCAATATACAGGGACTTGCAAAGGTTTTCATACACCGTCCATGGATATTGGATTACCACTGGAAAATAAATAAAATCTATGCAAAAAATGTTTCCAATATAAAACGTATGTATATGTATAATTTGAATTCTGCTTTATCAAACTGTTATTAATTTATATATATATTAATATAAAATAAATATATTTTTTTATAAATTTAAATAGAAATTCGACAATTTTAATGCAGCAAAAGTTTTCAAACATATCAAGTTTACTTATTTAAGATGTTAGAAGGTTAAACCGTAGAGTTATTGGCACCCTTAAGACTACATTTCTTTGGTTAAATTTAAAAAAAATACTTCTATAAGGGGATCAAATAGAAACTTCCTATAGCTCCTCATTATTTATCCTCATCTATCAAGACTCAAGAGGTTTTTATGGGTCAAAAGTTCAATAGTTTTACAACATGGCAATATTTATTGTTAAAAGTGCCAAATCTAGTTATTGGCACCCTGTGGATTTAATAGTGAAATCTTCCCTATGGTTAGTTTGTTAAAGTTTTACTTCATAGATGATTTAGAGGACCCTTCAAACATTAGACTCATGTATAGCTTGTAATTAAATTAGGTCAAGTTTAAGTTGGGGTGCCAATAACTTTATGGTTTACCCTAAGTCCAGAATCTATGTCCTTCTCAACAGATAAATCAGTTTTAATCTTTCTTCTAAAGAGTTATTTAGTTTTGTTTAGTCATTATCATAGCGTTAACGGGAAATTTTATTAAGTTTTGAATTCAAGGGATAAATATAAATGATGGAAAGGTTAACAATTAATAGGTCAAGGTAACAAAAAAAAAAAAAAAAAAAAAAAAAAAACGCTTTTTTATTTGCAAAGAATCTGCTTTGTATGAAAATTTTTGCCAGTATATAAATTTTTAAAAATTTTATGATTAATACAAAATTTATAAATTTGTATGATTAATAAAAAAAATATACTGTAGTTATATTTTTTTAATTGTGTTTTACAGCGTAGATAATTTAGAACATTACTTCCTACAAAAAAAAAAAAAAAAAAAAAAAAAAAAAAAAAAAATGTAAACAATTTCAGTTAAAATTTTATATAAAGTTTTAAAGTTTAAATGCTTTACAATTTATTTTACTTAAATTAACCAATTCGAGAGGCGCATTTAAAAACAGTGTACCTCGTGTAAAAGTACCTATAACCTAGAATACCTAGAATTTGTTTAATGTTTTCAGTTCTGATCCAAGATCAGAAGTTTATTCAATGAAAAACAAAATGAGAACCCTATCCGTTGTAACATTGCCTGTGGAAGATAAAATTAAGTTACTATCCGAATAGAGTTTAAAAAAAATTAATGAAAAAACCGAACGTTTAAGGGCACCTTTAAAAAAATCTTATGTCTTTTTCTATGACAACGAAAATTTACGGCATTTTTTTTTTTTTTTTTCCAATAACTATAGAATTTTAGATTTTTAAATCCAAATTTAATCTTTAAATTACTAGCTATTCCAAACTTGACCCTTAGGAGTGTTTCGAATTTCTTAATTTATGGGGGGGGGGGGGGGAAATGAATAATGAAATTTAAAAAAAATATAAAAATAAATTCAAATTTATGAAAAGATCTTCTTGAAATCCACTAAAAGTGGATAAATTTGTTTAAAAATAATAAAAAAATATATTATCAACGAAATTTAATGTTTACTACTTCCTGTTAATAAGAATAACTCCTTCTTATCATTATTTATCAATAAACTACAGATATAACCAAAACACCTGAAAATTATTTTATGTTATAAAAAAAAAAGAAGAATCGATAATTATTTAAAAAAATACAAATTCCTTACTTTTAGACATTAGAAACACTCATATACAATACGTTTGGAATTGCAAGTAATTTAAAAATCATATTTCGAGTTAAAAATCGACAATTGTAGTCCATGAAAAACTTAAAGAACTCCAACAAAAACTATAAAAAAAACTTTATATCAGTTTAAAGATCACTGATGTATCCGGTTTTTCCGATAATAAAAAACAGTATGTTTTCAAGTTTTGATACAATGGAAATTGGACTGCATTTTTCTTGCCAACAAAATTCGCGTTAAGCGTAACATAACTTTGACAGGTAATACTAGGTTGTTATAAAAGTCCTTGTTCACAAAATTAATTTTATTCAAATGTGAGCACAAAATTTACAAATCAAATTTATTCTTCAAAATACAGGCCATCATTTTCAACTACTTTAACCCATCTTTCAGCCAAAAGTTGTATTTGATGTTGATACCACGACTGAAGGACGACCTGATCTAGGTTCATCTTCAAGGCTTGTATTCCCAGAATTAAACCGCCTGAACCAAAATGCGGCCGTGTTTCGATGCACCACACTTTCCCCTTCCACTGCACAAATTTCCTCGGCTGAGGCCTTTGCACTAAAACCTTTTTTCCAATAATGCCTAAGAAGGCCGCGGATGACAAATTTTTCTTCCGACATTTCTAGTGAAATTTAATAAACTGAATGAAAGGCAGGGACAGTTGGCGTACATAGATAATTAGAGGATTAGTTAATGGACAGTTGGCGTACATAGATAATTAGAGGATTAGTTAATGTAAACATTGATATAAGAATTGTATTCGTCAGAGATTAAATAAGGATTAAATTAGAGACCTCAATGTAAACAACTTGATATGCACAAGGACTTTTGTAACAACCTAGTATAACTTTCTTTACTAAATTTATAGCGAGCCTTAATAAATATTTATTGCACTTTTTAAAGGCGAAAACTAAAAATCTATACATTTTTGTTCATGAGAGTCCATTTGTCAATTCCACAAGAGATTTTCGATATAAAAAAAAAAAAAAAAAGAAAACGTTGCAAGTCGAAAAATCGAGATTAATGTAAATAGTCTATGCCTTAATAGACTATAAAGCTTCTAAAATAAATTTTTTATTTTTTTAAGTGCTTTGGAATATTGACTATTATAAACATTGAGTTTACTGTAATCAAATTTTTATAAGAACTTAACTTTTGTTAACTGAATGTATCTGTATACCGTTGCATTGCTTCAAAAACTGGAGAATTAATAAGATTTAAATGATGTTGTAAATTATGATAATTTTTCAAGATTTCACTAAAATGGCGTCCAAAAATTGACGAATAACCAGGCGATGGTCAGTTAACAAACTTGAACTTAGTTTTTTTTAAACTCACCATCTAGTCATTACATAATATAATTTATAATAATTTAAATAAAAATTTAATTTATAATATTATAATTAATCCAATCTTAAATTGTGGCTCACCACCAATTTTAAATTATTTTTAAATAATTTATTTTTTGAAGAGAAAAGATTTGGCTCCGCCGGGAGTCGAACCCGGGTCTCCTGCGTTACATGCGAGGATGCTAACCGCTACACCACAGAGCTCGGCTCAAGGCAGAGCAAGAGGAAGGATTTGCTCTGCCTTGAGCCGAGCTCTGTGGTGTAGCGGTTAGCATCCTCGCATGTAACGCAGGAGACCCGGGTTCGACTCCCGGCGGAGCCAAATCTTTTCTCTTCAAAAAATAAATTATTTAATTTATAATATTATAATGAAAACTGACCGTCCCCTAGTTATAGTAATGTTGAGTTATATCAAAACTGAACTTGTTTTCATATAACTCAATATTCCAAATGTGCCCTTTTATATGAATTTATATTAAATTCCTTTATAAGATAGAATAAAAAGAAAATCAATTCGCCAGAAGTTTAAGAGAAAATCCATAGAAAACATAAAATTTATCGTTGAAGGAATTATCCTATGAACGAATTATATAACAATAATAATCTATCTATATCTATTGTGAACATTCTTTTCTAAAAATTTACATTTAACATTTATTTTTCTAAACTTAAAAACATTTATTTGTAGACGATTGGTAAATTCTGAAAACTTCATACCCACATTGGTATGAATTAGTAAAATTAAAATTATTTTTTCTAGTATTCTGTGTATGTGGGTACTTACGTAAGGAGAGATACGTATTTACTTGTCTTTTTACTTACCTGAAAAATAAAAAAAATAATATTATCAATCTCAATTTGGAACAAACTAATAACCTAGCTGTTAATTATAATAATTATTAGACTATTAATTATCTAAATAGTGCATTATATATATGCTTATTGAGCATAATTATTGTTATTATTATAAAAGTTATTTATAATAACATAAATGGTGCAATGGTTGCGGTCAATTAGACTTACATACAATTTCTGTTTGAATGTTTTTTTAATGAATAAACTAACGCTTAACTATAATTCAGGCAATAACTAACAAAGCTTAAAGAGAAACAATCTATACCAAAATAAACATTAGCCGTAAATTGTTTCAATTATCATTTTTGATCAACTGAATTTTTTTTTAACAACTGTACATAAAATATGTTTTGTAGGTCTTTAAATATGATTTTTGCATGGCTTCTTTAGACTATTTGTCAGAATTCTTTTATTTATATTTCTATATTGCTATTTTATTATGGTACAGTATAAATGGGTTTTATTAAACAAACGGAATAGAAAATAACACAAGAGTCTTACTGGCTTTTATTAAGCACTAGTTTTTCCGGGAAATTCTCCCTTCCTCAGTTTCTAAAGTTGTTCTTCCAATGTCTACCTCTTAGGAAGTTGGAGAAAGACAACTTGGGAGGTAGTATTCTGGCCTGGACAATAAACTGAATAGTTCTTAACATAAACTTGGATTCTCTCATTTTGTTTTTGTTTTTTTAATAAACATATAAATTTTAGTAACTTTTTTTTAATAAAAGTTTTTTGTTAATGTATACGCGGAGTGATGTGGCAATACAACATTTATATTTCCTTTTTCTTTGCTTGTTTAATTATGTTTACGAAGTACAATCTATGTTCATAAGCATTAGTGGTGTAAAAATAAAATAAACTCTATAAATAAATATTTTCACATAAAAAAAAATATAAACTCAAATTTACTAATCAGATTCATCCTTATACCATGCTGATTGAATTTCAATGGCCGCGCGACGGTAATCTTTATTAAATAATTAAAAATTATGAAAGAAATCCCATTGGTAGGCAGACTTATGAATTTCTCTTCCGAGAAGCCGAGGCTAAAAACACAAAATTTTACTGATGGTTACTTCAAGAGGTTTTTTTTTTTTTTTTTTTTCACTTTTCTGTAAATCATGTTTTCTTGACTTTTTGAGGTTTTTATTTTTCAATTTACAGATATGTTTATCTAATTAAACTCCTAATGAAAGAGCATTCTGCATTATCCTATCGTTCCCAATTAAAATCCAACTATTCTACCCCCCCCCCTACCTCCGGTCACCACCAAATACTATCAACAGTATCGATAGTTTTATGTCCGATACTATGAAAACTATCTATAGTGGAGACTATCGATAGTTTTACGTCACTAATAAGCATAAAATTCTAGGTTGTACATCATTTTAACTTACCACTTTTTTTTTTTTTTTTTTTTTCAAATCTTCAAACAATAAAGAAATGGTTGCTTATTTTTATATTAGAAAAACGTCAGTTTGAATAATAACATTTTTCTATTTCGATTCGTTTGCGTCTCGTATAACAAGGCATTTTAGAGCTCGATTTAAATTTGGATCAACTTCTAGGAAGTTTGTTGTTCCTTTCTCAACATATCGTGTTGTAGAAGGTTATTCCATACAAAACTGCGGCGAGTATCTGCAGTAATGCATGCAAAGCACATATATTAACTCGATATCTCCTATCTCTAACGGGGGGAAATAAAACAGAGCCGAGTAGGCAGTAAAACAGAAATGACGAAAAAAAACATGGCCGTCGGTCAATCATACCGGAGAAATAAAAGGTAAAATATTCCACTATCAGCCTGTTTCGGATTTTCCGTTCCCAAACGTTATTTTTCCACTGGGGAGATGGAGCGGGTAGCAGCTAGTAGCCAGCCCCGAATCAAGCTGTAATTTATGTCGAGAGAACTGCTCTTAATCCTCCCCCAGGTTTTTCCTACTGTAATTTGAATTTCCGCCCTGGACCGCGCTCCCGCAAAACTCAATCCCATACAATTAAGTTTATTGCAGGGGGAGGGGGGGGGCGCACACCTGCCTCCGGATTATTATATGTTGCTAGTGGTACAAAGCCCCCCCTCTTCCACCCCCCCCCCCATATCTGTTTACAACACTTTTTGCCACTCTACAACGGTCCCCTTTAACTAGCTCCTATTTGTAACCGTTCTTCCGCTGGGACTTAGATAAAGAATTATCAAGCCCTCGGGAAGAAAGATGGGTTTTATTATCCCTACACGAGGAGGGACAAGTAAACACCGCTTACCCGGCATTTGTTGCCCTAATCCTTGTGACGGATGCCATACTCACACGTTCTTATAACTTATTCTCGAGGACCGTATCTATGGAAAGTTGTTTCGAATAATTCAGGCAATATAAATGAACCGTGATTTCACTTATAAAAATTCTGTTCTGCATTAAATGCAATGTATCATATCGCTTGTGCATCAGGACGCATATCTGAAAGCACCGTTTGGAGTGTGAAAGACTTTCCTCTAATATCGTTCAAATCTAATTTATAGTACGATGGTCAATGTCCCTCAGCCCCATCATCGAACTGTATACCTTCAAGTTAAAATCTCTAGAAATAGATTTTTATAAACACTGTAAGAACGAAACCTTTTTTTCTACATGTTACGAGTATAAAGCTGGGTCCATATCTGATGATTAGCCATTTATTAATTTCATTGTGTGGTTGAGGTTTTTGACCACCCTTCCCTATTTTCTAGTGACAAGTTCCTTTTTACTTGGAACCTGCTGTAGGAGTGAAGTCTTTGTGCACGGTGATTCTAATATTTTCTAAGACCACTTTAACGACTTCTTTTTAACACTATTTCATACAATAAATAAAAAAAAAAAAAAAAAAAGGTCCACCCTGCAAACTGAATTCATACCGTCTATTACTAGCATTGAAAACATGGATATGTAAACATTTTTTTATTTGGGTTTACACAGAACAGAAAAGGTTCAGTAATTAGCTTGAGAGTTTTTACGAATATTCGAAGAAAACTAATAGCACTCCTGTCTAAACTAGATTTTCAATGGTTTCTCTTCTTGATGGCTTGTCTTGATTCCCGTTAAAACCTGTTCTATGTAAGGGAACATATGGTTGTCGATATGCTTAATAATTTATTGACGTGATCAGTGGAATTTTGCAAACTTTAATTGCACCGCCGTGATAGCTATCATACTTCCGTATTGGTTGACTTTTATGATTATTGTTTTGTAACTCTATACTGTAGCCGGAAATTATATAATTCAAACTCATACCTGGAAAAAATATCTGTACAACGTAAAAAATGTTTTCTTTTTTTCTAATAGGACTGGCAGTTTGAAAGTAGGAATCGGGACTATTCCAGGCAAATTTTAATTTTAATATTTTTTTTATAATTTATTATTATATACACAAAGCATTTCATTAATGGAGGTTCATCATTCGATCACTTTAAAAATTTGGTTGATCAGTGCGTGAATTCCTCAGAACAAAACAAAGTTGCAAAATTGAAACTTGTTACACCCTCCAACGCTCTAGCGACACTGAGTGGCTCTTGCGCATCAAGGTTTATAGTGTACTAGCATTCCCCGTCGCTGCTTTGCCCGCGAGCCTTTAAAATCAATTCTGTGATCATTATCTTGGTATTGATTTAATATAATATGTTAACTGATGTTAAGGAGATTTAGTAGAATCGGAGCTCCCGTTAGGTGGAATGTTTGAGGGGAAGCTGCCGGCTCGGTAGAAGAGAGGGAGGCGCGCAATGGAGAGAGTTCACTAAAACCGCCGAAACAAAAAACTTCTTACTCGTCGGGAACGCTTCATTTTTCGGCTTTAAAACATTGTTTTCGACGCCCCGTAGGGCCTTTCGAGTTTAACTCGTCGTATCAAGATCTTTAAAATGAGTCCAACTTAGATATTTCTTCTCGAAGTGCAAAAATAGGTGTCCGTTAGAGTTAAACGACAATTTCGCCATTTAAACTCCTTAGGGGTTACATTTTTGAAATTCTTTTCTTAGAGGTTACCTACATCGCGTTTAAAATCTAGATTCCAAACTTCAAGTTTCTATCATTAGTAGTTTTTGCTGTGCGTTGATTCTGTCAGTCAGGACAAAGCCTCTTATATATATAGAGATATATTGGAAACTATTTCAAACTAAATCGCTTCGAAAACTCGAATATCAGTCATCAAATGTTACGACCTAAGTGTAATAAGAAATGAACTGTAGAATTTTCAAAGAAGTGAAATTATATACATTTGAATATTTTCCTTTTGAAGGCTTAGAGAAAATTATATAAAAGAATTGGCGAAGGCAAAGTAGGGGGGGGGGTGTGGTATATGGAACCCTAACCACATCCCCTCTGCCCCCCCCCCACCCCGCTGCAGTTTTTATACCTCCTCTGACCTCCTTCTTGTCGGCTTCTTTCTTCCTACACCCGCCCCTCGTGTAAGGAAACTAAACTTTTTTTGGGAAAAAATCTTTTTATTAAAAATAAGATGGCCCCCATTACCGCCGCCGGGTTATTTCCCCTAATCCATATTATTTCTAACCGAAAAAAGGCGGGATTTATTTGGTTGAATCATGTACAATTGGCTCAAAATATCTACCTTAATGAATGCCGCGAAACAATAAATGCCAATTAATCTGAGTCAGGTAGTAAGTAGTAGTAAAGTAAATTTTATTTAACAAAATATATAAATTTACATTTTATAAGCTTGATTGTATTTACAATAAGCTTGGTAATATTACCATCAGCTAGAGTGACATCACAATTTATCAAAAATAAATAATTTTGTTGCTTATATAACATAAATAAAGTTAAAATAAACATGATTTTCACAATAACATAAATAAATAAAATCAAATCAAAATTAATCACTTAAATAGCATTGAGAAAATACAAAAAAACAAAATCAGGAATAATCAAATTTATAATCCATTGCCTCTTTTATGTATCGGTAGACACTATCATAATTTGGGCCGTTCAGCAGCTGGATAAGTTTCTCTTCTGTGTTTTTTACCCAAAACATTCACCCGAATTTCTCGCAAAATTGGGCAAACTGCAAAGAAATGGAGAATATCTTCTTCTTCACCCAGGTTGCACGAAGAACATTTGGCATCATCTTTGCTCCAGGGTTTCTTGTTTAAATTTAGCCCTTCAGTCCTCGCTCTCATAATTGTTCTTGCAAACAGAATGTCCTTGGAGTTCCTCACATATGCCTGCTGTTCATCACCAAATTTCAATTGCTTATAGATTCTGTGGAACTGAGCTGTTTGTAAGGCTTCCATACACATTCCTCTTGGTTTTTCTTCCAATGCAGAAATTATATTAAGGGCTAATTTTCTGTTTTCATTTGGAGATGCTTGGAACAGAGCTGATGCTTCTATCCTGGCCAAACTGCATACTTCTTCTAGGCCTTTGTACCAGGAAACACGGGTAGCCCTTGCCTTCTCCATTAACCTGTTTGTCAGTCAGTCAGAACATTGGCTGTTAGTTTTCAAGATGTATATCAAATGAAGTTTAACAGTATTGGCATATATTGGGCTCCGGTTTGTTTCCAACAGTACAGCGTAATTTGGGGTATAGTTGGGCAGGTCTGAGTTAGGAAACATTTACTTATTGTGAAGCAGATAATAATAATAATAAATAAACTCTTTATTTAATTTTCCCGGAAACAGATAATAATTTATTGTTTAAATTTAGCTTTGGATCTCTAGCGGACTTGACTTTGGCACATCCAGCCTCTAATAATTGATTCGCCTTAATTTACAGACGAAGCAGAACAAGTAACGTCATAAATACTAAGTTCCTTATTTTCTGAACATTAACAACTTAGTCAAGTTTTTTTTTTAAATTTTGATCCTTTATTAACCTCACTTTTACAATATTCGGTTCTACGTTTCGGCACTAAGCCATTTTCAAGAAGAAGACCTGTGGTGTCTGACCTAGACTATAGTGAAGACTCTGATTCTTACATGAAGAGACTATAGTTTTTAACTAGTAAAAAGATTTTTAATTTTTGACAAGGGTACTCAGCCTATTTTATTTGAAAAATTGTGGTCACAGGTCTTCTTCTCGAAAATGGCTTAGTGCCGAAACGTAGAACCGAATACTGTAAAAGTGAGGTTAATAAAGGATCAAAATTTAAAAAAAAAAACTTGACTACTATCTGCTTAGCCTCAAGACAAAAATAGAATTATTATTAACAACTTAAATTAAGATGGCAAATTTTCTTATTAAAATTTGTATTAACTTTTTAAAATTAAATTTTACAAGATATTTTTATTAAGAAGTGATAAGTTTTTAAAAAAGTCCTTATTGTATATATAGTTATTATTAATTACTTATGTTCTATTAAAAATAAACTGTAAATGGGTGACATGTTTTGTTTTCTCATATTCCCACCATTCGTAAATTACGCTTTAGCGAAACTTTTCTTTCTAACGTTTTAGCCCTTGACCCCCGCCAAAGGAACATAGCGTTACTTTCATAGATTTTTTTTTCTTTGTTTGTGGTCCTAAATTTATATTTTCCCTGAAACACCCTACGTGTGTGTATATACATATGCATGTTTAATACTCTTCCCTATTTCACTTGAATATTTATGCTGATGTCTAGAAATGGTAAATCTCTAAAGAAACTAAGAGGGCCTTCTGTTCCCCCCCTCGGAGTTGCAGATTTATGTTGTTGCCGAAAGTGAGTCTTTAACAGTAATAAAATATACAAGGAGGAGAAGAAAGGGTCGGCATTTATCTCGAGGTAATTACTCTCTGCTTTACTTGTAATAGCAATTGTTTCCCTAGCAAGTTAGCAAGTGAATTAAATACCCTAGCCCTGGATTCTTTTCCCCGAACCGGAAAACAAGTTAAAGAGAGTGAGATGTATTCGAACTCCGTCCTCCCTCCCATTTCCCTAATGGGGCGGAGTTAGGGAAACAGTCTGTCTCCTATTCTATATTTAATGGAACCTAATGCATCAATAATAATTTCATTCAATGTATTACAATCTATACAGAAAATTAAATAGAGCATAACTTCGATTTTTATACAATCCTTATTATTTTTCTCTAGGTAGGGTTTTGAACATCCTACATCATCATGCATATCCCATAATTTTTAATAAACTCTGTCAAACAAATGAATATTTTTAGGCTCTATAATGAAGTATGTAATGCTTCACATCATTCATTAACTTTTTTTTCAGAAGGCAAAGTCGAAGGCCGTTTTTAAATACGATATAAAATAGTTTGGATATAGATATGAACATGTAGGGACTTTAGGTGGATTAAATAATCATTTTACTTTTTTTTTTATAATTATATTTTGGTTCATCATTTTCACAAGTGTTACTTTTGATTACATTAATTCAATACGGCAAAAACCTCTTCTATATTAACTATATCCATTTATTTATTAAGAAAAACTTGAATGAGATATTTGTATATATAAGAAAATATAATACTCAAATGATAAGTAAAGGAATTAATAAAAGATCACAAAATGAAACCTTTGTAATAACGTAGTTACGTTGAAATTGCCATAAAAAAATACTGTAGCTGTGTTGAAAGCAAATGACATTCGATGCTTACATGAAAGGGATCAATGAATCGTCTATTAATGTTTTTATTTTTTGGGCAACACATTATTTGAGGGTAAAGCATGGGGGCAAAATTTGGTTCTAGTATCTGGCTTGTCAAAAAACAGATAGATAAATATTATTAACATTGAAGGCTGGTTCAGGCGGCTCGAGATCTAAAAGGTCTGTAAAGCCAACAGAATGGAAAAAAATAAATAAATAAATAAAAAAAAAAAATATATATATATACAGTACAGTCAAAAGTTTAGTTTAAACAAACTAAAAGAATTTCATCTTTATTTATATAGATTTTATTCGAAACAATCATATAATTTTTGAAATGTTATCTCTTGAGTTACAATTATTTTTTAAAACTTGAAGAGTGTGAATTAAACACAAGTGAGTCTAAACTTTTTACCAGTACTGTATGTGTATATATATATCATCATAAGATAACGACTTAGACCCCTTAACGAAAGAGTTAAGTTTGGAATATGGAAACCGACTTAAAATGTACTAGTGACCTATCAAAGTTTCGGTTTCGGTTTCTGCGAAATTTAGGCCGAAACTTGCATTTGTGCCTGATATCATCGAGAAGGGACCGGGAGTACACGATTTCAGCTTGTAAGCTCGATCTCTTTCACTGCCTCTAGTACCCTTGAATTTATTAGTGCGTAATATCTGTCATTTTAGTTAATTACATTTGAATTGTCAATCGATAAAACATGAATTTCTCTCATACTTTTAGTATCTTGGTATCTTTGGTATCGATCGAAAACTTTAAGTTAGGTGAGGTGAAAAAAATGTGATATTGACAAACAAGGATGTGCCTCGTAAATTATATCAGGTCTTAACATGATAAAGAAAGTATATTTTCGTCCAGAATTCCTTACGTTGAATTGATCGTTAAGAAACTTTTTCCTTTTAACTATCTCCTAGCTAATGATGAACTTTGATTTCTAATCAACATAGAAGTATATATCTTCTAAATATTTAAATTTAAATTAGTAGGAGAAACCCGACATGACATACAGATTCAAATCAAAAGAGAAACAAAATTTTAGTCTGTAACCTTGTCATAACAAGGGCGGCTCAAGTTGCTTCAAATGGTTTTGTTCTTTGTTCTTGGAGGCACAGATGCAATAACCAATTTCTCGACCTTCCGCAGCTCCCCCCCCCCTCACCGTATCACTAACAACATCCCCTAAAACTTCCCCCCCCCCCTTTGAACATGAACAAACACGTTTTCCACAACAACAAAAAACATACTATTTTATAAATTTTTAAACAAAATTTTGACACCAAAACTGACTCTGTGGAGTAAGTAGCTTCTGATATACAGCTTTACGTATTCACAATGTTGCCATTTAGTATTCCATCGGCTTTATTCTGGCCGAGATTTACAAAATTATTTATTATTTATAAATGAATATATGAATAGCTATTATTATCTGTTTATTACTACAAGTATATTTCACCTTTTTCCGCCTTTGCTAGTTAGGGGGGTATTTTCTAACTTCCGGTGGATCAGCTGTACTCGGAAGTAGGGCCCGGGATTGGATCCTATGACTGAAGGAGAGCACCTGTCTAGTATACGCCACTCTTCATTACCAAGCCTACGTACTTTATGAATAATTAAGTTTAATTACTGTCTTTTTATAATGGATTGATATTATTGCTCAACTAGACATGGTACACACTTACATGTATTACATATAGACACGTAAAACGGTTTCGGTTTCGACCCGAAACTAGGTCCGCGGCCCAAATTCGGTTTCGGCTAAAAAATTTGTTTCGGTCGGGCATTAAAATATACCTTTATTGTTTAGATTTAGGGTTAATTTCAAAATTTCAAGTTTTGGGATTTCGAAACTCTGCGAGGCGTATTCCCCTCCTCGACAGTTTCCTCCGTTCCTTAGGAGAGGTGAGAGAGAGAGAAAAAGCAAGTGGAGGGTCGCTTGTATTTGAGTCGAGTAGAATCCGCGGATAAGGCGAAGGGACTTAAACGACAGGAGGGAGAGATAGGGCACAGTCCTACCCAGCCAGGGGAGGGAAAAAATGTACAGTTCTTATCATACTTGTCCCTCCAATATTAACGGAAGATGAAAGATCGAAAGCATTGCCCTACAAGTCACTTCATTGCCCTATCCCAATTATAATGATTACGTTTTATATTGATTTGAAGGTCGAGCGGGCTTAGACCATTTGGGACCCTGGTGGATACATGTTAAAGCCCCACTAAAAACAAAAAAAAATGTAATAATAAATAAATTCAACCAACTGCTGATTCTGCACGCTATTCACAACATTCACTAAAGGAATACGTTTTTTCTTGAGCTGCCGTTCCTTCATAGTGAATATTACCGAAAATATTTGTTTTACATCCAAAGCATATACCTACCTCAAATATGTAATTTAAGCATTATAAGACATCGTTGTTGAGGTAGGGTGCTCTCTCTCTCACTCACACAGACACAATAAAGACAGTGACCGACTTGGTTACTCGTACTCGGAGGTAGGGACGTTTCGATAGTTTGATCCCGATATAACTGATATCAATACCGATTCTTTTCATTTGATACATCGGAAGTATCAACAGACACCGATACCATGCTATACGTTTTTTGTTGGTGGCTCTCTTTATTTTAAGAAAATTTGAAATACTCCTAAGGTGGTTTATATTTGAAACATATGCTGCACTTACAGGGGATACAAATACACTAGCCCACAGGCATGAACTTTGTATTGGCTAATAGAAATCTGAAGCAGGCAATTCTGCCTTTCAAATTGATGTTGAAATCTAGCATGGTATTTTTTGTAAAGTAGTGAGCACATTGAGAAAGAGGTGACGCAGAGCAGGACAGGGCAGAGCAGAGCAGTTTTTGTGAAACATTTATTAGAAAGGAGCCGCGCAAGTGGAAAGCAGAGCAGATCAGAGCGCATTCAGAGGCAGCGCAGCTCCTTACCTCATACGCATTTCACAAAACTTGCGCTTTTCAACCTATGTATATATATATATATATATATATATATATATGAGATTGGAAGATGAGTTAATTTGTAGGACGTTGGAATATTTCCGATAGTATTCCGATCCATTGGAATATTCCGATCCAGTATTTTCTCCTAGTTAAGAATTATTATTTTAATTATAGACATGTGCTTAAAAGTAAACACGAGGTTAAGAAAAAAATGGAAATTGGTATTTTAAAAACCAAATAGCAATAAAAAGTAATTTTAAACTTTATCCGATACAAAAAAGGGCCTGTTGAAATATTATAGAAATTGAGCTCTGTCTCATCAACTGTTTCTTCCTCAAATTTATTTATTTATATCTTTTAGCTAAAGTAGATCATTGGTACTAGTTCCCCTATGTTGTTTATGGGCGTAGCCAATATGGCGCCGTATAGTGTGGCCTCTATCACATCTCAACGTGGAATGGAGAAATTAACTGCCCCTCGTTACGCTTACAGATAAGAAATGGCTAAATATGAAATATGAAAAAAATCAAGTAAACATATAAAGGAGAAAAAAAGAAAAATATTCCGTCAAATCATAAAACACGTGGAGCCCACATATGCGGAGTACGCCTTTAATGACAGACCATTCTTCATAATTAAAGCCGTTCTGTTCATTTAACGGAAATTATTTGTTTCATGGTAACTAAAAGAAGATTTCAACAACTACATAGTAAAGTATAAAATCAGACGACTCGGAGTATTATGCTTGCCTTGAATTATCACAAGTAAAAACTTTTATTTAATAGTAAAAAAAATTAGTGTTTTTTATAGAGCAAATAAAAACCAAAATAAGAAATGAATGAGGAAAAAAAAAAGACTTTGAGAAGTGGCAATTAACATAACAAATCAATTTCTAATCTAAGTAAGATGGTAAGTGAAAGTTGTGTGTTGCGCGCATGTACCAGATTTTTAGATTTCATTTCTATAAAATAAAAAAAAAATCATAAAAATAAACAAAATGATTGGGCCCATTAAGGAAGATGGAGAAGGCACTTGCTTGATACTCCCTTCACATTGGGGTCACTCCACTTCCGTTATAGTCTGTAGCCTTACTTCCGCAGAGATGGTAGAACAACGTTGTTGAATTAAACGCGATACTTACTAGTAGCACAACGGCAAACTGATAAGAGTTCTAAAACCAGAAGTACTCTAACCCGTAAACCATAGCCACCGAAGGCTAAACAAGAACGCTCCACATCATAAAGAGATACAGAGGTAGATTTATTGATCTGGCTTAATTCTCAGCTCTTTGACGGGGATACTTTCAACGAACTGTTTAGTCCGAGAGCTATCATCAACCAAGTTGAGAATCGATATGCAATTTAAACTTGGACACTTGCTATTTTATATAAGAGCGATGTTCCGTCCCAGTTAGTGTGGCGGTGGAACGGCGGGGGGGTTGAATGTTGGGCGGGTCTAAGAGTAATGTGATAATTTATTAAGCAACAGATTATTTACAAAATATTATTTTTAAATCGGAAGACCTTTCGCATTTTTTACGTTTGATCTGGATTTGAATACCGTGGAGAGGTATTCAAAAGAAATTTATATAAAAAAAACAAACAAAAAAAAACTGATTTAATCTTTATAGCTTCCGTTATCAAAAACACCTTATTACACTTGATGAATGATAAATCGATATAAATTAAATCTAGGCAAAAAAAAAATCCTTCATTCATTCATTATTTTCATTCGTTTATAATTTCTATTTTTAATTTGCTCAATATGCTTTTGAACTGAAATTATTTAGTTTTATAAATTCGAGTCATTCATACGACAATATTTGGAATATTAAGTATTCTATAAATTAAATTTCGTGTTAAATTGCCGCAATTTTGTTTAAACCAGATCCTTTCTCCCGTTTTTCCTCACTTTTTTAAGCATCTTTCTGTGAAACGTAAAAAAATTAGAAAAACTTTAATGTTCCAAAGCTTACTGATGTATCCACTTTTTTCAGTAATAAAAACTAAATATGTTGATCATACGAGTTAAGAAATTATGATGAAAATTTTACTGCATTTTTTCCCCAATAAAAGTGCAAAACCCCCATTATTATTGTGCACTTAATATAACTTTTTTCCTACAAACTAGATACCCAGTCCTAATGTAAATTTACTGCTCTATATAATGATAACAACTAAATTTATATCTCATTCTATTCAACTAACCAACCATAAAACCTGGAATTAATCGAAAACAAGGGAAATCGAACATGTGTTCATAGAATCCTTTTGATAGGAAATTTGATGATTTGTTAGTACTTTTTCGTCTCTACTTATCATGAAATTTTTTTCTAGTCCCATAATAGAATTAAGGACACATGCCGATTGGGAAATTTCTCCGGGCAACAATAATATTAAAAAGTGTGACATAGAATGGGGTAGGTCTGCCCCACTCACATTTCGGATTAAACACATTAGTCAGCTAACGAGTCGGCCGAAGCGTAGTCACGGAACTGCCTCATTTTCGTGTTACCCCCCCCCCCCCCTCGCCCCCTCCACCTACAAGATCCCCATTTAATCCAATTCCAAACCCTTACTCTCCCCTCCTCCCAAAAATTAATATTAAATTCAAACTTATTTTCTGTGGCCACTGTTGAAGCGGGATAAAAGGAATGGAAAAAAAAAAAAAAAAAAAAACAGTTCACAAATTAGAAGGAAATTATGGCGGGCGCGCATATGTGTGCTGTGCGTGTGTGAGTAGACCAGTAATACTGTTATACATATATAATACACTACACATGTTATGTAATACATACATATATAATAATTTTATACGATCTGAACGGATCGTGTAAAAGCAAACCTTCTGCCGTTGAACTGAAACCTATCAATGTTTTATTTATTCGGACATTTTTTCGTACGTAACGCTCTCTCCAATGCTATTTACAAGGAATAAATGATGATGAGGGACTAAAAACCTTATGGGAGTTATATAGTTCAAACATGTCTGTTACAAACTGCCCGTAACTCTTACTCGGATTAGGTAGTTATTGGTAAATTGGTTGATAATGTTTTGATGCGTGCTGTAAGTATCAAAGCATCTTTCAGAAACTTTCAAGAGGTCACAGACTCAGATTCATAGATTCATATTTATTATGGCATTTTAGAACCCTATACCCTAATATCTAAACATTACAGTTATTTATACGATATTCAGTTTCATATTGACATATACAGTACCAGTCAAAAGTTTAGACTCACCCCTAGATTTTGTAAAATAAATAAATAACAACATTTTATTTATTGAACAACATAACAACTATAATTTTATTTTTAATTCATTTATAACTAGCTGTGTATCCCGGTTTCACCCAGGGAACTTGGAAAACAATGAGAAAAGCCGTGGGTTAAGAAAATTTCGTTAGGACAGAAATGAGATTTTTTTCGACTCCAGCGGTTGATTTCGTAAAAATCTAATGTAAAGCGAGATCATAACAATTTTTACAACAATAAAGAATAGAACCAGAGATTAGATGAAGTGATGGAATTTTAATATGGACAGGTGTTCGCACCTGGTATGAAAGAACCACAAATCGAAATTTGGAGAATTTAGGACAAACGGTATGGATTTCTATAAAGAACAAAAAAAAAAACAAACAGAATATCATCTTTAGTTGTATAGATTGTATTCAAAACAATCATATAATTTTTGAAATGTTATCTCTTTCGTTACAATTATTTTTTTAAACTTGAAGATTATGAATTAAATGCAAGTGAGTCTAAACTTTTGACTCGTACTGTAGACGTATACAATTAATTTTTTTTTAATTATTATTACATAATAAATGATTCTTAAAATTCCATTTATTAAATAAAGTGATTAAATATAAAAATACATAAAAAATAAAACGAAAAGGAAATAAAGAGCAAAAAGTCGGTGGACAAGCGGCAGTCGGTGCAATTCATTGCCAGTTGCCGCGTGTTTGCCAACTGGGAATGCAAATTGATGGAAGAGCATGCCCCACGGTTATTTTTCTGTAAATGAACACAAATTTACAATTAGTGGTCAAAGGGTTTGTTTGCACAGTTCTCCCCCCCCCCCTTTTCACCTCTGCTTCGATACTTTGCAAATGTTCACTAACAGATTGGTATCCATCCCACCATTCAAACCTATCAATACTTATTGGTTGGAATTTTTAAATTTTTTCCCTGGTAGTTTTGTGTAAATAGCGAAGTAAAAGCGTGATTAGGCAATGAGTTATGTTCATGCTCACGCAAATCAGTCTTTATGAGCTATTTCAACGAGCTATAACTCTCTGTTTTCATTTATCACAGGGGCCAATCTAATTTTAATTATTATTAATATTACTATAAGCCTGTTATTACAAGTATATTTGGCCTCGAGGCTTCCCCTGATTTAGGCGGTATGGTCTTCCAGTCGTAGGGTTCTCAATTGGATCATATCATCTTCACTTTACTTTTACAGCCTTCTAAACTCTCGGCAATACCGTTCTCATTTTAATTTTCGATTTAGTGTGCAAAATTAAGAAAAAAAATAAGGCTATTTACATCAATTCCAATGTCGCTCAGTGACTAACAACACATAATTTGTCCACTTTTTTTTTTTTGAACCCACGAGAAAGAACCAATTTTGAAAATTAGAGTAATTACTTGAGAATTTTGTAATGACTTCTTTGTTTTGTTTTTTTTGTAATGTTTAGCACCCGTTATTGAGGCAATAGATTGTTAACAGAAAAAGTAAATTTATTCCAAAAAGCCGCATGATCATTAGATGTTATTGTTTTATATGAAAATAATTTCTTTCACTTTTAATATATGCGAGGATGTATAGCAGCGAATAGTTTTATGTAATTTTATATAAATATTTTTTCTATTATAAATTACTTAAAGTTAAAAAAAATATGAGTTATTATATATATCGAATAGTTTTGGTGGAATCCAACGAGAGACTTTTTCCGTTGGTGGCCTGAGTTGATATTTGCCGACGCTAATGTACGCCATTATCTAAGAGTTTCTTCTTAGAAGTCATTACCGAAGTCACGGAGGTTGTGAGGATGGGTTGAGATTGCATTGGCAAGTTGCTTGAAAATATCCTACAAGGACAACTAGGGATTAGGCCTTAGTCCGTTTGGATATATGACAAAAAATTATATATTCGAAAAAGGACTTCTGTGTCATTAATCTTTAGCATTACCTTCAACAGGCAACCATGTCATATTCACAGAAAACCTAACAGCATGAATTATGAACACTTATTTCCATTTGAGGAAAAGTGCTAAGCTAAATCATCTCTTCTAGAAAAGTTAAAAGCACACATACACACTTTATTGTTTATTTTTACTGCTCCAGCATTTAAATTATAAAATATACCTCATTCAGTCGGGGATTATTTATTTTTCATTCACATTGCATCTATTTTAAGCATTTCAAAAGGTAAAATAAAAATACGAACTTCAAATATAAACAAAAATCAACAATTTTTGTTGTTCAAATGAGGATGACAAATTAATGGAAATTCTATAATAAAAAAAAAATCTGATTAAAATAATAACAGTTTCATAAAAATAATATGTGTACAATTAAAAAAGAATAAGAGAACATATTGAAAAAGCTCAACATATAACCAAAATTGAAAGAAAAAAATTATTTGTGCCTTTTACAGGATCGCAACAGCAATGATTTTCGGACATTTGAAGTAATGTATTATTTTACGCATTTTTACTTTCACTTACCTATATATGAAATATTCGGTTTTCAACGGAAATACAAGTTTTCAACTGGGGTTTGTTGGCGCAGTAGCAATTCACAAAAGCAACGTAAACATAAACAAAGGTGAAACTACCAATTGTCTTTAGTTCCAGCGAGGAAGATGAGAGCAATTTTTCTTATGCAGAAAGTGACGACAGTCTAAACTTTTATCTCCTTCTATTGTCATTCTATTTTCCCTTAAAAGCTGTTAAAAACCGATTCAAAATTATTATACCATTATATTACAGCTTTTAATAACAATAATATGTGTCAGGCAGCACTTGATTGAGATGGTTAAACAACCTTACCTTCTAGGCCAACCTGCCCCATAGGTGGGGTTAATTGGCATACTCTGGATTGACGAATTTTTCAATTTTCTATGATCTTAGTATTAAATATTATGTGGTGAAAAAAAATACTTGAAGTACTCTAATACTTGGAGTTTACAGTGGTATCAGCCCTTTTGGGATTATATTAACAGGAACGACTCAACAATCAAAATAGTGAAAACTGTTGCCAACCAACCCCGCTCTCCCCTACCTATTGAAAAACTAATACCTTCAAATAACATAACATTTTAGTGACATTAAGTTTTTCGGATTAAATATCAAGGTTACTTTTATCTCGATCGCCTTAAAGCTTGGAATGAGGAAAATTAAAAGAAATGTGTTATATCGATAATACATATATTTATTTCAATTTAACAAAGACTTGGAAAACTACAATAAGCAATATTTCGAAAACCTGTTGAATGTGAGATAGGAAGCACTCGGGGAGAACCGTAGATCTCATCTGATGAGAAAACCCTTTTACATTCTAAAAAGAAACATTGTGTTGTTGAATCGTCTTTGATGTTGAGGAGTGTATTCACCAAGGGAATGGCCCAATCTGTTTCGCTTCCTACGGTTTCCTTCAATGCAGGATATCATTGATTTTGTAGACGTTTGCAAAGAATGGTTGTAAATTTAAAAAAAAAAAAAAAAAAAGTTCACACATGCATTTTATCATGAAGGAAGGAAATATTTTTGTTCTTTATTAGAAAAAGTTTATTATCCAACCACTCTAACCATTTAATACAATTGCCAAAGTCAATTGATTCCATTATATTAGTAATTAATTCTCTCATATCTCTAATCAACTGGCCCGTTACTGATTTTCATCCAGACAAGTCACTCATTTGCAAAACATATATTGAACATCCAACAAATTTACCTTTTATTTTTTCTACTAAAAATGAATCACAAAGCTAATGTTTATTTATATGCCTTTAATCCTCATGGAATTAACTATGTTTACACACTGAATTCGTCTTTATTAAGGCTCAGTAGTTAAGTTTATTGCAAACCAACATGAGTGACGTTTCAGTTCATTTTCGGCAAATTATGCTGTTCTTTTTTTAAAAAAGGGAAAAACGCAGTCTAAACTGCAACAAAGATTCGTGCCGTGTATGGCAGCGATTTAATTGCTGATAGCACGGTTCAGAAGTGCTATTCCACCAAGACAACGCTAGGCCCGATGAGTCTTTAAGGACTCGGCAAAAGTTATTAAGCTTTAGATGGGAGGTTTTACCTCACCCGCCGTACTCTCCTGACATTGCTCCTTCGGATTTCCATCTTTTCCGTTCTCCTCAAAAGTTTTCTACAAGGGAAATCTCACTCTTCAGAAGATGACGTCAAAACAGACCTGTTATTGTTCTTCAGGAGTAAGGACAGTGATTTTTCAAAAAAAGGGATAATGGACCTTCCAAGCCGTTGGGAAAGGGTAATCGCTAACGGTGGTAACTATTTTGTAGATTAAAAAAATAAATTTTAAGCTGTTCATAAATTTTAATTTTTGTCCAAATTTCTCTACGAACTTTCCGGACAACCCAATATAAGGGATTTTATTCTAATATAATTATAGTCTACTTACCTATGCTACAGAGATAAACTGACTTTTTTTTTAGATAATCTTAAAATGAAAAGCATATTAATTTAAAAGACATCACCAAAAAAAAAAAGAAATGATAATAGCTTTTCCGACTCGGACAATCAGAAAAGGGGAAAAGTTATTTTTACTTGTAGCTTAACAAAAATAAAAATTTCATTCATGTGATGGATCGGTGAAATTCCATTTTAACCCTTCTTTAAATTATACTTGACCTTACGGCTGCTGAAGAAACACGCATTGCATAACTGAAGTGAAAACGCTCAAAACCGGTAGATTATAAATTTTTATGCTGTCCTATACGAACTCCATATACATTTCCAATACACAAGCGAAATTGTGCGAACAACTTAACAATAAACAGAGATCCAAAACTGCCTCTAAGCGAAAATTCTCATATCTTGGGACATTAACGGGGTAAATTTATTCTTCAACGTTACGAGTCATAACTTCGTAAGTGTCTGGAAGTTGATGTTAAGAATGATTTAGAGTTCAACTCTCTGGTTAAAGTGTGCAAGTTATGTCTTTAAGTATCGGTGTCGGGTGAATGGACTGTTCAAAATCACAGGGATATGAGCTTTTCCATTCTGAAAAAAAAAAAGTTGTCGAAATGATTTCGTGATAAGTAGGGAATAGATCAGTACATCAACGAAGACTTAAAATAACCCAGAAAAAGCGAAATCCGTATTGAATTCTTAGGCTGTCAACGATCTAGGAAAAAAAGAAAAACAAATAGATGTATTTATCACATCCGCTATGCTAACAGCACATTCCATGAAGGATCACCAACAAATAACAACTGCAATTTATAAAACACATAATTTAAGGCGTATTGAATAATATTGGAATTAAATATGAAAGTAACAATGCTTTCATTAAAATTTATTTAACAAGTTGAGCTCCGACGAGGGGTGTGATCCTCAAATTCTCATGGTAAATAATCTTTAAAACTGAAAAATATAATTGCTTTTTTACACACATATCCGTATAACTGTCCAAATATCTTAATATATTAGGATAAAATATTCTCTTAAGGAGTTTTAGCCTATCTTTAGTTACCTTACCTTTACCAGCTTAAATCACTAGACTCTATTAATTCGTATCTTTAAATGCTTATATTATTTCGTTAATATTAAACAAAAAATATTTTTTGCCTTTGAAAAAACGTTTTGCATAAATAAAAATAAATCTTATTAAAAAAGAATATATATCAAGGAACTCACTTCAAGCAATTAGAATTAACGACTGTAATTCACATGAGAAAGTGGTATGACTTGGGAAAAAAAGAAATGCATATTTCTTTTTTGGAACATCGGGTAGCTTACAAATTCTTCTAAATTGCCTGGGAGAAAACTCTACAAATGAATTTTCTGGTGCAAAATGTTTTGTGATAGAGGTATGCAGTAAGTTTTAAAATATGTTTCTTCAATTAAAAAACAATAATTGACAATTAGAGAATGATTTTTTATTGATAAGATATGCGGTAATATAAATCTATTTGACTAATGGCGTTTTATAAAAAAAAAAAAAAAAAAAATCTCAGGATTTAATTACAGTAATACTTTCATAAAACTAAATTATTTTTTTTTTAATTTTGATTTATTTTTATTAATAAAAGAACATTAGGAGATAACAGTTCAATAATCTTTTGCAAATTATAGTGCACAGAGTTGCTTGAAACACGAAAACACAAATTTAGTATTTCTCAATGATGGAGATAATAAGCATAATTCATCCAGTTAATATGGACGAAATTAAAAAAATAAAAATAAATATGAAAAATCAAAGATAACAAATCAAGTGTTGGTTGGGACGCTTAGCCCTGACTGATTTGAGAGATGTAATGATAATTTTTACTTTTTTGCACACTGGCGTTTGACCTTTTGTCCTTATAATTCAGCGGTTTAAGAATTCATGGTCTAAACAATCAGGCATACAAAAATAATAAGGATTTCACTGAGTTCCTCCAAGTCTGAAGGTCGTTGTTGAGCTACCTGCTCTTTTATAAAGGCAAAGAATTTTAACGAAAATATTTTTATTGGGGAATGGAGATAAGCATTAATCCCACCGATACGAACGAACGATGTTTAAGAGCATACAGTACCAGTCAAAAGTTTAGACTCACCGTTAGATTTTGTTAAATAAATAAGTAACAATATTTTATTTATTGGACAACGTAACAACTATAATTTTATATTTAATTTATTTATAACTAGCTTTATATCCCGGTTTCACCCAGGGAACTTGAAAAACAATTAGAAAAGCCGGGGGTCAAGAAAAGTTCGTTAGGACAGAAATGAGATTTTTTTTTAATCCAACGGTTGATTTCGTAAAAATCTAATGTAAAGCGAGATCATAATAATTTTTATAACAATAAATAATATACCCAGAAATTGGCTGAAGTTATGCAATTTTAATATGGACAGGTGTTCGCACCTAGTATGAAAGAACCACTAAGCGAACTTTGGAGAATTTAGGACAAACGGTATGTATTTCTATAAAGAGCAAACAAAAAAACAAACAAACAGAATTTCATCTTTATGTATATAGATTGTATTCGAAACAATCATATCATTTTTGAAATGTTATCTCTTGAGTTACAATTAATTTTTTTTTTAACTTGAGTATTGTGTATTAAATACGACTGAGTCTAAACTTTTGACTGGTACAGTATCTTAAACATTTTGAAAACTAAATCGTTCTTAACATCGGTCGCAAGTATCGGTGGGATTAATGCCTATCTTCATTTCCCAATAAAAAATATTTTCGTTAATATTCTTTTTCTTTATAAAACAGAAGGTAGCTCAACAACGACCTTAATTTATACGTGTGAAATTATCTGTAATCGATTCTAGCATTATTGATATAATCACCCTCCCAGAAAATAAAACTTTCTGGGCATATCTGTGAAAAAATATATGAAGAGATGAAAAAGAGAAGGTTGGAAACTCTGCCATATTCAGCGATACGAGAAGGCATATGGTCTGCAAAGAGAAGGTAGCATAAATCAAGAATAAGATTTGTCCTGGGACAAAGACAAGAACCAAGAAGAGAGGGAACAGTTGTGCCGGCGATCCTATCTTGTGCTTGTTCGCCCCCCCCCTCACTTCGCCCCCCTCACTTCCCCCCCCCCATCACAACCCTGATATCGTGGTTAATAGCCGATTGTTGTAATTTATCCAATCACGGTCGAGCAATAAAATCAAAACTTGTTTATTTATTGCTGTATTAATTTACTTGCTCTGTTCATGTTATCTTCGTGTCCATTCCGATTTGGAATTGTAAGCTCACTGTGCTACTGGTTTTTGCCAATGAATTAATACTATCTCCAATCTTTATGTTAATTTCGTTATTGGTCTATAATTTAAAAATAACCTGTAAGGTAATACAAATTTATCATCTCTTTTAGTTTTACCAATAGCAATGAAGCTAAAACTATAATGTTATTATGATGCAATAATTCTAGAAAATATATATGTATTCATGATAAAAATGATCAATTCATATTTTTTGTTTATATTCATTTTCAAGAAGATTTATTTTAAGACAAAAAAAAAAAAAAAAAAAGTAAGGCTGTATCAAACGAATTTTGAGAAATAAATATATTTTTACTTTCACTTACCTATATATGAAATATATACCTAGTAAGTGGAAGTATTGCGATCGTGAAAATTTTCGACTTCCGGTTTTCAACGGAAATACACGTTTTGGGGTCCCCTGAGTCAAAATAACCAAGTCCCGCTAAATGGTCTGTGTATGTGTGTCTGTGTGTCTGTGTGTGTGTGAACAGACTAGCTCAAAAACTATAAACCGTGCGAACCTGAAATTGGGTATTTAGAGTATGTATAAGCCCGCGATGTGAGCAAAAATTTCATGAAATTTGCTCAAAGGGAGGGGGTACTTTATTTAATAACTTTTTAAGTTTTTTTCGATTTTCTCAAAAACGGCTCTAACGATTTTGATTAAACTGAGTATTTGATCTATTTATATGCCTGAAATATGACTGTAAAAATTTCATCAAAATTGATCAACCGGAGGGAGGATTTTACTTAATAAATTTTGTATCATTTTCACATGTTTTTTTTTATTTACTCAAAAACGGTTTTAACGATTTTGATCAAACTGGGTATTTGATGTATTTATATGCCCGAGATACGACTGTAAAAATTTCATCAAAATTGATCAACCGAAGGGGGGGACTTTACTTAATAAATTTTGTATCATTTTCACGTGTTTTTTTACTTTCACTTACCTATATATGAAATATATATAGTAAGTGGAAGTATTGCGATCGTGAAAAATTTCGACTTGCGGTTTTCAACGGAAATACACGTTTTGGGACCCCCTGAGTCGAAATAACCAAGTCCCGCGAAATGGTCTGTCTGTGTGTGTGTGTCTGTGTGTGTGTGTGTGTGTGTGTGTGTGTGTGTGTGTGTGTGTGTGTGTGTGTGTGTGTGTGAACAGACTAGCTCAAAAAATTATAAACCATGGGAACCTAAAATTGGGTATTTAGTGTAGGTATATGCCCGCGATGTGACAGCAAAAATTTCATCAAAATTGCTCAAAGGGAGGGGGTACTTTATTTAATAACTTTTTACGTTTTTTTCGATTTTCTCAAAAACGGCTCTAACGATTTTGATTAAACTGAGTATTTGATCTATTTATAAGCCCGAGATATGACTGTAAAAATTTCATCAAAATTGATCAACCGGAGTGGGGACTTTACTTAATAAATTTTGTATCATTTTCACATGTTGTTTTTATTTACTCAAAAACGGTTTTAACGATTTTGATCAAACTGGGTATATGATGTATGTATATGCCCGGGATACGACTGTAAAAAATTCATTAAAATTGATCAACCGGAGGGGGGACTTTACTCAATAAATTTTGTACCAATTTCACGTGTACATATTTTTTATTTACTCAAAAACGGCTTTAACGATTTTGAAGAAACTAGGTATTTGATGAATGTATATACCAAATATGTAAAAGCCAACATTTCATCAAAATTAGTCCAACTGAGGGGGCACTTTAATTCATGACTTTTTTTTCCAATTTTTACCTTTTTTACCTTCGATTATCTCAAAAACGGCTTTAACGGTTTTTATCAAATTCGTCATGTTTAATGAAAATTAGGTTTTCTTTAATATCAGGTAAGCTTTATCATTATTAAAATGTTCTGAGGTGGCTTTTTTTTTGGGGGGGGGGGCCTTTTTTGTTTGTTTGTTTCTTTCTTATAAAGTTCCTTTGTTTTTGTTTACATGGAGCAATTAACTGTCTCTCGTTACGCCTATAAATAAGAAATGGCTAAAAATGAGATATGATAAAAATAAAGAAAACATAAAGAGGAGAAAAAAAGAAAAATATTCAGTCAACTCATAAAACTCGTTGAGCCCACGCATGCGGAGTACGCCTTTAATGACAGACCATTGTTCACAATTAAAGCCGTTCTGTTCATTTGAGAAGTGGCAATTAAAAAAAACGCATTAATTTATAATCTAAGTAAGTTGGTAAGTGAAAGTTGTGTGATGCGAGCACGCACCAGATTTTTTATTTACTCAAAAACGGTTTTAACGATTTTGATCAAACTTGGTATTTAATGTATTTATATGCCCGAGATACGACTGTAAAAATTTCATCAAAATTGATCAACCGAAGGGGGGGACTTTACTTAATAAATTTTGTATCATTTTCACTGGTTTTTTTTATTTACTCAAAAACGGCTTTAACGATTAACAAAAATAAGATATGAATGTAGAAAAATGTGTGACTTTGGGAAATGATATTTAGCAAAACACGTCAATTTCTAATCTAAGTAAGTTGGTAAGTGTAAGTTGTGTGTTGCGCGCACGCACCAGATTTTTTTCATATTATCCCAAGTAGTATTAAATATACATTTATTTAAGTAACTAAAAAAGTTTAAGAGTGTGTGTTTTCTATTGTCGATCCGTCCGGTATATCATTATTGCTTCTAAAAACCACCTTTTAAAAATAAGCTGGATGTATTTCATTTAAGGTGTGAACAGCTTATAAAAACTAAAATAAAAATTATTTTAATAGTTTCTTCATTTTATTTGAGAAAAAAACAAAACAATGTCTTAAAGGAACATGCTAAACATATAAATTGCTGGTTTATTTAATGACATATTTTTATCAGGTGAATTCATTTTGTTGGTGTATCTCTGATAAGTATTGATCGCATTATATTCTTGTAGATTTAAAATATTTTATTTGAAGTACTTCCAATGGTTAATTAACTCAGATGATTTTATTTTGCTAATCGCTCTCAAAACAGATGTTCTTTATATATTGCATTAATAGAGTTGAAAATATCAATAAATAAACTTATATTGCTTACATCAACTTTCTATTCTAAATTAGAAAAAGAATTTTTGATTTTATTTTTTTATATTTTAAAAATGATTGAAGATTTCATATACGAATAGATATTCGAGAAAAAAAAGAAAAGAAAGAAGAAAAAAAAAAACAAGACACGAAGGTTGAATTCTATAGTAACTTAGTTAGTTAGGTTAAGGTTTAAGGTGATTTTTAAAAATAAAATTGTAAAGTTTGTAAGGTAACCGCCCAAGGTTATTTAAACTTTATAATATGAGAAGCCATCTTTTTTTTAGATGCATCAAAGTGTTATATGGAGTGGTTGGAGGGAAAAGGTAAGCAACCAAAGGGTTCGGGTATGTTATGCGTGTGAAATAAGTGAGTTGAGACCCATTCTGCAACAAATTGAAAATCGAAGTCCTTATCCATACTTTTCTTTGTGATTTATAATTGCAAAATACCAAAACATAAAATGACCCAAATACTAAAATTTCTATTTTGGCATTATCAGTGCAGAAAAGTACCGATGTGCAAAAATTGTGTTTTTAGATGCAATAGAGTAATGTTCCCTCCCTAGTCACTGAATTTGTATAGATTGTTGAAGGAAAATGTGTCGTTTACGACTGTCCTTTTGCCTTCTAACCATAAATCTGGCCCGATTATAAACTAAACATTCATTTCAAACCTTGCTATTATCTTGAATCCTATAAAACCCTTCATTCGATTTTTACTGCCGCTTCAACAGAGGAATGGCGAGATCGGTGCTGGTTGGGGCTCCATAAAAAATTGCTAATTCAAGGCATTTGTTAACTTGGGAATGGTGGGGGGGGTAGGTTTAGGGGGGGGGGGAGGTTTAGGGGGGGTGAGGTCCTGAATCAGTGAATGCAAATGACCCTTTTGGGTGGGGCAAGCTATGCAGATCCCAGGCCGAGGAAGAGCGGACACTTATGCAGATGGACACGTGAGATTAGCCCTTTTGCCTTCCCTCCCATATTTGCACCCTTACCCGTGTTCGGCCCTCATGCTTTTAAATGGCGGATTAATCACCATAGGGATATGAACCATATGGGCTCAACTCTGCGCGATTAAGATGATAACAGCACTTCTCCTAATCAAAACATAGAGGTAGCCCTTTTATAAGACAATTTACTAAAACAACACGAGCTCTCTCTCTCTCTTTATTAGCCGAGCTCTCAATTCAATTCCATTATAATTATTAAAATAAGGAACTAGGAAATAGGAGAAATAGTTGGTGAGCATTGCAGTTATTTTCAGAATTAAATTCTATCTATTTGTTTGTTTAACGTCCCTTTATGTTACTAAGGCGCACAGTGGTCCACGAGGCGAAAAAAATCAATTTTTCGACATTTTTAAAAAAACAAACGAAGTTGATATTTTGAAAGCTTAATAGTTGAGTATTAAATCCCCATGATTAGGAAAGGTAGTGGTGCATTTTACATTATGTAACAAATAAATGTATTCGTCACATACGTACACATATTTTTTGAGTTTAATAATACGTATTCTATTTTAATTTTAAAAATATGTTGTAAAACAATTTTATAATTTTCTATTATTTTTTCCGGTTTTCACAAAATACCTAAAAAAACAGAAAAGGTTATATCAATTTTCAGATTTTGAGTTATAATTAATTACAGACTTTTTAAGTAGATGGTCCAATAATCAACTTTTACAAATGTTTAGTAATCCATAACTATTGAGCTCCATCATGCTCCGTTTTCATACTTGTATGAAAACATCACTTATACTCTTGTCTAAAAGACCTAATAGGATTGACCTGCCCCAACTTGCCCCTGCCGATTTTGTCTCAGTAATTCCAACTCGAGTATTAAAAGGCTGAACTGTTCAGGAGTAAACAATGCCACTAAGGGCCTATTCACACTATCCGCTCCACTCTCGCTCCGCTCCCGGTCCGCTCTCGCTCTACCCCATTCACACTAGCGCTCCGCTCCCGCTCCACTCCCGGTCCGCTCTCCTAATGTCTTACCATATTCACACTATATAATTTTACACCGTTCAATTTTGAAACGTTTAAGCTATTAAAGCCATTAATAATCGAAGTTGTCTGTATTCGGATTTTAATTAATGATTAACTTTCAGTTATTTAAGTATTCATTTATTCTTCAATTTTACGGCCAAAAAAAAAATCAATTTTTCGTTAGTAGAAATAGCTGGTAAGTGTACTTTTCTTGATGAAGAAGATAATATTATCAAAAAATATAATAAGAAGAATATATTGCAACACAATGATAATTATTAATAATAATTATAAATTAATTTAATTAATGGTGAAGAAATAATTTAAATTTTTTCCCGAATGTATTCGAATACGCTTGAAAATTTCAAGTTGAAATCGGCAAATGCTACAAATTTACCGATTGTGTTCTCTTCTTTTCCTGATTAATATTTTAATTATTTTTTTGTTAATGATCTGACATTTTTCATAATATACTGCATTTTTATTCGTTTCAAATTAAACGTTATTTTATAATAGCAATGAGTATGTAGTCAATAAATAAATCGGTGACCATTTTATACGAGTACATTAATTCATAGCAAAATATATCTCAAACATAACATGAATTTTTCACGTCGAAAAACCGCGCGTATTGTTGGTGATTTTTTTTTTTTTTTTTTTTTTTTTTTTTTATCATTTTAAGCGTATTCGAATACATTCGGGAAAAAAATTTAAATTATTTCTTTACCATTAATTAAATTAATTTATAATTATATATATATATATATATATATATATTTTAAAGTTGAACTTTTTTGGCCGTAAAATTGATGAATAAATAAATACTTTAATAACTGAAAGTTAATTATTAATTAAAATTCAAATACAGACGGTTTCGATTATTAATGGCTTCAATCGTGAACGGTGTAAAATTATATAATGTGAATATGAAAAGACTTTAGGAGAGTGGAGCGAGAGTGGAGCGGGAGTGGAGCGAGAGTGGAGCGGGAGCGGAGCGAGGCCGGGCCTGGGCCAATATTGTGATTAACCTCTCTCTATTTCTCTTTAGAATATTTGAGCGGACCGGGAGTGGAGCGGGAGCGGAGCGCTAGTGTGAATGGGGTAGAGCGAGAGTGGACCGGGAGTGGAGCGAGACCGGAGCGGTACCGATAGTGGAATTCTCTGTCTATTTCTCTTTAGAATATTTGAGCGGACCGGGAGTGGAGCGGGAGCGGAGCGATAGTGTGAATGGGGTAGAGCGAGAGTGGACCGGGAGTGGAGCGAGACCGGAGCGGTACCGATAGTGGAATTCTCTGTCTATTTCTCTTTAGAATATTTGAGCGGACCGGGAGTGGAGCGGGAGCGGAGCGATAGTGTGAATCCGCCCTAATTCCTCCAGTCGATAATACTTATTTATTTTTTTTAATCTTTTGCTTCTGTTTCAATAGAAAGGTTGTCATCCCAGATATTTTAGTCTCACGATGGAAAATTTCCATTGCACGTATTGCGAAATAGTTGATACAACATTAGCAAGTGACCGTGATGTTGTGAAGTGTTCAGAAAAATTGAAATGTAATTAACCTTATCTACACACCGGAGGACCTGGACGAAGTTAGCAGGTATTTGAAAAAAGTATTTTTACCTCATTTTGGTCGTAGATGGGAAGAAGCAAATCGTACTTACTACCGCTTTTTAAAAAAAAATGAAATTTGGCTGAAAAATAATATTTTAATAAGGAATATTGATTCTTTAGACATACCAATAGCCAAAAGGGGTGGTTAATTTTACATATAAGGTTATTTTATTATTATATTTTTTATTTTATTATTTTATATGTAACATAGTTAATTTTATATATAAGGTTGGATGGCTGTATATATTTTATTTTCTATTGAGGTTGTACATATTTTAGTTTCTATTTTTCGTTTCTAATTATTATTTTGTTAATCATGTGTGAATGTATCTTTTGAGCACTAATATTAAATGCCCTTAAGTGTTTGCATTAATCTTGTAAAGCATGTATATATAAGCTAATACTGTGTCTTCATTTATACCTGACCCTTGAAAAATAAAAAATAATATATCGATTGCTATGTAATTTTTTCGCCAAACAAGCTGTTTCGGATCACTGTGAGGCGTTATGTTAAGGCGCATCAACATTAGCGCATTCGGGGCCGAATACTCGCGGCAGGAAGGGGAGGGGGGACAAACATTCTTCATCAACACGAGCATTGGTCCATTAAGTTCGGCGTGTTCGGAGCGAAATAAACACTCACTAGACATTCAAAACAGTTTTTACATTATTTTGTTTTTATTTTAATGCGGTGAATATAAAATTGGTCTGCGCCAATTTCAATTACCTATATTAGTTTAATTCAGTAAACGAGAGAAGGAGAAAGCGGTTGTGACGAAGAAAGTTTTACCGCTACAGAAGTAATGCGTTACTTTTAAAAACGATTAGGGTAGAAACCTGCGAATATTTAAAAAACTTCACAAGGATGTGTCAGAGGACATTCATCATATATTAAATGGAATAAGAGAGACATGATACAACGTTTTAAAATCATCTTTTTAAGATTATCATAATAAAATTCACGTTTTAGGTTCCAAAGTAATAGGATATTTCTGGTAACAACCCAGAATGGCAATAGAGCTATCCTGCGAATCCATTGAAGAAAAAATAGGAAAATAAATCAATAATGTGTTTATATCAGATGTGTTTAAATCAATTTATGAAATCAATGCTTGATACCGATATAAGGTATTATTTACTAAAAAGGATTATTTAAAAATTCTAGTACTGCCTACTCTATTTGAATAAGAAATCAATTGTATATTGTAGTATATAATAATATACTATCAATATTATGTGACATGTCACTTAGAAAGTTAACAAAAGAACCAATACTATCCGATGATATTACCGAAGTATTGCTGTATGCATAAGATCCCGCATTGATTAGTTTCATAACTCGACACCTTCACAATAATTTTGGAAACAGTTTCAGTGCATCGTTGAAAAAACGTTTCATTGGTTTAGTAATAGGTCGTGAAGATCGTCTAAGCCAGAGGATCCCCCTGGTGAAACAGTTTTCACCAGACTCGTGAGTTGAAAATCTGAGTTTTTACATGACATCAGACATTCGGCCGTGTTTTTTTCTTCCTTTTTTTATTAATTTTGAACAATTGTATTCATCTTCAGTTAAACTAAAGTCACTGTTCATTTACACTTCAACCACAGACAAACACCACAGAAATGGACAACTGTTAATCTTTCCCCGACACTCTGGACAGCTGTTCTACCCCTTTTATCGATTTTAAATTATAGATCTAATGTGGACTATCGTTTTTTTACTCGACTGCAACAAGTATGAAAAGAAAGTACACTTCCTATACTATCAGATGGCACCAATTGTTTCAAATCAACAAAAAGTGGACAACGTGGTTTTCCCCCTGACCCTTGAAGTGTATCGAATTTCAAGTCCGTTCGCTAAGGCAGTTCTATTGAAAATCTGGCAATACCTATTGCAAATATAAAATTTTTGTAAAGTCCAGAGATGGCGCTTTTAAGTTTGTTAAAACTTAAATAAGTTCACCGTGTTTGTGCAATAAACAGACGTAAGCTATTACTATAGAAACAGTAGAGGAACCTCCCACACTCTTCTATTAAATACATACCAGGAATACGAACTAAAGGCTACATATGTGACGTTAAAATCCAAAATGTTAGTTTACGTTCAACGTTTTACGTACAATGAGAAACTTAAAAAAAAAGAAGAAACTTTTGAAACAAATTATTTTATAAATTTATCACTTTTTCAGATAGTTAAAAAAAATGCCCCCAATAAAATACAAGTCAAGAGAGGAAGTCAAAACAAGAAAATGATCCAATTATTCGAAGAAAGAGAATCAAAACTATAAAATGAAGCGACGACAAAAGAAAGTAAAATTGGTTTGTGAAATGACTCCTCGTGAAATTTACTTGAAACAGAAGAAATTGATAACGAATTCTAATTTATATTTGTTAAGAAGAAAACATTTTAAAACGGGAGTTTATTTGACGATACAAAATCTCGTTCAACCGCTTGTAAGAATATAGACCCACCCACTTCTCAATACATTCGTAGAAGAAAACTGGTAAATAAAAACAAAGCGAAAGTGTACAAAGATAATGCTAAGTTGCTCAGAAAATATAACGCTTGAACGACAATATGAAACACTCCGGAAAAATATCGAGACTGTTTTTTTCAAAAGCGATTTGCTATGTAAAAAGAATGCACATATGTCTTTTGTTATAGAGGCATTATTTAAACAAAATATATTTAAAGAGAAGGAAATCAATGCTATATTGCAACCACTGCCGGGATCTTTTAAATCCCAAAGGTCTGGCCATTTATTCTATAATTTTTTATGTCATCTGTATATCACGTTTCACGTGAATTGGTGTTCTGACACGTCGACTCCTTGCTTCTGATACCCAAGGGAATAGTATCGCGCCGAAAAAAATGTTTATTTGTAACCATCATATTAAAAAAAATCTGGTGCGTGCGCGCAACACACAACTTTCACTTACCAACTTACTTAGATTAGAAATTGTGTTAATGCCACTTCTCAAAGTTACACATTTTTCTAAACTCATTTTTTATTTAAGTTTTCATTTGCTCTATAACAAACACTAATTTCTTTTATTATTAAATAAAAGTTTTTACTTGAGATAATTCGGCAATGCAAGCATGATACTCCAAATCGTCTGATTTCATAATTGTCTATGTAATTATTAAAAATTTCATTTAGTTGCCATGAAAAAAATTATTTTCATTAAATGAACAGAACGGCTTTAATTATGAACAATGGTCTGTCATTAAAGGCGTACTCCGCATGCTTGGGCTCAACGTGTTTTATGAGTTGACGGAATATTTTTCTTTTTTTCTCCTGTATATCATGCACATGATTTTTTTCATATTTCATATTTAGCTCTTTCTTATTTTTAGGCGAAACGAGAGTGAAATAATTTCTCTATATAAACATTGTTGTTATTGTTTTATAGAAAAACAAGAAAGGTCCCTTCCCCATTTTAGCCCCCTCAGAACATTTTAATAATGATAAAGCTCCCCTGATATTAAAGTAGACATGATTTTGATTAAACATGACGAATTTGATGAAAATCGTTAAAGCCGTTTTTGAGATAATCGAAAAAAGGTAAAAATTGGAAAAAAAGTTAAAAAATAAAGTGCCCCCTCCGTTCGACCAATTTTGATGAAATGTTTGCTATCACATCTTTGGCATATACATACATCAAATACCCAGTTTGATCAAAATCGTTAAAGCCGTTTTTGAGTAAATAAAAAAAACACGTGAAAATGATACAAAATTTATTAAGTAAAGTCCCCCCTCCGGTTAATCAATTTTGATGAAATTTTTACAGTCATATTTCGGGCATATTAATACATCAAATACTTAGTTTAATCAAAATCGTTAAAGCCGTTTTTGAGAAAATCGAAAAAAACATAAAAAGTTATTAAATAAAGTACCCCCTCCCTTTGAGCAATTTTGATGAAATTTTTGCTGTTACATCGCGGGCATATACCTACACTAAATACCGAATTTCAGCTTCGCACGGTTTATAGTTTTTGAGCTAGTCTGTTCACAAACACACACACACACACACACACACACACACACACACACACACACACACACACACACACACACACACACACACACACACACACACACACACACACACACACACACACACACACACACACACACACACACACTCACACTCACACACACACACACACACACACACACACACACACACACACACACACACACACACACACACACACACACACACACACACAGATCATTTCGTGGGACTTGGTTATTTGGACTCTGGGGGCCCCAAAACGTGTATTTCCGTTGAAAACCGGAAGTCGAAATTTTTCACGATCGCAATACTTCCACTTACTATATATTTCATTTATAGGTAAATGAAAGTAAAAAAAAAAAAAAAACGCCTAAAAAATTGCCCACTTTGGTGATAATGACCCATTCTTATAAAAAGGCTAGAATACAAGAGTGCAATAAGAGATGGATTCATTGAAGAAATGCAAATCAAGTATGGATTCATATAAAATTTAGCACTAACTAAACAAATAAAAGATGTGTCATTATAATTATCAATTAGAACTTATATTTTTTTTTAAAAGACGGTAATGCTCCCACAGTAAACTTTTTAAATAAAAAAATTTCTTAACAATCAAGAAAAAATGGTGTATGTTCAAATTTATATATAAGATGATCGAGTAATAAGTAGTTTTGAAACTAATTCTCATGAAAATAAAAAGCAATAATATAAATTAATTTCTTATATACAAATGGACCAAGTAACATTACAGGTTTTATTTTTTTTTTTTTTATTTTTTTTTTTTTTTACCATGACAAGAATAATAAAGCCAGTCCTTACTCTTTCCACCTTCTATGTAAATTATTTAGACATTTACTTCTTCGATGAAAACTGCCCCCTTCATCCGTATCGATTTCATAATGTACCAGCATTTACCATCTAGTGTTTGAGAATTTTTAATCAATTTATTTCAACTCTCAAACGGAAGGGTCCCCCCACCCTTTACACTCTACACTCCATTTTGGGACTGGGCCAATAATTTAGTTCAGTGGTTAGTAAGTTAGTAAACAAGCGTGTGTTGACGATCCTATTTCCTGAGGTTACTGAACAAACTGAGTTAGTCGCTACGGTCTTGGAAAATGACGAGTTGCTTATCCCAAACGGTCTTCTTCCCACGAACAAATTCACTGTACCTATGCGTCTAAAAGTTGTGACGTTTATTTTACGGTGGATCTTTCTTTTGGCTCTTAGTATATTTTATTGACTCTATTACAAAAATGATCACGATTTGGGTATTTCCTTCTTCGGAATAGGATCCAATGAAATTTATCAAAAATGGAATAATTACATCCAGGAAACTGAGAAATTTAGTTAACTCCCTTCACACCCTTTTCCGTTAAAAAGGGCCTGGATTAGCTTCATTATACCACAGCTTTTGACTTTCGCTTGCTACGCTCGTTCAAAACGAAAAACAAACCCTCACCGCGTTCTCTGTTGAGATCCGGGACCAGACTGGAAGGTCCGGTCAGCTTAGTCTATTTATGTGACGGCAATATAAAATAGAAGTGGACAGTTTCTTGCCTATTTCAAACAGCATTAAAGAATGTTCATTAATAAAAATGTTGTTATTTCTGTAAAAATGTTTTACATAAGATTTTTTTTCATCATTCATCATTTAATTTGTTGAATCACTTTAAGTAAAATAAATCATTTATTAGTAATTATATTGCCTCTTAAAATGGGCGGTTTAATTTTTTTTTTTAATTTTTATTGTAAACCAAAACTTCTCATATAGTCAATTACGATTCACTTCAAAACTAAAGTACCAAGCTAAAATACAAAACCCAAAAGCAGCCTAATTTTCAAGTGTTTTGGTGGGAAGGGAGGTGCAAATCGAATTTCCAGCATGATCCGCGGATGTCTGCGCTTGACTTCTTCTTATGGGATTATTTGAAAAGGAGCGGTGTACCGAAATAAACCCGGGTTCTTCAACGGGAAAAGATTCGAGCTGAACAAAACCCTGGTATTTCAGGCCATTTAAGCAGCATATTTTAAATCAGATAAAATTTAAAATATTGTATCACTTATGTTATCCCTCTAGATGAATTATTGATAAATGAAAAGATATTAAAATAAATGCCCCTTTTTGTTGAAAATTAATTTTTATAAAAATATCATGAGTTTAACTACAAGTCGCTATGGAAATAGGTCAGTAAGCTCTAATTACAAAAATAAATAAAATTGACATCATCAATTAATTACTGATTATTATACTCTAGGAAAGAATTAAGAAACATTTCATTATTTTAAAATTTCCGAATGATTTATTTATTTTTATTTTAACTCTATTTTAATATTTATTTATTTTTATTTAACTCTATTTTATTTTAAACTCTAATTACAAAAATAAATAAAATTGACATCATCAATTTATTACTGATTATTATACTCTAAGAAAGAATTAAAAAACATTTAATTATTTTAAAATTTCCGAATGATTTATTTACTTATTTTTTTATTGCGCCTACAACCTCCACTGGTCCTTGTTTTTATCTTCTATTTTTTTCTTTATTTTGATAAAATAAAATCCAAACTCAAATCATATCTAGATCATAAATATTATAGTAATGACTTTTATTTTTTCTATACATAGAAATAAAATAAAACAACAATACTAAAGAAAATGTTACAAAAATAACGTAAAATTAGAATTGTTAATATGAAATAAATAATAAAAAAATATAAGGGATTGAGGTATAAAGAAAAGAGGCAGAAGGAAGTTTGTAAGTAGGTAGTTGTGTATGGGATTAGAAACCCTGAGTTGTAAACAGTATTAGAGATATATGAAAAATTAATGTCTGGTCATTGTTTTGATAATTTCTAATTTCGTAGTTGAATATAAATAAATTTTATAATTATAATGGTATACTATCTATGCTATTTAGAACGGCAACTAAATAGAATTCGCGAGGAAACCAAAAAAAACCTTTAACAACTTCAAACAAATACCACATTAATTGTATTTCATAATGATGCCAATTTTTTTATTTAAAGATAAATTAATGAGGGAGATGTGGTCTAATGTGGTGCTCATGAATAATTCTCACTTCTTATTCAGGAATGAATGAGTCCTTCGCCATGGGAACAAACGTCGGTTTCAATAAACAGAATATCTTCTTCTTTTAAGTGAAAAGGAAAGAGAACAAGGTCCTGAGTTCGAATTTGGCTTGGCGCGGGATATCTATAATATTCTGCCACAGGTAGTCTCGGTGGCCGAGAGACCCTCCTGTGGCAAACCCAGCCACTGAAAACACGGTTAAATATAAGGTTTTTCTCCTGTATCAATTCTCTTAGGTCTTGTCAAATAGTTGATTAGCTTAAATCCATTTCTGCAAACCTCACAAACATAACGTTTTTCTCCTGTATGAATTCTTGTATGCTTAATCAAATCGGAGTATGTATAAAATCCTTTCTTTCAAACCTGACAAGCATAAGGTTTATCTCCTGTATAAATTATTTTATGTCTTTAAAAAGCGTGATCACGTCAAATTACCTCCTTGTACGACCGCTGACCAATAAACAGTACTTTCTTATATAGCGCTGCATTCATGACCCTCTCAGCGTAGGGAAGTGCTCAGTCAGGAATTAAACTGCTCCCTGTTCCTTGCCAGATTCTTGACCTGCGGGGATCTCTGACTCTTCCTCGGCAAAGTCGATCAATCTCCTCAAGATACGAAATTCTTGGGCGTATTCTAGATCTTATACCCTCCATAACAACATAGTTTATTGTCTTAAACGGATCCCTATGCTCCTCTATCCTAACTACTTGTTCGAACCTTTTCAGTTGATTGGATTGCAGAACCTCAACTTCCTGTCGTATTCTCACGTTGCAAAAACGGTCCTTCCTAGTCCTACCGGCTGTTCTGCGCAGAAATTTCATTACAGCAGAAGTGTCTCTGCTCCTCTGCCTTCCTTTTAAATATACCAGCTTTTAGCCCCGTAGAAAAGTATTGGCAAGTACGCTGACTTAAAGACATGGAAATAGACGTAGTCTACATACCGCTTTGCTAAAACTGATCAGTTTATGACTGTTCCTTGGTAGGTAAATACTCGAACACTTCCAACTCCTCTCCATTTCAATGTACATATACCTTGCCTACCACCTTTGACTTCTTGATTTCGCTGGTACTGATCTTCATTCTTTTTCGGGGAAGTTACTCATACCATTAAGTTACTGCCTGCGATGACTTTTCAACTGAATCAGTGAAAAAAACATCATCGGCATGGAGAAGAATCTGGATCATCTCCGGCCGGTGATTTATTTTTCCTTGAAAGGTCCTTTCTAGTCTTTAACAGATGGCTGCGCTACTTCATCTATATGAATGAGAAATGGCATCAGCTTAAGCTATATGCTTGTTTTTGACCCCCCCCCCTTCCATTGCTATATCGAAGTAATCGGATTCCAACCCTTTCAACTGAACAATGCATTCTTGTTGTTGGTAAATGGATTTAATTGCCACTACTATGTTCCTTGAAACGTTCTTAGCTCTAAGAGCCTCACCGAGTTCACGTCTGGAAACCCTTTGAAATGCCACTTTATGCTCATGAATGCGAGGTACATGATTTTTTCCCGATCCAATTGTTTCTGGAGAACGTTTCTTAGGATGAGAAAACTGGGTTTGCTGCCTTGGCCTTCTCTTCCCCAATAAGGAGTTCAAATTTAACAAAAATAATTATATTAAAAATATAAAAATATTCAAATACAATTTTCTTTTCTTTTTAACCACATTTTCGGCCTTTTCAAGGTTACATTACGATTTTATCGCACTGGAGGTGAATATATACTTTTTATCATGATGACTCCTCAATGAATCAATTAGTAGGTTGTCAGCAATGATATTTTTTAGCGTTTGGGAAATACCATTTATCATAGATACCTGTTGCCTGTTGCCAGGTTGAAACTTCATCATCAATATTAGGAGTTGCTTGAGTAGTTGAGTGGGCATGGCGTTTCTCCTTGGACTGATTATCCTAAAGGAACTCTCCTTCAAAAGGTAATTGGAGGTGGGGCTGTAGAGTTGTATTGGGGAAGGGTATAAAGTGACCTGTGGGAGCTTCGCCTAGCTTCTGGGTTTTAAGGAAATTGCTCCTAGCAAACTCGCGCTCTTTAATTCACTTACCAACAGGTTTCCATAGTGCTAATTCAAGAAGGATTGCCCCCCCCCTTTAACCCCCCCTCCACCTCCGCAGAAATTCATTATTCCTCTAGCAACGGTAAAACCAATCTAATTCATTTGCCCGATAGACTTTAACAATAGCCGAATCTCTGATTCCTCAACCAAAGCCTCTTTATCAACCAGAATTAACGACTGGGTTAAGTGATGAGAATATTCCGAATGTTTCCTTCTTTTCACCTGATTCGATTGCGTTACTTACTTTATTCTAATTAGGCTTCTAAATAAAAAGGTATTTATTGTAGCCTTGATTAGAATAGCTGAGTAAATGCAATGAAACAGTTCTTGGAAAGCTAACGTTCTACCAGTATATATCCTCCTCATTCCTTGAGCCAAGCATTTCCGAGGCAATCAGGAGAGTAAATGCTCAAATTAATTAAGAATAAAGAAAAATATCTCTCTTAGAATTTTGTTTATTAATTATTTGACATCAAAAAGTAATTCCATTATACTACTCTATTTATGATGATCAGTTATTTATAGCCACTTTCAAGCAAGGAAACTAACAAATTTTATTGTCTTTATTTAAACCACAAGATCTGACATATTCATTATTAGATTTATTTTACATTTAAATTAACAGATGCATAAAAAAGCACTACAACGACACTAACATACAATACAATATATATATAAACCTAACACTTTTCTATAACCAACTTCCAAGAATTCTGTAATATTTTTATTAAGTGGCTAAGGGTTTTTTTTTTAGATTATTTTTGACGCAAATTAAAGAAATTTGATTTTGTTAGATCTTGCAAATGGCAATTTGTTACGTCATCAGTAAATGTGTCAATGGGAAAGCATTCGACAGGGTTTTAACCTTATATTCCAATAACCGGTAATTTGCATAGGTTAAATTCAGCAGGTTAATATTGGATGGAAAATCGGTTTAACCTATAAACGGTTTTTATCGATAGCCTACATCCCTTCTCCTTGATTCAATAACCTACATCTTCTCCGTGAGTCTTTCAAGAAGTCGATGAAGACTTATGAAATGAAAAGTCATTGCGTGGAAGAATACCAAGCTGCTTTCGTGATATGATTGATAACATCCGTTTTTTACTATTTTACAGTTCCTTACTGATGCTGCGGTTTCAATCTATAAATAAATGAAGGTTTGTAAATGCATGCAAAATTATAGTAGATGTTTCGTGAGTGATGTTGCCATTACTTTATAAAGGAATCCTGAAGCATGAAAGCTCTTAATACAGAAGTCCTAAATTCGTCCGTGCTATTCCATAACTAGAAATTTATTAAACATAACCGTCAAATCGCCTTAAAGAGTTCATATGAATCTATTTGAATGCTTAAATTGTTAAGCAATAATTTACTAATAAAATCATTTAAATATGAAAATTTCTCCTAATCCTCATTTCTTCAAATCTTGACTTTGGAAATAGAAAAAAACGAGAAGAATGTTTAATTTTTAATGAATTTTTTTCAGTTTCAAAATACTTGTTGATCACTGTACTGATAAGATTTAACATATCAATGCTTAATTATTCAGTTAATTTATTAAATAATAAATTAATTCCTTTTGTGATATATATAATGTTTATCTCTCCATATATACTTATACTCTTTTTATGTCTCTCTCTATATACTTATCTCATCTAAGCCACATATAAATAAATATGCCAATTGTAAAATATAAATAAGAATGTTTTTACATTACACTGAATATTTTATTAATTTTTAATTATCTCTTAGGAAAACAAATAAATGTTATAAAATCTTTTTTTTAACTTACTCGGAGCAGTGGAAAAAATTATTTCACTTATCATGAAATGGGTTAGAAAAGCTTAAACATGTTTCCTGTCTGAGGGCATTTGTCATGGTTTAAAGAAGTTGGAAGATTCACTTTAATCAGGGGTTCAAGAGATGTTGCATGCCTTCAACCCCTATCTTCTATTTCACTCGATTTATACAATTCACGAACCTTTTGTTCGCAGTTTAGAACTAGAACTACCTTCATTTAAAACTGAAGAGATAGCTAATTGTGTAAAACACCTCATACTCCATATTTAATCAAAAACAGAATACACCAATGTGTATACATGTATATATAGTAAATTTTATAAATGCATATGTAGTAGATTTATTATTTTTATGTAGATTATCCGTCATTCGGAATGAATTTAAAACCTTAAACATATTTTCTCCAGTTAGTCGTTATTTTATTATACACTAGCATAGTTAATTATCTTAATGGAAGTGATTCACCCGAATGGCGTCGTAAATCTATATATATATATATATATATATATATATATATAGATTTACATATACATAGATTTACATATACATAGATTTACATATACATAGATTTACACATACACATACATACATATATATCACTGGTAATCCCTTGCGATTTGAGTACCTCTGTAAAATAAAGCGAAGGTTGTTATAAGCTCTTCTATTCCAGAAAGAATATCATTTATTAAGGTAATTGTGGAACCTGAATATAAAATAATTCTACTCTCGGTAACCATTTACCTCTTACTCGTATCTAAAGTGAATAAACAATTCACTCAATGATGCATAGAATTATGAGAATGGAATTGAAATCCCAAGAATTATAAATCAATAAATTTCATGGGAACATTCTTTGCTAATTATGCCAAAAATCGATGATTATATGTAATGAAGATTATTTTTTTTCTTTAAAATGAAATGAAACCGCGGCGATGAGCGTCAGTAAAGAGGAATGCCACGCTGGTTATTATCAGTATTAATTAGTGGAATAAAAGTTGTGGGAATGAGCAACTGAATGCAGTTGTGAGGAATTCGGCTCCAACTATATCCAGCTCCCAGGAATCTAGCCAAAAAGTCAATAGCAGTCAGTATCATTCTAATTTCTCCGTTCGACCTTTCTCCCCTAATATTTATTTTAGGGAGAATCTCCCCGGAGGGACGTCAACCTTTTGTCGGCCATTACTTTTATATCAACCCCCACCCAAAAAAAAAAAAAAAAAAAAAAAAAAAAAAAAAAAAAAAAAAAAAAAAAAAAATGCGAATAAAGCAAGGACTCATTATCCGCAATAAATTTACCACTTCACATTGAATATTGCCATAACTCGAACTTATTACGTAAAGACATATATAAAAACGTGAATTTTATACTGCCAAAATTAGATAGAGCTGCTTCGAATTATTTCAAGACAATTTATCATTGGCCACTAAATACCCCAAACCATTACGTACGCCTCGAAACGGGTCTAAAAATTGTAGAGACAGAGGTCCGTAAAAGAATGATTTGTTGACATCGAAAAGTAGATTTAATGGGAGATAATCGATAAACAAAATTATGGTTAAACATTTTGAATATCCTCAGTTTAAATCTGTGTATAAATGAAAAATACAATTGTTAGTCAAACTAAGATCTATAGATTGGGCTGATTTAATTAAAATTAAAAGCAAAGAGCTATTTGAAATATAATTTAATAACATCATTGGAAAAATTAAAAAATAATCAACTTTCTATAGATGTTCAAGCTGTTCTGAATTCCAAGGACAACAAACTTTTTAGGAATTTTATCTAAAAATGGGAGCCCCAATAAGGAAGCATAGAGTGATTTGCCAACTGAGGTCAATGTCAACCTGACAGCTTAGAAGTAACTTAGAAGTAACATCGTATGGTTTTCAAAATAACTATCGAGATAGTAGTGCTGAGTGCCCTATTTGTAACATGCGGAAGCCCGAAAATCTATATCACTTTCTGTTAAATGCCATATATACAATATTTACAGGGATAAATATTTAACTAAATATACTGCTGATATTATCGATGATAAGGACAAAATAGAACAACTGTTACTAATAGAAAATAAAAATAAATTTAATGATTTATTTAGGTATGTTGAAGATTGCTTCAAATTAAGAAACCTTTATATATATATATATATATATATATATATATATATATATATATATGTATATACAAGAATTGTCTCATTTTAATTGTAAAATGTAAGTAATAATGGTTGAACTTTGTTTTTTTGTTTTAATTCGTTTAAGTAAGTTTGGTTTGTTTACTTTAATATTATATTTAAGAATTTACTATTATGTATATGGAGTTAGGAAGAGTTATGAATATTGTATGAATGAATGTACGTATGTACATTGGCTTGTGTATAAAATACATAAATGTACATTAATTTTGTTAACTTTAAAATTACGCTCTATTAATTTTAGGAAATAATTTTATTTATATCCTTATAACAATATGTATTTGTATGCACATGTACACATGTATATCTATATGTGAATATTCCTTACTTTGTTCTTTATAATATTTATTTACTTTTATTAATACTTTATTATTGCTCAACTCCGTTTGTATGGGGATTTCGAAAAAACAAATAAAATTTATTCTGACCTATAATAGTGTGAATATAGTTAAAATGAATGAATATGCTTCCAAGATTCTGTATAATTCTACAAAAGAACAGAGAAACGTTCACACTATTCTTTGAGAATGAAAATCAAATGTCCTTCCCCGAAGCTTCTCCTAAGAAAAATCTTTGAGAATTGACAACGCGGTTATTCTTGTCATGACAGCAACTGCCTCTCTGCCAAATGAATCGTAAGAAATTGTCCGGCAATATGACTTTTATATACTTTCGCAATATTAGGCTTGACAAGATACATGGCAGTACCTGTCTCTAGGATGTCAGCGAACATAAGAGACTGTTATGTTACCTGACTAGATAGATAGATAAATGTGCTTTATTTACAAAATTTCTTTTTAAAATTTTACATTTTATACAAAACACTAAATTCTGGCATGGATATGCCTTCTACCAGGGAATCAGCTTGATGGCCAAAAATAGTAATTACAATAATCTTTTCCTTTATTTTTTTTATTTATTTTTTGGTCTATCAAATTAAAATAGCAAACCTTTGATTTTAATAAATTATAAACAAATAACAACTAATAAAATTACCTTTTATAAAACATACAAAATTTACACATAAAAAAATCGAACTGATTTACAAAATTTAAAAAAATAAAATAAAAAAAAAGACCTGACTATAACATATATCACTGATAGCACCTAATCAGCCCAATGGTTCTTTTAATGTCATTTTCCCAAAACATATCATTAATTATTAGCGTCTGTTTTACACCATTTTTACTTTGTTATTTGTTTATAACCTTAGCTTATAGGGGAGAGCGGGGTTGGTTGGCATAGGGGGTAGGTTGACCATTGGCTTATAGTTTTCGGTACACCTGTTGTGAAGGCCCCACCATTGTACCATGTGACCCGCTCGACCTCGGGAGTCTTGTCCTGAGTTTTCAATGTGATGCTAACAGTGTAGAGAAAAGCGTGCTTCATTGATTGATTTTACAACATGTAAGTAAATTTTTATATTTTCAGTAAATTTGGTTTATAGGTATGGCAAAACATTCGACTCCGATTCTGTTCTCATAGCTCCAAACTCCTTTGAAAAACCTAACCTTTCGACTAACCAGTTTCTTGTTTGATTGTTCTCCCCTGTCCTGACAGCCATCTTTCATATGATTTCTCCTGTGGGGTTAGTTGGCTCTCTTCAACTGGGGTTTGTTGGCGCAGTAGAAATTCACAAAAGCAAGGTAAACATAAACAAAGGTGAAACTACCAAATGTCTTTAGTTCCAGCGAGGAAGATGAGAGCAATTTTTCCTATGCAGAAAGTGACGAAAGTCTAAACTTCTATCTTCTTCTTATGTCATTTTATTTTCGCTTAAAAGCTGTTAAAAACTGATTCAAAATTATTATACCATTATAGTGCAGCTTTTAATAACAATATTATGCGTCACGCAGTACTTGAATGAGATGGCTAAACAACTCCACCTTCTAGGCCAACCTGCCCCGCATAGGGGGTTAATTTGCATACTCTGGATTGACGAATTCTTCAATTTTCTATGATCTTAGTATTAAATATTATGTGTTGAAAAAATACTTGAAGTACTATAATCCTTGGAGTTTACAGTGGTATCAGCCAAATTGGTATTATATTAACAGGAACGACTCGACAATGAAAAAAGTGAAAACTGTTGCCAACCAACCCCGCTCTCCCCTATTACATTACAATAAAAATGAGATTACATTCTTGAAGATGAGATTAGATTGAAAAGTATGAAAGTTACCTTCGTTAAAATAATCAGGAAATCTATCAGCTGTCACATTACTGTCAGCATGTAGACAAAAAAAGTGCACAGTGTCTAACTCTCTTAGCAACACTTTTGCGATAAAAAGTTTCATCATGTAAACGCGACTTAAAAAAAAAAATTTACGTTATTGTAAAAATGTAATCTATATCGAAAGTGATGGGTCGGATGGTACTGAAGAGGGAAGATGATTTCCAAAATCGAATCTGGCTTAGGAAATCGATTATCAAATCAGAAATATAAATTATTAATTAAATGTCGACGTTCCATCACTGCTAAAGAAAGTTTGATATATTCTATATTTATTACAACGGTTGTTGATTGACTCCTGGAATAAATCTTTGTCAGAAAATGTTACGGTCAACTATCCACGCTATAACCTGGTATAATGAGGTATAAACGTACATAGAGTATACCATCATTCCCAGTCGCGGCTTTGCCCGCGAGGCTTCAAAATCAATTCTGTGATCATTATCTTGGTATTGATTGAATATAATATGTTATATATTGACAACATATGTTATATATTAGCAACATAACAGGGATCGGAGCATCCGGTGGTTGAAATGTTGGAGGGGGCTGCCGGCTCGTTAGAAGTGAGGGACGCGCAATGGAGAGAGTTCACTAAAACTGCCGAAACAGAAAATTGCTTACTCGTCGTGAACGCTTCATTTTTCGGCTTTAAAACATGGTTTTCGATGCCCCGTAGGGGCTTTCGAGTTAAACTCTTTGTATCAAGCAAGATCTTTAAAATGAGTTGAAATTAGATATTTTTTCTCAAAGTGCAAAAATAGGTGTCCGGTAGAATTAAACGACAATTTCGCCATTTAAACCCCTTAGGGGTCACATTTTTGAAATTCCTTTCTTAGTGGTTACCTGCATCGCGTTTAAAATCCCAATTCCGAACTTCAAGTTTCTATTAGTAGTTTTTGCTCTACGTTGATTCTGTCAGTCAGGACAAAGCCTCTTATATATACTAGGTTGTTACAAAAGTCCTTGTTCACAAAATTAATTTTATTCAAATGTGAGTACAAAATTTACAAATCAAATTTATTCTTCAAAATACAGGCCATCATTTTCAACTACTTTAACCCATCTTTCAGCCAAAAGTTGTATTTGATGTTGATACCACTATGCAGTTTTCGAGGCAAAGAACTCCTCGCATCCAGATTTGACATCATCGAAGTTTTCGAATGCGCCATTGACCTGAAAAGTCCATAGTCAGACGGTGCGACGTCTGGGCTGTAAGGAGGGTGGGGCAAGACGCTAATCCCGTTCATTTCTGAAAATTTTTCTTTAACTAATCGTGAGCGATGAGCAGGGGCGTTGTCTTGCTGAAATAACGCTTGCTTCCTTTTAATCAATCGAGCTGTTCAATGTATAGCTCAGCGTTGATAGCCCTGCCCTCTGGAACCAGCTCGAAGTGATCTAGGACGACCTGATCTAGTTTCATCTTCAAGGCTTGTATTCCCAGAATTAAACCGCCTGAACCAAAATGCGGCCGTGTTTCGATGCACCACACTTTCCCCTTCCACTGCACAAATTTCCTCGGCTGAGGCCTTTGCACTAAAACCTTTTTTTCAATAATGCCTAAGAAGGCCGCGGATGACAAATTTTTTTTCCGACATTTCTAGTGAAATTTAATAAACTGAATGAAAGGCAGGGACAGTTGGCGTACATAGATAATTAGAGGATTAGTTAATGTAAACATTGAGAATTGTATTCGTCAGAGATTAAATAAGGATTAAATTAGAGACCTCAATGTAAACAACTTGATATGCACAAGGACTTTTGTAACAACCTAGTATAGAGATACATCTGGTCTCAAAAGCAATATACATTCTGTCAATAAAAAGCATGTTATCCCTACTAAGAAAAAGTAATAAAACTTCTTAAACACATTTTATTAAAATAATTTTTATTGTAAGCGAAGGAGTGAGGAGTGGGAGGTGGTAATTGTGGGCGAGGAGGGGTCGAAAATCCCACCAAATCTCCCCCCCCCCCCACCGTGTCAGGTTCTCCCAACAAAAACTCGACCCCCTTCCAGGTTTTTCAGGAACTCTTGCCTACCGTCATAGCTGGGTCAGTAAATCACAAGGCCCCCTCCGCTTTTCCAGTCTATCGTTTAAATATTCCCTCTAGAGGATATCAAGAAGTCAACGGATACAGAATCATCATATTTCGATTTATATTGTATAAATAGCTATTATTTATTGATTTAAAAACAAGCCATAATGTTATTAAAGATGATCTGCTGATTCAAAGTTATAGTTCGAAATTTTCTATTCAATTTGATCACTATTATTTTATTTGTAATTTCATCCAGGGCCAGATTTATCACCAAGTTTGGGGGGGGGGGGTCTCACTCTCATGTATTGCATGTTGCGAGAAAGAACGTATGTTGTCTGATTTATTTATGAGATTATTTTCTGTATCAGAAGGGAGTGTTAACTAAAAACCTACTGTTTAATGCTTATGGTTGAATAGCTATTTAATTACATGACCCCTTTAAAAATATTTAAAAAATAAATAGCCAAAATATTTGGGGGAGGGGGTCATAAAGCCTAAAGCCCCCGGACCCTTCCCTGGTTATATCTAAACCATATTGGCCAATCTCTACCGGAAGCGTCCTACAGTGGGAAAAATTTACGATTTTGTGGCAAAATACTATAACTCTTGATTAAATCGTGATAAACGAATGATTCTTTTTTTATGAGCATAGGGTCCCCTTTATTAGTGGGAAAAAATATACATGGGGCTTTAAACTTAATTTTCTTCTGACTCGTTTCTTCAATTTATTTTAAATAAAATAATTTATTTGGTACAGTTCAACCCTGCGAATATGAAATTCTGAAATAAAGCCTAATATGAAAAAAATATTTGTAGCACAATTTATGCTCATCTCTTTAAACTTATATTTTTTAATATTAATTTAATCTATTTTTGTGGGTAACCAACTTGTACTTACATACTTACCTTAGATACACCAACAGAAATATAGCTATTTGTCTTCTATTCACCTGATAAAAATATGTCATTAAATAAACCGCCAATTTATATTTTTAATTTAATGAAATACATCCAGCTTATTTTTAAAAGGTGTTTTTTTGAAGAAGTAACGAAATACCGAACGAATTGACGATAGAAAACACACTCTCTTAAACTTGTTTAATTATTTAAATAAATGTATATTTAATAATACTTGGGATAATATGAAAAAAATATATTTATATCTCAAAATTCGTCAGTCAAACAGCCTTACTTTTTGTTTTTGTCTTAAAGTAAACTTATTGTGTCAACGACTTCTGATTTATAAATTTTTATCTTTTTTCCCCTTCTTGAAAATAAATATAAACAAAAAATTTTATATTAATTTAATCTATTCTTGTGGTTAACCACCTTCATTTTAAATTATTTTAAATATTTTTTTTTGTTTAAAGAGAAAAGATTGGGCTCCGCCGGGAGTCGAACCCGGGTATTCCGCGTGACATGCGCGGTATGCTAACCACTGCACCACAGAGCTCGCTTCCAAGCGGAGCCAATCCTTCCTCTTCACTGATACCTTTCCCTCGATCTCGCAAGTTTTGGGAGTATTTACGGTTTATTGAACTTCACTGATAATTTTCAAATAAGAAAAACTCCTGCGAAATTATTGAATATCAATCCGTTTTAAATGTTCGACCTCAGTTTTTTTCACGCATAGATCAAAAGAATCAAAGGCCTACTCTCAAGCCTTACTTTTTTTTCTCTCAAGGCTTACTTTTTTTAGGACCTTATTTAGACAGAATCCAGAACATCTATCTAGTTATTTGTCATTTGGTTTTTTTCCATAGCAATTCCAAGGAATAGTACATATATTTTTTTTTCCTTCATATACAAATTATATTTATATAGTCTTGTACGTAGGAAATGCCTAAAAAGGATATAAGTGTATTTAATCACCTCAGTGTGGCTCGCTAGTAACTAAACTATTTTATTTAAAATAAGGTCAGGAAACGATTTAAATAAAAATATATTTTGAATACACTGAGAGGCCCTATGTGTGTGTATATATATATATATATATATATATATATATATATATATATATATATATAATTATTTTTAAATTCGTTTATCATACTTTAATCAAAAGTTATAGAATTTCAGTCCATTTCCATTGTTTTCCTATCAATTTTTAAAATGTGAGAATCAGAAAAAAATGAGTGCAAATAGGAAATTAAAATTTCTTATTGGGTACTAAAAAAAAAAAAAAATCTGGTGTGATGCGCGCAACACACAACTTTCACTTTTACCAATTTATTTAGATTGAAAATTGACGTGTTTTGATAAATATCTAAACGCCATTCCTCAAATTCATAAATTTTTCCTCATTAATTTCCTTTTTTTTTTTTTTTGTATTTGCTCTCTAAAGCACACTGAATTTCTTTTATTGTTAAATAAATTCGGCAATGCAAGCATAGTACTCCAAGTCGTCTGATTTTATCATTCTCTAAGTAGGTAGTTGTTGAAAACATTTAGTTACCATGTAAACATACAGTTTCCATTGAACATTAATGTTCCAAAACACCTTGACAACTGTTTCGCATGAACAGAACGCCTTTCCTTTCACAAATGTGTCATTAAAGGCCGTACTGTCCATGCATGGGCTCAACGGGTTTTATGAGTTGTTGAAATATTTTTCTTTTTTCTCCTGTATCAGTTTACTCGATTTTTTCATATTTCATTTTTAGCCATTTCTTATTTTTAGGCATAACGAGAGGCAGTTAATTTCTCTATATAAACAAAAACAAAGGCACTTTATGGGAAAACAAAAAAGGCCCCTCCCTATATAAGCCCCCTCAGAACATTTTAATGATGATAAATCTTACCTGATATTAAACAATACTTGATTCTCATTAAACATGACGACTTTGATCAAAATATTTAAAGCCGTTTTTGAGAAAATTGAAAAAAAAACGTAAATATGAGACGAATTTTATGAAATGAAGTGCCCCCTCCGTTTAATCAATTTTGGTAAAATTTATACTGTCACATCAATACTTGATTCTTATTAAACATGAAGAGTTTGATCAAATTCGTTAGAGCCGTTTTTGAGAAAAACGTAAAAAATTATTAAATAAAGTGCCCCCTCCAATTGACAATTTTGATGAAATTTTCGCTGTCACATTGCGGGCATATAAATATATACATCAAATACCCAAATTTCAAATCATTAAAGAGCTATCAATAATAAGTTTTATCTAAATTGGGTGTTTTCATGAACTAAAATGATTTTGAATGTACTGTCAAGGATATTAATAGCATAAAACAGCAAAAGTGTTAAAACTAGCCGATTTCGATATATTAATGTTTTTATATTTTCTTTACACGGCCGGTTAAGCGGGAATCCAAACTATACATTTTATAGGAAATTCAATCGTGGTTATTTTAATATCAAATTTATTTTTTTGCGGCTTACAAATCTGGTTTGACTGACTGAATTGAGGTTTTTTTCCGAAAATAGTCGATTTTGAACCACTGTGTGGCTTTCGGTGGATAGAGTTGTGTGGTGGGAACGAATAGTGGTGTCGGCGTAGAACCTTTGGGTTCGTTAGTCTTTATTATTATTACTAATTTAAATCTGTCTGATGCTATTGTTGAGTAACTTATCTTTCATCACCCCCCCCCCCAACTTTATATTTACAATATTCAAAATTCAGTCGCAACAATGTCGGTAAAGCGTGTAAATGACACCTCTCAATCCCCCATTGCAAACATCGTTTGATTAAACACTAAAACTAGAACCAAAATAAATAAAGAGAAAAGATGGTTGCTTGAATTATCCTTTTCTTTGATTTTCCCATGACACTTTAGTTATTATTGAAACTTAACATAACAAAGAGTCACAATGCGCGCTCAGAACTAAAAAGGCGCGAGCTCGGAATAGGCACTGCATCAGCTATCAAATACAATGCACCAGTTGCATTCTATCAGGAACAAAGACCTCCTCCCTCCCCCCCGACCCCCTCACCATAGCCCGCTTGGTCCTTTCATCTCAGAGGTGTCAATCGTTTGAAGGAAAAACCAACAACTGCTTCCTCAATGGAATGTTCTCACACGCGAAGGAGGTCGACTGCAGCTGAATAGATTGGAAGGATCGGAAAAGAAATTGAAATCTAACTAAGGGACGCCCGCATAATGAATATGTAAACATTCAGGGGAGCGCTTGTCAAAACTGGGTGGTCCCCTTAACCTCACAAATGGTCGGATGAGGCAATCGTGAATTATCTTTTAACTGGTCAACCTTTCATGTTGTGATCGTCTATAAACAATAATGTTCGACAAATATTATACTATAAAATAAAATAGTAACCGGGTTAAATTGATCAGGCTCGGGAGAGTTCAATGGGCAGGTCGCGTGGTTATGAGGGAGGACAGCGAGATTCCTAGGAAGATGCTCAAGGGAGAGCTCCGGCCGGCCTAAAATAAGGTGCGTCCACTCAGTCGCGGAGTATGCACGTGTTCTTCTGGGTACCCGAAACTGGGAGCTTCCGCAACAGCTCAAGCCAATTGGCAGAATATTTTGGAGGAGGACCAGATTCGGTGAGGGGTTGCCTCGCCAACCATGATGATGACGAGTAAATTATTTAAAATAAAAACGCGTGTAAAATAAAAATTAAAATATATATATCAAGTCATATTGTTAGATATTAAATGGATTGTTAGGAGCTACCGTTTTTGGGTCAACGACCGTGCAAAAAGTGATTTGAACGAGATCAGGCTCAATCGCCACCCTACCCAATTATTTAGAAATCAAGAGACCCCACTTTTTTACTAGCTGATTGTGCCCGGGGAAGGTTTTCTGATCCCTGGGTTCATCCGGGGCTGTTACAACAGAATAAAACGTACGTTGCCTCAACCAAGTTCGAAGTCTGGCCTTTGAGCATAGTAGTGCAGCGTGTTACTCACTGAGCTTCCACGCAATCATAATTAAATATTGTGTTTATCGGAATAGTTCATGAATTAATAACACTTCAAATGGCCTAGTCCCATCGTTGTCACAAAATCCTCTCCCACAGTAGACAATTCTCCCGGGTGCCAAAAAATTAATTTTTTTTTTTTGACGTGTCTTTCCTGGCATATTTTCTTCAAATGGCTCAACCCTAGTCTGAAAGTTTTCGATTCATAAAATATATAGCTCACTGTACAGACCTGACATAATAAATAAAACCCTTTTGAACTGGTTTTTGAACAAGACAGTGATGATCCCAGCCATGTTTATCTTAATGAATATTTGGGACACAATTTTTTCATTAATATACATTTTCTCCAGGTCAATGATATTTTAGGATTTATGAAAAACTTACTTCTTTTTTTTTTGTGAATACGCATCCTTTTCATAATTTTTATTAAGTTAATTTATATTTATTGTTACTTGGGCGCACTCCCTACTCACCCACGCACATTATTGTTGGCAATAACTGTATTTCATCAAACGTGTTGTGATATTATTAAAGGGTTATTGAGATTATCTTGAGAAATATTTCCTGAGGGTTGAGGTCTTGAAATCAAACTTAGATTATTTGCCAACATTTCGTCTGTTTTATAGACATCATCAGGGCTAAAATAGATTAGTACACTGTCTTTAAAGTAGACGAAACGTTAGCAAATAACAAATAATCTCTGTTTAATTTCAAGACATCAATCCTCACGGAATATTCTAAATTATCAAACTGGACTTGTCACTATTTCAGATCATCCATTTTTTCATTAAAAACGAAAACAAAATTATCCAAAAATAATTCGCTATGGAAATTATGAAAGGTTTTAGATTGAAGCCAAAACGTATAATTTAGAAGATTTACAATATTAAGCCATGGTCCAATTAGGAAAAACTGAAATTCGTCTTTGTTGAATGTTCATTTCGTTTGTGCTACGAAGGTCATTTGATGGCAGGTACTTGTAGGTATCTACTCTCCTAGACCGAGTGCCTTCAATTTACAGAGTGTACGCAATAAAAAAAGTGTTATGAAAGCACCCCCCCCCCCATTTCGGCCACAAACATCCTTAATAAAGTGATCCTCCGCTTTTAAAGCGAGGTATTACGGAGTCACTCCTCTTAATGCCCAAGGGCACTCTTTTTTTCCCTTTTCCAGATTTCACTAATTTAGGTCCGGAGACAAAAAGATCGTGTGTGGGTATTAAAGTTGGAGGTGAATGGGTGACGGGGGGGGGGGGGGGGCTGTATCCAGCAATGAAAGGTGGGTTCCTAATCCATCATCTTTTGTCGCCGTACCCTTTTCCTTTTTTTTTTTTTTTTTTTTTTTTTATTTCACTAATTAGCTCCGGCAATAAAAGAAAGTGGAAAAGTCGAGAGTTTGCCGGAGTCGCTTGTAATGCACACTCCCTTCCCTACATTTTATCCTTTCCTTCCCTCATTTTTTTCCTCTTCCCTTTTACCTTATTTCTTATTTATTCCTTCTCCTATAAAAGTGAAAAAATTATAGAATAAATAGGAAACAAAAATGTCCCTTTATATTTAATGCACCCCTCATTCATTCATCACAACTTCATTGATAATATGGTCACAAACTTTTTTTTATTTATTTTTTTCATTTTATTAAAACTATATCTTTTCAAAAACCTCTATAATCAACCAAATATATTAATAATACCACTATTCTAAGAATTGGTTTACTATTTGACTAATAAGTACAGTAGAAAAGTTCGTTAAGACAGAAATGAGATTTTTTTCGACTCCAACGGTTGATTTCGTAAAAATATAATGTAAAGCGAGATCATAACGATTTTAATAACAATAAAGAATATACCCAGAGATTGGTTGAAGTTATGCAATTTTAATATGGACAGGTGTTCGTACTGGTATGAAAGAACCACTAAGCGAAATTTGGAGAATTTAGGACAAACGGTATGAACTTATATAAAGAAAAAACAAACAAGCAAACAAACAGAATTTTATCTTTATTTATATAGATTGTATTCGAAATGATCATATAATTTTTAAAATGTTATCTCTTGAGTTACAATTATTTTTTTAAACTTGAAGGTTGTGAATTGAATACAAGCGAGACTAAACTTTTGGCTGGTACTGTAAATTTGGTAGAAACTAAAGTAAATTGCTATCCTAAAACAAGCATTGAAAAGGAAACTGAGAATGAACTAACATTGTTCATGAATCCTATTACTTTTCCTTTATTATTTGTATTAATTATTATTCATTTAAATGTCTTTTATCTCTTAATCATTAGATTTTTTTTTAATTTAGAGCGGGCTAGCTGATTGGTAAGGCAACGAGTCTGTGCTCGAGGTCCCGAGTTGGAATCTGGCTTGGCAGGGTATAATAATATTCTGTCACAGTTCCTCTCGTGGGCCAAGGGACCCTCCTGGGGTAAGCACAGCCTCTATAAACTGGGTACCCTTATTGAAAAAATTATCATGGTCAAATCACCTCCTCGCACGACCGTTGACCAAGAAACAGTATTTCATTATGGTTAGTTTTTAGTGGTAGAGTAAATACAAATTATTCCTTAAGATGCTGCAAAGTGAAACATTTGTGTTTTGACATAAGAGTTCTAGACTTGGAACAAAATATTGCAGTACATGTTTTTCACTGTTCTAGTACACGTTACTCAGTGTTCCAGTATCTTCTACGCTTGTCGGGAACATTCTAGATTGTTCTAATTCAGATTCAATATAGTATTATTTTTTTTTCCGTCACTTCTCGATGCGCTGAATCCTTAGTTAAAAATAACTAAGTATACTAAACTTGTTTTTCAAATACAAGAGGCTAACTGTGAGAAGCCTGTGAAATTAATTTCACCTCTCATTTATATATTTTTTTATTAGTGCAATTTTTTTTTTATATTTAACAATAAAAGTATATTTTGAAACAAAATATATTATAAATATTGTTAATCAATATATGTAGTACTAATTAAAGAAAAAAAATTTATCAGTAGGGGAGAGCGGGGTTGGTTGGCAACAGTTTTCACTTTTTCGATTGTCGAGTCGTTCCTGTTAATATAATCCCAATAGGGGTGATACCACAGTAAACTCCAAGTATTAGAGTACTTCAAGTATTTTTTTCACCACATAATATTTAATACTAAGATCATAGAAAATTGAAGAATTCGTCAATCCAGAGTATGCCAATTAACCCCCAAGGTGGGTTTGTTAAGCCATCTCATTCAAGTACTGCCTGAAACATATTATTGTTATTAAAAGCTGCACTATAATGGTATAATAATTTTGAATCGGTTTTTAACAGCTTTTAAAGGAAAAAAGAAGAAGATAGAAGTTTAGAATGTCGTCACTTTTTGCATAAGAAAAATTGCTCTCATCTTCCTCCCTGGAACTAAAGACAATTGGTAGTTTCACCTTTGATTATGTTTACCTTGCTTTTGTGAATTGCTACTGCGCCAAAAAAAAAAGTTGAAGAGAGCCAACTAACCCCACAGGAGAGATCATATGCAAGATGGCTGCCAGGACAGGGGAGAACACTCAAACAAGAAACTGGTTAGTCGAAAGATTAGGTTTTTCAAAGGAGTTTGGGGCTATGTGAACAGAATCGGAGTCAAATGTTTTGCCACGCCTTTAAACCAAATTTACTAATAATATAAAAATTTACTTACATGTTGTAAAATCAATCAATGAAGCACTCTCTTCTCTACACTGTTAGCATCGGATTGAAAACTCAGGACAAGACTTCCGTGGTCGAGCGGGTGACAAGGTACAATGGTGGGGCCTCCACAACAGGTGTGACGAAAACTATAAGCCAATGGCCAATCTGCCCCCTATGCCAACCAACCCCGCTCTCCCCTATATATATTTTTTCATAATTATTCGACATTTTATTATTAAAAAAAAAAAACTATAAGAAGTTTATAAAATAATGCAAAATGTAGAGGTCAAGCTTAAAGGATGGTTGACAAAAGCATCAGCATAGGGGAAGGTCTCAAGCAAGGGTGTTCACACTCAGGCATTATAGAGACTGGAAGGAGAGATGGCGAGGAACGGGAACAACTTTAGGAAATTGTATCCTGTATCCCCTTCAATTTGCAGAGGAGCCAGTAATAGCCAATGATCTTGATGACGCCTGCTGTATGAGGAGGAAGCTAGTGGAAGAATATTCCATGTCGGGATTACAAGTCAGCACAACTAAAACTGAGAATTTGGTCTTGCAGTCAAATATGGACTCTTTTTACTTAAGAGATTGCATAATGCCCGAAATTAAAGAATTGAAATACCTAGGAGCAAGGCTGGAATAAAATAGAAATTGGCAAAATGGGATCTTCATAAAGAGCAGATGCAGCTCGATTCGATGCAACTCCAAATATCGAATTTATCTTTATAAACGACTAGCTGTATATACCGGTTTCACCCGGAGAATTTCATTTTTAAATCTATAAAATCTATAAAGTGGGACTTTTATCGACTCAAACGGTCGATTTCGTAAAAACCAATGTAAAGTTAACCAATTTAAGTTATGCAATTTTAATATGGACAGGTGTTCGCACCTGGTATCAAAGAACCACTGAGCGAAATTTGGAGAATTCAGGACAAACGGTAGGGATTTTTATATAGAACAAACAGAATTTCATCTTTATTTCCCGGTTTCACCCGGGGAATTTCATTTTTCTAATGTAAAGCGAGAATATCAGCTGAGGATCGGCTGAGCTTATGCAATTTTAATATGGACAGGTGTTCGCACCTGGTATGGATTTCTATAAAGAACAAACAGAATTTCATCTCTATTTACATAGATTATAGTTGCATATCCAAGTTTTACCCGGGGAATTTCATTTTTCTAATGAAACGGTCGATTTCGTATAGAACCATTGTAAAGCGAGATCATTACGATTTTCATAACAACAAAGAATATCAGCTGAAGATCGGCTGAAGTTATGCAATTTTAATATGGGCAGGTGTTCGCACCTGGTATCAAAGAGCTACTGAGCGAAATTTGGAGAATTTAGGACAAACGGTATGGATTTCTATGAAGAACAAACAAACAAAATTTCATCTTTATTTATATAGATTGTTCCATTCTTTTGTTTTTTATACCTTACTTGACCTAGAAACATACACAATTAATAGAATTTGCTCAAAAACTAAGGAAGTCGATTTTTGGAGACGTTGTTGTAGGATATCAAGTCTTCAGCACATAGCTCAGATAAGAGAATTGAATAGTGTGAAAAGAGGTGGTAAAGATGGTTAGTGTGGTGGGAGAAAGATATAGCCCCAACTTTTGCACTACATATGACATTTAAGTTTTAAAAGTCGTAAATAAAAATAAATATATTTTTAAGTGATAGTGTTTGCATAAAGTTCTGATGGGTGATATTCATCGAAACTTATTGACGTTTTAATGCAATAATACATTAAACCGTAAAGAAAAAAGAGAAATTTCATGAAGAAAACCTGAATTCGAAGAAATAAAAAATATATATCCGTGTATTGCACTTAAAAAATACAAATTAAAATTACAAAAACAATATTTCCTATATATTAATTAAGTACAATAAATTTATTCTCAATCTTCATATTATTTTATAAACTTGATCTTTCTATTGGATATTTTATTCTTACTAAACAGCATCATCCCAGCAAATTATTGATTTTGATAAGAATTGGCGAAATGCAATTTTCATTACGTAAAAAATTGACGTAATCGTGTGCTGAAAGGTTAAAGGTGTTGAACTTTGACTTTCTAAAAATAAAATTGGCAATAATATGTAATTACATACTCTGATTGACGCAATAGGATAATATAAAATTAAATCGTCGATAATGCTTGGCATATATTTAAGAAATATAACAGAGCTAGTTCTAAATCGTAGCCTTCCAGTTTGGTCCATATTACCCAATTCTCCCTTGAATGGATTTAGCTTCAAAATAAGAATGATCAAATCTTCAAACATTTGTATAAATAAATACGATTAAATTGTTCTATTTAAAATGACTATTCTTTATATTGTTACTGTATATAAGATTAATCAACGTAGAACTATATTAACGTATATTATGTTTTGTCAACAATTCCATCATGAATTTGTTTCATTCGATTTGATATTATCTTCCCCACATTTCGAATAGACCCCAAACGTTTTTTATTATATAATTTAGGTTTTTTTTTAAATGAAGGAATCTGTACCGTGGGTTATTATTTATTTTATTCTCCCAACGTTTCGGGATTTTGGCCCATCTTCTGGGGGGGGGGGGTATCTATTGCACATTTTAAATATTCCACCAACTATTTGTCTGCACATATAATAGTTTTATATAAATAAAACATATGTCACCTCCTTAATTCACTACAATCAACTTTCATATAAAAGTTGATTATAGTAATTAAACAAATGACGCAATAAACCCCTGGTTCAACTGTTTATGAATGGCACAACCTATTTTTCTTCGTTCAAACGTAAAGATGTACTAATTTTTTCACTATCTGAAGATTCGTCAATTTTGCTCGCTAATTGAGTAAGTAAATGCTTTGTCTGCAATGTTTAAATAATGTGACCATGTTCCAGAATGTTGTAAGCTCATATGAATCATTATTTAAACAAAGAGATACAATTTGAATGTGATTACAAAAGAAAGAAATCAAGCAGAGTTACCGTAAAACTAGGTGACATTGTGACTAATGGGGTGACTTTGTGACAAGCCTATTTTTCTACAGTTTTTGAATTTCCCTCTTAAAAAAGAATCAGGTTAGGCAATTCAGTGTACTTGTCAGTTGGTCAGTAATGTGCTGCAACCTACTGGCCACATATGGACCTCTATAACTTCTTTCATTCCATTTATCATGGTGCTTTATTTCAAAGTTTCAACTAAATGAAAACAATCAAACATATATGAAATAAACCACCATGGTAAACGGAATGAAAGAAGTTATATGTGGCCAGTAGGTTGCAGCACATTACTGACCAACAGGCAAGTACACTGAATTGCCTAACCTGATTCTTTTTTAAGAGGGAAATTCAAAAACTTTAGAAAAATAGGCTAGCCACAAAGTCACCCCATTAGTCACAATGTCACCTCGTTTTACGGTACTGATCAACTAAAAAGGAAAAAAAAAAATGCCCTAATACTTGGATCAGAGTGTTCTAAATGGAAAAAACATGTTTTCCCGCTAGTAAAAAATGTTGTACACCGTTTAACTTCGTATTGATTTTTATTTAGAATTTTTGTTTTGTTTATTTAATCTACTATTGACTTCCTCTAAACGAATTTGAAGCTCTGGCCTAGCATAAGAAACTAAAATTAATAAATAAAACAAATAATGAATTATTTAAATCTTTATAAATTTTATTTATTTTTCTGGGTATATTAGATCAGCATATATTCAATACGGTATCAATTTCAGTGAAAGCCACGTTTATTAAATATTTTTATTAATTGGCTTTGTCCACGATAATATTCATTTATACAACATACGGAGTGAACAACAAATTTCGACATTCAAAACAACACTAAACTTGCATTTAAACATTTATTTTAAATGTCTAATAATATTTTATAAAAAAACAATGAAGTTCTCATGGGATCATAAAATTTGAAGTTGTCGAATCAAATAATATGTTTTATTACAAGCCGATCTTGATGAGGAGAGATGATACCAAAAAAGTGTAGAAATTTTCATTAATCAGTGTTCAGTTACTTAAGCAGTAAATACATTCATAATTCTTGATCTAAGAAATAACTAAAAGCGATTGATAAGAATCTACGGCTGTTCAATATTAACTCTGAACGTAATTAGAATTCCGTTATCTATATCTCTGCAAAACTATCTAAAATAAGTTAATAAACAATATCCAACATTATATTTTCTGTAAGAATTAAATTAAGAATTAGGGAAAAAGAAATAACAGAATTGGGAATTTTATGAAAATAAAATGCGCTGTATAAGGAATTTACATGTTAATCATATGAAAAAATATAGTAATAACAGATATTCATTCAGATGTAGTTAATACGAATTGAGTTTACGTATAATATCAGTTATTAGAAGTGCATGTTTTTTATTTTAATGTTAAATTTTAATGTTCATCTTGAATGTTCCTCCTCTCCCAGAATAATTTTTTGGAACTGCTAGAAGGTGTTCACCATCATTCCCTGATCAAATCAATCAATCTTTTAACATCCGCAAATGTCTTCTAAAATTTTTCCATCCTAATGAACTTTTTTGTACTGTTGCGTTTTAAAAAAGGCACATTATCCCATCGACCATCTCGTGTCTAATCATAATTCTTAGGTGTCGAATAGAAGATTTCTTCACACTGAACTCACAAGGATCACATCCTAAAACTTTCGATTTATTTTGTCATACAACTGCAGCTGTCCAAAATATTTCTTCCACCTCTTTTCTTCGGAGGACGATGGACAATGGGAAGCACTTGATCCTGCATGTAATTACATTCACATTGAGATGAGCTGTTAAGTATTTCCCCTACAATGAATTATGAATTTTCAAATATGTAGAAGGAGGCATATTTAAATGTATGTAGGCAATATTTAAATTTCTTTTATTTTATTTTTCTGTTATCTTGACATTTTTATTTAGTTCTTTGATCGTCTTGACCATCCTTCTCCACATCGATTATCATGGACCACAATTTTTTTTTTTTTTGCTCCTGGCAAATTTTTAATTATATTTATGTGTATATATAATTCTTAATTTGAGTTCTTCTTCAAGATTTACTATAGTGTTTTTATAATATTCAAGAGGGATAAAATGAGCCAACTTAGTGATCTTCAATTGTTGTTTCCTTTTAATAGTGAGAGAATAAGCAATGTTTGCCGGAGGTGATGGTCACCTGTGATGATAAGTGGATATCGGCTAGGATGGATCCCAATGATGAAGTTGATGTGTTTGCTCAACAAACTTTGAGTTGTTGCAGTATAATCAATGTTGAACACTACAGCAGCCAAATTAGTGACAGGCAACTTGCAGCGGCTCCCTGCTCCCTCACCCGCACCACCTCCTATAAATAAATATACTCAACTCATTTTAAATATCCCTTCTCAAAAAATATATGTATATTTGAAGCATATATTAAAAAAATTAAAAAAAAAACGATTTTTGAGGCCTTCAAAATGAAAAAAAAAATATGAAATATCATATCATATATATGTATATATTTTTTTTATTTATTCATTGAATACATGGCCTATTTTCCCATCTCCAGGTAATCTTACCCCAAAACAAATATCACAGAGGAATAAAGGTATCATAAATTATGTTCACACCACATGATCACTATTTATATACTACTAGCATTCCCGGTCACAGCTTTGTTACCATTTAATAAATTATAAGGTTTAATTTGTCCAATAAATTTATATAGTTTTCGTTGTCAGTATTAAAAAATAATAACCATAATTCAATACATCATGTTATTCATATATCAATATTTTCATGAATAAATTATTTCATATTGTATTAAATTTTATTTCTGTTATTGAAAGATTATTTCATTTCATTTCAATATTCATATTAATACGAGCCTTACCTCTCATATTTTAGATTCTAATTTAAAAAGAAAATAAGTGTATTCCAAGAGGGATTATTACCTAGACTCTGTGTATATATGTATATATATATATATATATATATATATATATATATATATATATATACATATACCCACATATATTTTTTTACGAAAAAATTAATCCAGAATTGACTGGGATTTTGAAATGGCCCATCATTTACAGTTTTGGATAAGATAAACAAATGAATATCCGTTAGAGGAAGTCGGGAGCTGTTAACTATAAATGGGAATCGAAACAGAATAAAAATCAAGGAGGAAAATCAAAAAAGGGGCAATTGAACGGTCCCCCACACACTAATCCTAATTATCAAGCCAGATGATCAATCGCCCTATAATTATGAAAGAAATTGAAAATATTTACCTCCGGTTAGGGATAATATTGAGTTTTAATTTTACGAATCTTATAATCAGGAAAATTTCTTTTGTTGACCAAAAACAAAAAGAATGAAAATTCTTACAAATCCTTGCAGCGTATATTTCTTTTCTTATATATAACTAGCATTCCCCGTCGCGGCTTTGCCCGCGGGCCTTTAAAATCAATTCTCTGATCATTATCTTGGTATTGATTTAATATAATATGTTAACTGATGTTAAGGAGATTTAGTAAAATCGGAGCTTCCGGTAGGTAGAATGTTGGAGGGGGAAGCTGCCGGCTCGGTAGAAGAGAGGGACGCGCAATGGAGAGAGTTCACTAAAACCGAAACAAAAAATTGCTTACGATAGGGGCTTTCGAGTTAAACTCGTTGTATCAAGATCTTTAAAATGAGTCCAAATTAGATATTTTTTCTGGAAGTGCCAAAATAGGTGTCCGTTATAGTTAAACGAAATTCGCCATTTAAACCCCTTAGGGGTTACATTTTTGAAATTCCTTTCTTAGTGGTTACCTACATCGCGTTTAAAATCTAAATTCCGAACTTCAAGTTTCTATCATTAGTAGTTTTTGCTCTGCGTTGATTGTGTCAGTCAGGACAAAGCCTCTTATATATATAGAGATTAAAAAAAAAGTATTTGTTCCTTCATTTGAATCGCTAGTATCTTTTTTATTTTATACACATACAATGTCATCCCTTTCCAAGTAAGAACTGAATCAAAGGATTTTCGTATGTGACTGATTTGTACAATGACCGTTTTTCAATAATTATATTTTCGGATCATTACGTGAAAGAAGCAAATCAACAAAGACAAAGTATCCGCCAATAGCAAAAACTGTAGCAGCTCCCTCTACCTCCCCAACTTGGATTGCTTTTATAAATAACAAATCAACCGACATTCGATGAATAGTCACTCTTCAAAGAAAATTATTAATCTCTAACGGAATAGCCTTTCCAAGGTTTTAATTCTTGCATGTTTCAGCTATGAAACAGCCTTATCAGCCTCAAGGTTTCCCTAAAGAAAGATACGTCCGTCAAATCGCTCACTGATCGGTTGAGGGAAAGGGTCCTCTGTACCTTTCCTTATCTTTCATCCGTTAACTGTTAATCATATTTACAAAAATTGTAAAGCATTATATTCTGCAAGTACACAGCAAACATATAGATTTACATAAAATAGTATAACATTTATTATAAAAAATATATCGACAAGTTCCAAATACGGTCAGAAGTTATTTACAGAACAAAATTAATAAAGAAAGAAAGGTTTTAAAATCAATAATAAAGATCAGTTAATTTTAACTATTCATCAAAACTGAAAGTTGTTATTATTACATTATAAATAGATATTAGAGGCGGACCCTCGTATTGGGCAAATATTTTCCTCGTACAAAGTGGATTCCTGCAACCCTCGATATGGGCCTTGATACAGGTTTATTTTCACCAGTCGCCCGAGTTTTGGTATTTAAAAATTTGAGTAATTTTTTTTCTTTAATTTTCATGCTAGGCTGACCATAAGTACATAAATGACTCACCGTAAGATGTCTCATATTCTGCACCTAACCATAAATGTATGAATATTGATGTGCCACCTTGGGCGATTGCATCATACAATCAGATACATGTATAATTTTCTACTTTATTTAATTATTTTATATTTATGAACTGATGAATGTTGTCTACACGTCTAATACAGTCTTAAATTTTTATGCCCGCTTCTCTTTGCGTGATATCAATTACTAAGGTATTTTTTATCATGATAAGGTAAAATGAATTTTTTTTTTATATGCTTGCATACTAATGGTTTGATTTTTATAGGTGAGCATGGGCATTTTCATTTCTTTTAAAGTACATGAATACTTATCTATACTTATATATGTGCGTACTATATACTTATAGGCATTTTAAATATTCTTATCTATTAAACTCTGCCATTGAAGATATATATTTATATACAGATATCTTGCATTGATTATAATCCAGAAGATAGAAATTATTGAATGTTTATTATTATTGAATTATTATTCTTCTTCTTCTGATCAACAACCCGCTAGCGAGTCGAGGCCTCTTCAATCAGTTTCCGCCAGCTGTTCCGGTCAAGTGCGGCCGCTTTCCAGTTTCGAAATCCAAGGAGCTCTCTGGCATCGTGTGACACTCCGTCCAACCACCTCAGCCAAGAAAATGTAAAAAGCGTGTATTGATTTATACAATAAAAAATTATTCTATTCTATTCTATTCTTATCGATGTATATACATATAAATTCAAATCATTGTACCAAAAATACCCAAGCGAAGTTATTTTGCCTAGGAACTTGAGCACGATAGTACATTAACTTATTCATTGAGCTACGCCACATCCACTAATGCCAAATTCATTTTCGGGACTTGAACAACTTTTTTGAAACATCTGTAAGGCTGAAGTGTGATCGGAAATACTCCGGGATATCCCACTGTGCCGAGTAGTGTGGCCAACAGCATTGGTTCAATGATGGACAAATATTAGAGGCGGACCCTCGTATTCTGCCAATATTTGCCTTGTGCGTGCCCGTACCTTAGCTGAGGGTGATATGTAGTGGGTCATTGAAATGAAGAAGGCTATAGTGTAGATGTAACTATAATTATAACAATATTTTCCTTGCAAATTAATGCTTGACGTCCATGCTTCTCGGATGCAGATTTATATTAAAATTTTAATTGCTTTTCGCGGAAAAGACCTCTCAGCGATTCAAATTAAATCCAAACAAATCTGAAAAAGTTCGATTTTGGGCTATTTAAAAAAAGTTACTGGAATTTATTTCCAGAACAGGGTCCGTTGTGAGATTTAATATCAAGACGATGTTGAAGGGGGGGGGGGCTAAGGATGGGGGGGGTCGGGAAAAACATATATCTCGGCACCCTCCTCCTTTCCCAACTGTCATTATCTTTCTTTTTCTAGCTCTACCATCCACAACTCCTCCAGCCGTAAATGATGCTAGTAATTAGGATTTCGGAGCATTTCTGATTCTTTTATTTTCTTCTAAACTATCATCTCCAAATCTCTTCTAATAATTTAATTTACATTACTGCTCTATTTAATGGCTAAAAACATCGATTTCCATGTTGAAATGGAGAGACGTATAACATAGAAGCATGCTCAAACCCTAAGGTTTATGGGCAATGAGTAATCGATCTCGATCCAGGGATTACGGCCGTTTAAAGACAATAATTGCACAAAAACTAACACCAAGCTTGTTTCTTATAAATTATTTCTCATTTCAGGGCTGCATCGAAAAAAGATACGAAGAGACCTACTTGAGGTACAGTACCAGTCAAAAGTTTAGATTCACCCTTAGATTTTGTAAAATAAATAAGTAACAACATTTTATTTATTGGACGACGTAACAACTATAATTTTATTTTTAATTTATTTATAACTAGCTTTAATACCCCTGTTTCACCCACGGAATTTTGAAAACAATGAGAAAAGCCGTGGGTCCAGAAAAGTTCGATAGGACAGAAATGAGATTTTTTTTACTCCAACGGTTGATTTCGTGAAAATCTAATGTAAAGCGAGATCATAATGATTTTTATAACAATAAAGAATATACCCAGAGATTGGCTGTTATGCAATTTTAATATGGATAGGTGTTCGCACCTGGTATGAAAGAACCACTAAGCGAAATTCGGAGAATTTAGGACAAACGGTATGTATTTCTATAAAGAACAAACAAAAAAACAAACTAACAGAATTTCATCTTTATTTATATAGATTGTATTCGAAACAATCATATAATTTTTGAAATGTTATCTCTTTAGTTATAATTATTTTTTTAAACTTGAAGATTGTGAATTAAATAGAAGTGAGTCTAAACTTTTGACTGATACTGTACATTCACCGTCAATTATATGTTACTGGCTTCATGTAACGTTCTCTTTTCTTGATGCTTTCTTTTTTTTGAACTGCTAATGAGTGATGCGTTGCATTTCATTTGCGCGCTTTTGATTCAAGTGGATGTATTGGGAATACCTAGACGGGTTAGCTTGTTTCAAAGCATTGTATGGGATTTATATTTTCAAATATCCAACGTGTATCCTAACATATATAAAGCATAATGTATAATTCTTTATGATATTAGGCTTTTTTATATTAATTTCAATAAAACTAGTTTCAATCACACATTAAATTTCAATGGATTAATAATTGAACTCACCTTTTTTTCAAACTGTCCGCAACGATCGATATTAATTTATCATTCTTATAATGGGTTTTAAAAACACTGGCAATTGATTTTTAGGAGCATAAGATAAGCTAGTATAAAAGAGTTATTTTAAAAACAAGGATACCAAATTCGTATTCAAAATTGTGTTATGTTCTCTTTGATATTCGATTTGCATCATCAACCCCCCCCCCCCCCCATACTCCGGAATGTATTAGGGTGTTAGAGGAAACTATTGTAGCTTGAACTTAATCGAAATTTTTAAAACGGAAGTATTGAATATTTATATGGTAAAAATTCTTTGATGTTGAAGTACGATAAATTGGATATTTAAATTTTTAAACATTAGGATTTTATCGTTTATTTCAATAGTAAATTGTAAATTCAATATCATTGTAGTAAACGACTAATATCATAAAAGATACGTCGTCATTTTATGTCCGAATTTTTTTTCTCGAATGAATTCTGTTCTATTGACAATGTTGTGAAAATTTCATAAAAATATTGACAGTGGATATACATTTTGTTGATACGATTGAGATTGTGAGTTTTTGTAAAGACTATTTATTATTAAACTTTTGATGTAGATTTATTTTAATGATGGTGGAAGATATTTGACCGTAGATATAATGAAATGAAATGAAAAATAATTTTATTATCCTGGGACTGATGTCCCTTTAGAATAAATTTTACATCCATAACATAGAGATCTAGCCAGTGTGGCCGTATGTGAATGATATTAAATATTTACAAATATAGTTTACAAATAATATTTACAGAAAGAAAAAATAAATAAAATAAGACAAAAACAAAAAATAAATAAGATAAGACAGAAACAAAAAATAAATAAAATAAGACAGAAACAAAAAGTGCATTCCTTCATGAAAATGATCTTTAAGACAACAGAATATAATAAAACGGCCTGAGTACAACGATAAGATATTTTCTAATAGAAATCATGCTAAAAGGAGTTGCTTCCAAAGCTCTATTATGTCCCTTCAGTGATCAGTAGTTGGTTTGGGAGTTGAATAGGAAATCGAAGAGGAGGGATTTGAAAGTGGATGCAGATGGAGCGTGTCGGATATTAGAGGGGATAGTGTTCCAGAGGGATACGGCTTGCATTATGAAGGATTTTTCATAAGTTTCAGTTCGATGAGGAGGAGGATAGAGATCGGAGGTACGGGACCTGGTTGGGCGGGATTGAATGGAAGATTTGAATTGCAGATTCTGTAGGATGTAGGAGAATGAACAGGAATTAGTTGGGGGTGCGGTCAAAATAATAAGCACAAATATGTGATACTTACATATTTTATTCTAGCCGACGTTTCGACCCAAATTTTAGGTCATCATCAGGGCTAAATGAGAAAAACCAAAAAAAACACTCAATCAGATAATTTATGTAAACAGATGTAAAAATATGTGATACAATTAACAAAATTAAATAAGTTAGATAAAATAAACACAAACATATTTTTTTAGAATTTAAAAATTATAGCTCTTAAACTAAGGCCTTGATGAAAGTAATAAATGAAAATGAGATAAAACTTAAAATGGGATATCTGAGGTAATGTAGATAAATATAAAACATAGGTTCACCTATAATGCGGTTACAATGGTCTGTAGCAATGAAGCCTAAGTAAATAAGATGAAATGTAGTATGCAAAATACTAAGTGGTGTGTACATCGAAAATTTAAAAACCAAAAAAAACGATAAACAAGATGGATAATATAAAAATGTAATGATACAAAATAAGTCACAGAATGAATGGTAAGAGATCCTTGGATGCTTTATGATTAAAGAATAATTATAAGATTTATGTATTGAAATTGTGTTACACTAGAAGGATGGATAATTATTAAACTGAATATGACAGCTAAGTAGTAGGGTGTGGGACTAAGTATTTAAAGTTCTACTATTATGATGATATAAATTGTTTGACAATATGAAATTGGGTGATGGAAACATATAGTGAGTATGGGAAAATGATTTTCATTTATTACTTTCATCATGGCCTTACTTTAAGAGCTATAATTTTTAAATTCTAAAAAAATATGTTTGTGTTTATTGTATCTAACTTATTTAATTTAGTTTAATGTTTCACATACTTTAACATCTGTTTACATAAATTATCTGATTGGTTGTTTTTTTGGTTTTTCTCATTTAGCCCTGATGATGACCTAAAATTTGGGTCGAAACGTCGGCTAGAATAAAATATGTAAATATCACATATTTGTGCTTATTATTTTGACCGCACCCCCAACCAATTCATGTTCATATATTTATTTTAATTATTGAAATGGTTGGGGCATTATTGTCCAAGTTAGAAATCGTTACCAAAATTCTTCCACGCCAAAAAATTGTAGCGCTGTGAGCTCCGATGCGCTTTTACAGAAAAAAAAAAATCAGTTATATCAATATTTATTTATTTCCTTACTTCTTATCTGGATTATTACTCCAAACGGAACCTGTCTTTCCAACTAATTCAGGATAAATGGGATTCTATATAGTACGTTATTAATCAAATATTTTTTTTATTTATTTCTTTGAATAGCCTATAAAAAAGCTGTTAGCTAATATAGCTAATAAAACCGCGTAATTACGATTAAATATAAATTCAGCGAAAGAGGTGGCAGGGTGGATGTTCAAATAACGGCCATTACAATATTCGAAACGGCTATTAGGCAAGAGTTCATTCCAGGGGAGATCCGGCTCGGGTAATTTGTTTTCAGTAATTTTTTTTCATTGCAATTGTTAATTGGAGAAAAGGAGATGGTAGGGAGAGCAATTAGGGAGTTAGTTAACCGCTGAAGCTAAAGGAGGGTCACCTGCTTTAGCTCACCTCCCTCAATTATACTTTCATGCTACAATTTTCGAGTTAAGATCCAATGAAATTTTCTTCTGAAGACTTTCTCGAAATTAACTAACCGGTTAATCGCATTTTCACCTTCCCCTATCCTTCTTCCCAATCCTTGATATTCCTGGCAAAGTGCTGTGGATTATAGATTTTTTTTTCTGGAATACGGATTAAAAAGGTTATTATTGATTGACTTTTGAAATTAATTATGTGTTTTATAATATTTGATTTTCTTATTTTCCGAAACCTATCTAAAGATATACAAGGTATTCCTTTTAACTCGTGATGGTTCCAATGGATGTCAGAAAAGTTCGCTTGGATTGAAGGATGAACCACAAAAATAATTGCAATTGTTTATGTGTAAAAGAAGGATAAAAACTTTTCTCAAATATCCATCTTCGTTATCAAACAATTTAAAAAAAAAAAAAAAATAGCTATCCTTTTAAAAGAATCAATCACTGTTTGATACAATTTGGTCAAGAAAAAATATGTGAAATGCTGAAAACTAAACCTCTAGTGCTGTCACAAAACCAAAAAGGTACTAACACAATAAACAGATATTTTATGAGGTGTCGGGGACTCTAAATACAGGTTCATTAAAAAACAATAATCTGGGTAACACTCGTTTTAAAAAAATATCGATTAATGCTGGTGGACCTGTCACTTGTTTGACATTTTACTGCGATAATGCGCCCATAATTAATGTTAGATTAGGAGGATCATGTGCACATTTGCACCTTCCTGCCAATTTTTCTTTTCTCTTACCGTTTATGAATATTTTTTTCAATTATATCATGCGTGTGATTCGTGTTGATCCTCAATCACTAGATTTACTTTTAAAATATCAACAACAGGAAATATATGTTTTGCTTTGGGTGGGTAGGCAAAGATGCAAATTTCTTTGACTCTAGATCTCTTATTCTTAAGTATAGAGAATAATCTCTTTATAGCCTTTTAGTATTTGTCAAACTTCACAATTCCAAGTCCAGTTTTAAAATAAAAATTTAATCAAACTTTGTACATTGGTTGAAGTTTAACAGTAATTTATTTAGAAATCCGAAAGATTATTCATATTATTTCCTGCACAAGCAGACAAGTTCACAAACATTTACGATTTTAAAATTACTAATCAATTATTATTTATTATTAACTTTATGCCAGCATCTGTTACTAGCAGCTATAAAGATAGCAAGAAGTTTAAGAAATATATATTGATATATTTATATTGATAATGAAACAAATATGGCCTAATTAAAATTTATTAAAAGCTAAATTAGGAGATATTCTTAATAATAAATAATTGAAGATCTGATGACTCAAGATACAAAAAGGGAAGACAAAGGGAATTTGTAAAAATCCGGTATAGACACCTGCCAGGAAGTAACATCCTATGCTCCAACGGATATGTCGAAGTGAGATGGAGTTATATCGAAGGGAGAAAGGGATATAATTGCAGGGTTTGGCAACAAGATAACGCCACAAAAAGGAGGAAAAAGGCGAGAGTGGGAGGAGAAACAAAGGGCATCCGATCAAGCACAGCCGACTCGTCAACACTATAGATTCACCATCCTATTTAGTCAATAGTCTTGACTATGATCTTCAGATCAGAAGAACACTAGAGGAGTCCAGGGTATTGAGTATACATATTATCGATACATTCAGCATCAGCAATAGCAAGTATCCTGAATCTTATGAAGAATAATTTAGTATATTTTCTTTAATGAGCTCAGTTTAATTAATTCAATTATAAATTAGATTCAAGTAATTCAAAAGCGCTTATAGTCATAATTAAATTTATTTAATTAGAATTGTGTCAAGGTTGGTTACCATTTAATAAATTATAAGGTTTAATTTGTCCAATAAATTTATATAGTTTTTGTTGTCAGTATTAAAAAATAATAACCATAATTCAATTCATCATGTTATTCATATATCAATATTTTCATGAATAAATTATTTCATATTGTATTAAATTTTATTCCTGTTATTGAAAGATTATTTTATTTCATTTCAATATTCATATTAATACGAGCCTTACCTCTCATATTTTAGATTCTAATTTAAAAAGAAAATAAGTGTATTCCAAGAGGGATTATTACCTAGACTATATATATATATATCCATATACCCACATATATTTTTTTTTTACGAAAAAATCAAATCCAGAATTGACTGGGATTTTGAAATGGCCCATCATTTACAGTTTTGGATAAGATAAACAAATGAATATCTGTTAGAGGAAGTCGGGACCTGATAAATGGGAATCAAAACAGAATAAAAATCAAGGAGTAAAATCAGAAAAGGGGCAATTGAACGGCTCCCTCCCCCCACTAATCCTAATTATCAAGCCAGATGATCAATCACCCTATAATTATGAAAGAAATTGAAAATATTTACCTCCGGTTAGGGATAATATTGAGTTTTAATTTTACGAATCTTATAATCTTGAAAATTTCTTTTGTTGACCAAAAACAAAAAGAATGAATATTCTTACAAATCCTTGCAGCGTATATTTCTTCTCTTATATATAACTAGCGTTCCCCGTCGCGGCTTTGCCCGCGGGCCTTTAAAATCAATTCTGTGATCATTATCTTGGTATTGATTTAATATAATGTGTTAACTGATGTTAAGGAGATTTAGTAGAATCGGAGCTTCCGGTAGGTGGAATGTTGGAGGGGGAAGCTGCCGGCTCGGTAGAAGAGAGGGAGGCGCGCAATGGAGAGAGTTCACTAAAGCCGCGGAAACAAAAAATTGCTTACTCGTCGTGAACGCGTCATTTTTCGGCTTTAAAACATGGTTTTCGACGCCCCGTCTCGTCGTATCAAGATCTTTAAAATGAGTTCTAATTAGATATTTTTTCTCGAAGTGCAAAAATAGGTGTCCGTTAGAGTTAAACGACAATTTCGCCATTTTTGGAATTCCTTTCTTAGTGGTCACCTACATCGCGTTTAAAATCTAAACGCTGCTCTGCGTTGATTCTGTCAGTCAGGACAAAGCCTCTTATATATAGAGAGATTAAGATGTGTAGTATAATCGTCCATTGAAGGGGTTAGCATTGGTAGCAAATTTTTTATTTTATATGTGTTGCGGTGTAAGAAGTGCTGGGATTTCCTGTAGCCCAACTTGCCCTTCTCAAGTGTTGGGGAAATCCTGGCTCGGAGTTCTACAGTTCATATTACTAGACCTGCGTTAATTTTTACTTTATTTTACATAATTAATTAAGAACTACATATTTTTTTTAAATCTCACTTTGTTCCTATTCCTATAACCATACTTATATTATTCAATTCATTTGTATTTCCTGTAAATGTGGTGTTATTTACATGAATTTATAATTATTAACAACGTCTTTCATTGAGGCTAGATGTAACATTACTGCAATTATTATAAGAAAGAATTCAATCAGTTTCGTTATTATATGTGATGTATTAGGGTTGAAAATTATAACAGTGGTTGGCGGAGACAGATGTTATGTCATTCTTTAGTTTATATGTAGGAGAACACGGAAACAAAGCCGTATTTCTTCGATGGAAAATACCAATGTGTTTAAATAAATATTAAGGAGGCAGAAAAACCTAAAATTATAAAAAATAAAGATGAGCGCGGTATAGGGTTTTCATGCCCAACTTAATTCATTATACTTTCAATCAACTGACCATTCCCAGCTTTCATGATAAGGCCTTTCTTCTTCAGTGAATAATCTCAATTGTTTTAAATATATTGAATATATTTAATGAGCTGTTATTGAGCTAGTGACAAACAATAAATTCATCAGAGTAATTGATTACGACTAGTAATCAAAATTGTTCAGTTAAATTTCAATTAAAAAATATTGATTCTACATCATGATTCATTTTCATTCACACCAAAATATCAAATTTAATGTGTAATTATTATCTTTTGTATATTTTAAAATCATTTTAATTACTGCAACAATTATTTAAAAAAAATAATTATGCCATACAATATAATTTATAAAAATTCGCTAAAGCAGATTCGACTTTCACCTAAATATGGAATCAAAATATCGGTGAAATAAAATTGTTTTTCTTTTTGTTTTTTCTTGGAATAATAAAAAATAAAACCAAAAAGTGGTTAAATCTATTTAAGAATTTATACAGCGATATCTATAATATTAATCTATTTTTATGCTAGAATACAAAGTAGAGATAGATGGAGAGATTATTATTATTAGAATAAATATTGTATATTTGTAGATAGACTCTGAATGGGGTGGTTCGGCGAAAAGCAAATTATGATTAAATAAACAAATAATGTTATACAAGCACTAGCTGATGCAATAGTTTAAAAAAAACCAATAATATTTGATTTATCTTATTGTAATAATAAAAACCATAAATTAGATAATATTAATTTATCGGATTTAGATAATGCAAAAAAAAAATCGTAAATACTCATAAGTAAAATAGTATGTCCTAAACTTTATATCAGGAAAATATCATACAAGTACTTGACACCTAATCCACCATGGGTTGATTTTTTTTTTTTTTACCGTTGAGATTCATTTGCGTTAAACATATTTTAGTGAGAATAAAAGTAGGCAATAGGCTATTTACTGATGAAGACTTCTAGAAAAGGGAAAACATATGACTATTGACATATTTCAGGTTAAATAGCCGCGTTTTGGACACCATCGATAGCTTAATTGCTAGAGGAAAGAAAAAGAACTAAAAACCCATAATAATCCTTACGATGAAAACAACTGCCAATAATGGTCAAAGGAAAGTTGGAAAGTGGAGAAGGGAGAATGTGCAAAGAATCCAAGCAACAAGTAGAAGGAAATGAAAGTGATGCATTTTTTATCTTGAGCCTTCCAAGGAAAGTAGTTGCCAGATTAGCAACTTGCCTTCCATTTTAAAAGCTTTTTATTATTGAACTCCCTTACATTGTATTCCCCCTTCCCCCCACCATCTTATAAATCATTTTTATCTTCAAATAAAACATGCGTTGAGAAGACATTGTTTTTCCTTCTTTTTTTTTTTTTCTTTTTTTCAAGATAAGTTGTAATAGGTTTTTACTCTGATCTCTACTGTGTGCTACCTATCCCTACTATCACTCTTTCTTGGAATTATCTTTTATCTTGGAGTAGGCACAGAGAAACATCGATCGATGTTCAATAATCAAAACATCAAACAAAAAAACAGTAATGTTCCTAAAAATTGATGGTTTTAAATTTAACCTAAAAGCGCCTAAAATTGTTCAAAAATCAATGTCGCATTCAAATGATATAGGAAGGTATTTCTGGTGAATATTTTTAAATGATTTTGCTAGCAGTAGGAAAGAGCAGGGTTGGTTGGCAACAGTTTTCACTTTTTTGATTGTTGAGTCGTTCCTGTTAATATAATCCCAATGGGGCTGATACCACTGTAAACTCCAAGTATTAGAGTACTTCAAGTATTTTTTTCACAACATAATATTTAATACAAAGATCATAGAAAATCGAATAATTCGTCAATCCAGAGTATGCCAATTAACCCCCTGTGTGGGGCAGGTTGGCCTAGAAAGTGGGGTTGTTTAGCCATATCATTTAAGTACTGCCTGATACATATTTTTATTAAAAGCTGCACTATAATGGTATAATAATTTTGAATCGGTTTTTATCAGCTTTTAAGGGAAAATAGAAGAAGATAGAAGTTTAGAATGTTGTGACTTTTTGCATAAGAAAAATTGTTTTCATCTTCCTCCCTGGAACTAAAGATAATTGGTAGTTTCACTTGTGATTATGTTTACCTTGCTTTTGTGAATTGCTACTGCGCCAAAAAAAAAGTTGAAGAGAGCCAACTAACCCCACAGGAGAGATCATATGAAAGATGGCTGCCAGGACAGGGGAGAACACTCAAACAAGAAACTGGTTAGTCGAAAGGTTAGGTTTTTCAAAGGAGTTTGGGGCTATGTGAACAGAATCGGAGTCAAATGTTTTTCCATGCCTTTAAACCAACTTTACTGAAAATATAAAAATTTACTTACATGTTGTAAAATCAATCAATGAAGCACACTCTTATCTACTCTGTTAGCATCGGATTGAAAACTCAGGACCAGACTCCCGAGGTCTAGCAGGCCACATGGTACAATGGTGGAGCCTTCAAAACAGGTGTGACGGAAACTATAATCCAATGGCCAACCTACCCCCTATGCCAACTAACCCCGCTCTCCCCCTACATTACCTTTACAAACATTATGAAATAGCGTTTTCTTAAAATCCCATAACTTGTGTGCTATTAACTGTCTTACAGATAAAACGCAGGATGAGCTATGCTGAAATTTTTCTTTATTTTTCTTTAGTATCGTTATGAATATTTGCATGATGACAAGAACAAAGTGTAGGATATTATTGAGAATATATTTTCTGAAATACAAGTATAAAAATCTGGTGCGATGCGCGCAACACACTACTTTCACTTACCAACTTACTTACATTAGAAATCGACATGTTTTTTTAATTGCCATTTTTATAAATAATATAAAAAACATGACTTGATTTTGATTAAAAATGATTAATTTAATCAAAATCATTAAAGCCGTTTTTGAGATATTCCAAAAAAATGTAAAAATTGGAAAAACAAGTTATGAAATAAAGAGCCCCCTGCATTTAACAAATTTTGATGAAATGTGTCTGTCACATTATGAGCATATACATACACCAAATATCCAGTCTGATAAAAATCATTACAGCCGCTGTTGAGTAAATAAAAAAAACACGTGAACATAAGAAAACGTTTATTAAATGAAGTACCCCCTCCGTTTCACCAATATTGATGAAATTTCGGCTGTCGCATCGCGGGCATATACATACATCAAATACCCAGTTTCATCAAAATCATCAAAGCCGTTTTTGAGAAAATAAAAAAAAACGTAAACATTAGATAAAATTCTTTAAGTAAAGTCCCCCCTCCGGTTGATCAATTTTGATGAAATTTTTACAGTCGTATCTCGGGCATATACATACATCATATACCCAGTTTGATCAAAATCGTTAAAGCCGTTTTTGAGTAAATAAAAAAAACACGTGAAAATGATACAAAATTTATTAAATAAAGTCCCCCCTCCGGTTAATCAATTTTGATGAAATTTTTACAGTCATATCTTGGGAATATAAATAGATCAAATACTCAGTTTAATCAAAATCGTTAGAGCCGTTTTTGAGAAAATCGAAAAAAAACGTAAAAAGTTATTAAATAAAGTACCCCCTCCCTTTGAGCAATTTTGATGAAATTTTTGCTGTCACATCGCGGGCATATACCTACACTAAATACCCAATTTCAGGTTCCCACGGTTTATAGTTTTTGAGCTAGTCTGTTCACACACACACACACACACACACACACACACACACACACACACAGACCATTTCGCGGGACTTGGTTATTTCGACTCAGGGGGTCCCAAAACGTGTATTTCCGTTGAAAACCGGAAGTCGAAATTTTTCACGATCGCAACACTTCCACTTACTATATATTTCATATATAGGTAAGTGAAAGTAAAAATGGATATTCAACGGCAAGGTTGTGACCTAGATAAATCCAAACCTAGTTAATTAATCCAAAACATGGATGTCTTTAGATCGATGTTTTAAGTTGTCTCTTTTTTTTAATGGAAAAGTGCCATTGCAAAAAAGTGCATCTTAATAATAATTTTAACCTTAACGTCAAAATTAAAATAAAACAAAAGGGGCTCACACTATACTTTACAAATGAAAACCGAAGAAAGGTTCTGGTTCGCCAAGAAGCGCTCTCATTGGCTATCAGTCGCAGTTTGTCCCGTTCTCCCTCTTGCATTCATCTCTTTTCAAGCTAATATTTAACGAAGCTAAAAACTAGGCAAAGTTAATTTTACTTTTTACTATTGTACTTTTTCAAAAAAGAACAAAAAATCAGGAAAACTAAAATCATCTACTTTAAACTATATTATTTGTTTAATAGTCGGATTAGAGGAGGAAGTTTGGTTGAAAACGAGTGAGTTCTGAGAGTTCATAAACTGATTATATTAGCAGGAATTAATTCGATTAGTTATTATTAATTATTAGATAATTACTCTGGAAACTGAGAGCAAGGTAAGGTGTATTATGCATCAAGGATCTCTGGAACAGTTTCCAAGTAAACAGGGACGTTACTGAATGTTGGAACAGCCAGCTTCTCTCCATAAACACTTAATACACAATACATCGCCACAGTTCAAATTCATCAACCGAGCAAATAACAGAAATCGTCTAATAATAAAATGTCAAACCAAGGGCCGAAGATCGTTTTCATGAGAACATATTTTTACTGAAGATATTTTATATATTTTCCTAAAGAAAAAATGGATCCGTCCAAATTTATTCCACCTATCACTTATATACAACTGTTTACTTATTTTTGCAGAAAAAAAGATTCGTATCTTTAGAATAAAAAATTAATTGAATTTTTATATCTGGAGCGGAGTAGTCCAAAAGATTTACATTAATTTACTACCAATCATTATAATGGGATCCTTGTTAAGGTCAATATGTTATCAAGACCGAGACTTTGAAAGTGAATCCTATCAATCAAATTTAATTTCGAGACTGGAAATAATGCTAATTTCTTTGTGAATTCGAAAAGAAATCGGCACGAAATCGAACATCGATACAGATTAGATTAAATTGTTAGATTTGGGCAATCAACAACGCGGTTATTACGCCCTTCCATTACTCTATAATATTATAGCAAATTGCACTCTTATCCTTTTTAATATTTACTGTTAATTTAATATATTATAATAGTATTTTAATTTTTAATGAATTATAGTTTTTCAAATATGAGGATCTCTTTTAAGAGTTTTATAATGTTATCCGCAGCTTTGGTAGAATCATTTAATGCCTCTGAAGTGTTACGTGGAATATTAAGTTTTGTAAATTGTTCTTTGTATCTGCTACAGTCTTCTATAATATGTTTTATCGTAAGGGGTGTTTTGCAGGTTTCGCATGTTGGTTGAGCTTCTTTTGTTATGAGGTAAACGTGGGTGAGGTTCGTATGTCCTATCCAAAGCCTTGTCAGTACTACCTCTTCTCTTCGGTTCCTTCGAAGGGAGCTAATCCAATTTCTAGTTGTAGGCTTAATGGATTTAAGCTTATTAAAGGGAGGGACTTGGCAGACCACATGGATTGCCAACAACTCTTTATTCTCTTTTTGAGCCATGATCTCACATCATTTGCCTCATATATTTGCAGTGCTGGGCCAGTCATGATTGCTGCTTTGCTGCCCTGTCTCCTATTTCATTGCCTGAAATTCCTGTGTGAAGAATAGAAAGTTTGCCGATTTGTTAAGATCCGATAGAATATCCAGATAATTAAGGATTTTTTTCATTATCTGGCCTTCTCTTGTGCGTTTTTGAACAGCTTGTACGGCTGATAATGAATCCGAACATATTAAAAATTGTTTTGCATTGCTGTCAATAGCCAGATAAAGAGCAGTTGCAATCGCCTGTAATTCTGCGGAAAATATTGTTACCAAAGGAGGTAGTTTGTATTTTTTGTTTATTGTATTTGTTTGGACTACATCGCAGCCAACATAGTCATTGCTTTTTGAGCCGTCTGTATAGATAATTTCATAATTGTTGTATTTTTCCTTGATAAAGGAATCAATGCTCAATGTAGATGCATTGACATTAACATCGATACATTTAATGCATTGCGACATTTGACAGATTTATAAAATGGTGTAACTATAAATGATAATCCGTCCATTTTTACTAATTCAAAATTATACATCAGCGATCCAGTATCTAACAAAAAAACTTCTTTGTATGGTTGCGGGATATTTCTATAGCCAAAGAAGGATGAGCTCATCACAACTCTTCTCTACTCCGTCCTTTCTTTCAGAGGAAAAGGAGGCAGTCCCAAGGGTAACGGCACATCTCTTCCTCGGCCAATTACAGGTAATTGGGTAAAAGCATTGAGAGAAGACATAGAAGTGAGGGAATGGGCGCGGGAGGACAAGCTGCAACGACTCCACGGGGGAAGCTAGCCGAGACAGAAGGCACTATCCTCCCTAACAGCTGCCTAAATGCCTGGGAATAGGCTCCACTAGCAAATAGGCTAGTCAGCTATAGAATTCGTCCAAACCATCAAATATTTATTCATTACCAAGCTCCTTTCTCTCTTCACACAAGCTCTAATTATGTATTTAACCTTTCATTATGAACTTCATATCTAATCTAAAAGTGTTAATTTCGCCAACCTTTCCATAATATACTTTTACAGCATAAGAACTTTTTCTTTTATCACTACATCCGTAACAAAGCTCTTAACGAGAAGACACTTGGGTTATTGAAATATTGATGATAACAATACCTCCAGATGACAGAGACGAGATCTCATTGGTCAGTCCAAGATGGAACAATAGCCGTCTTTAATCAGTGCTGTGCCAAGGGGGGGGGGGGTTCAAAGCTATCGGCCCATCGATTGGTCATCGCCATTGACCAATGCTTACTTAGCCTGAAATTGATGCCCTTTTACGTGGTGTGGAACATGGTCCTCTCACGGCTTGATGAATAAGTCATCGACATTGTTGAGAAGTGGCTGACAAGTGTGACATGACCGGATACTGTTACCACACCCAAAGCAGTTTCCATTATTCAATGAGTTCCTCTATCGATTTTGGCATGATGTTGACAGGGGCATGTAATAATCAGTGACAGTGATTCGGTGATTAGTCCTCCTGCATCAAAAGCGAATTCCGCGAAATTCTATCATGAAAGTGAGAATGCCACTATACATTAACGAGACGAGAGCTTAACTATCAATCAATCATAAAAATTATATTCAGGTAAACTACCAAACTAAATATAGACCAGTCTTAAAATCATAGTTATTACTCAAACTAATGTATAATAAGTCAGTTATCAACAATCCATCCATAAACTTAAATAAATCTATTATATAAATATATATGAGCATATCTTAAAAATAATTAAGAAAATAAATGTGTGAAATATTAAGAATATGATTCAGTGTAAAATAAGTCTTTACGCGTTTAGCAGTTGGCACAGCGCTCATTAATTTTTTTAGAGATACTTTATCTAAGCCTCGAAACTTTACAACACATTAAGCTATTCAGCAGGCTACATTCGGCTTATTATATATTATGTCTAGTACACTATGTTTACAAATTATTTAATATTCAATTCAACATTTATTTCTACCTGTTTTGACATCTAGGACTCAATATAACGACGTACTTTTTCGTAGAAATACCCTAATCTGTCTGCTTTCCAATTCTGATGTCAAGGATTTTTTTTAATCCACAGCACCGTATCTTGCGATCACGAATTGCCAGTTTGGTTTCGTCGACACTATATCAAAACAAAAGCGAATTTTTGGTGATATTGTCATTACATCAGTGTTAAACGTTTTTTTTCGAATAATCGAGAGCCGGATTAAGAAGGTACTGCAATAGGTAATTATATTTTTAAATAAATAAAGCTATAGACAAATTAACGCTAACGAACATGTTTGCTGAATTGAGCATATTAGTGCCAATTAATTTGAATTTATTATCGATTTAATTTATTATATAATTATCAATAATTTTTATATGAAATAATCATAGGGCTCATCGTGAATTAAGACATGAAATAAATGACAGGTGCCTAATCACCACGGTTGTTAATTGCTAATTATTAAAAGGATTACAAATTATACCGCATGATTATATAGTCGCTGCTGATAAGAAACACGCAAAGCTCAAAACAGACAAATGCATTTTGACGTGATATCGTTCGTCGTGATGGCCCACTTCAAACAAACCACAACGAATTTATTATAACGAAACAACCTAGATAAAATTCATTTTTTTTTTTTTTTGCTTCTATATTCTATTTGCATACTATGAAAATGTACGACTTACAGCAATAAAACAATATCCAAAGAAGGATTTTTATGAACATTTGGGTACCTGGGGGTTGTAATCCAGCCTTAAGGGTATCCTTATCAGAGGTGATGACTGGAGGGGGTTAGGGGGAGGGGGCATTGGGCCCAGTTTCAATTTGATAAGCCGCATTTTTCTGGCAAAATTATCAAAACGCCGAATTTGATAATCAATATTTTCTATGAGACTTAACTGATTTTAACTTTAATGAAGTTGTAAACCGCTTTTATAGTAAGTAGAAAGCAATATTGTGTAATGCGTAGTTTCCGAGTCGTAAGAAAAAAAAAAGCAAAAACATTGGCTTAATTTTCTATTTTAGGTTGCCACCATTTGTACCGGATATGTCTAGCAGGCTTTAACACGTTCACGACGGAACTGTTATTAATGCACTTCGCCAATTGACGGCTGAACGTGATGATTTTCACTCTATCGTACGGTAGTTATTCAAAGGCATTTTGGAGTATTGACAATCCAACAATAATAAAACAAACAATACAATCCTACCTCGTTATGTATCGTCGTTGAAAGTTTTGTGATTGACTAAAGTGTTGTCTTTATTATTTCTGAAATATGGGGTTAATTTTGTTCATTTTAATTAAGTTAACTCTTTTTATTTTTAGTTTGTTTTTATTTTGTGTAGGTTTTTTCTTATTCCTTTTATATGGCTTTCTTTTTATTTATTAATTTTTTTTAGTTACTATGATATTTTATTTTGCATTCTCAAGTCCAAATTAAAATGCTGGGATAAAATACCATTCGATTTGAGGTAAAGACTCCGTATTTCGTACATTGGCGGATCCAGCCCCCCATTTGGATTTTTTTTTTGTCATTTTAAGATAGAATTTAACTTCAGTATAAGTAAGGAAGTAAGGAATAATGCGGAACAAATAGAATGTTAGTTGTGAAAAAGAAAGATAGAGGTAATAAAGCTGATTGATAGATCCATGGGAAGTGCTGTGGGGCTGGATTAGCCCATGATTTCGTACTCCAGAGTAGCTCTGTTCTGACAATATATATTCATATGGTTGCTGTCAAAAACGCTATTTAGTTGTTTCATGAGTTAAGGCGTCTGCGTTGCTCTTTGGTAACACTTACTCTGATTTTTCATATGTATTATATGTAAGCTGGTTGCAAACCATATGTTTTTAGACGAGTTATTAATTTGTATTGTTGCATGGTTATGGATTTTCTATCTAGATGTAACAATGGATTTTTAATCAATTGGTGTTTTTGGCATGAGCTTAACGCCAATTTGTTACAAGATTGGATATACCATACTAAATTGTGAGTTATCGCGACACACTTTTTATATGTTGACTAAAAAAGAGTTAACTTAATTTAAATGAACACAATTAACTTTATAAAGTAATAAATAAATACATAAACAAGGAAGAAATAAATACATCACAAATGATTAGCTTAATAATATATGTTTGGTTCGTTTGTGAGTGTAGCGTTTGAGCGAATTTTTGTTATAGTTTCCTATTTCTTGTATTAATGGGTTTGTAGAGGCTGTTGTATTTTTGAAATATGGGGTTAATTGTGTTCATTTTAATTAAGTTAACTCTTTTTATTTTTAGTTTGTTTTTATTTTGTGTAGGTTTTTTCTAATTCCTTTTATATGTTTTTCTTTTTATTTATTAAAATTTTTTAGTTCAGTTTTATTTAAAATATATGTTTAGGGCGAGCTATAAACTCAATGATCTTTGCATTGTACCTACGAGAAGTAAAGTATATCTCCACTATATTATACAAATAATTACTAATTAATTTGTAAAAATAATTTTAATAATTATCTTTAAAATTAAAGAAAAATATAATGAAAAAATGAAAACAATAAATATAAGCTGTTCATTTATAAACTATTTTCCAGTTTCATATTATTTGTAATAATACTGCATTTTGTATTCAGTCATAAAAATGACTATAAATACAGACAGATTATTTCATTATTTTCATGGTACTACCGAGTTCTATTCGTCTATATTATTTTTTAAATATTAAATTTTAATTCTCATAAATGATTTCTCTCTTGTTTGTGTATTGTTTTTTTCTGAATAACCCCGGTTTAAATATTTACGGAAGCATTTTAGGCATGGGACAGAGAGTTTTGCAGTGTTGCGATACAAAATTCATCTGCTACGCATAGCTTTGATTGGTTTAGAGGTGTTCCCCTCCCCCCCCCCCCTCACTATTGATAATTCATGTAGAATCATTTATAAACGTTTCTATACATCTTTAAAATATTCCAATATTTAATCGATCATATTAATAGCAAATGAGTTTAATAAAGAGTGTTCATTTACATAAACGATATGAAACACATGTTTCTTTCTTTTTGGAATATATATAACATGACTATATAATCATACAGTACAGTATAATTTGTAATCCTTTTAATAATTAACAATTAACAACCGTGGGGATGAGGCACCTGTCATTTATTTCATGTCTTTATTCACGATGAGCCCTATGATTATTTTACCAAGTCACAGCCTTTCTAAAGGCAATCAGTTATTGTTCGGGGAGGAATAAATTTCCATGCCCGTACCGAGTTTATTTTCATTGATAATGGGGCTCTGACTGCTCAGAGGTACATTGAGGGAGTACTCCTAGAGGCTGTAATCCCATTTGCTCCATTTATTGGTGACCAGTTCATTTTGATGCATGATAATGCACGAACGCCTCTGCAAAAATTGGAAATACTTGGAGGATGTGGGAATCACAGTTTTGGACAGCCCTGCACGATCTCCCGATAGAATATTTGTGGGATTATTTAGGGAGACGTGTCCGTTATCCTCCTCCTAGTGGCGTAAGGCAGCTTCAAGTTGCTCTTGGTAAAGAATGGGATGCTGTGCCGGTGGAGTACGTCCAAATTGTAATTCCTTCAATGCCTGACAGGGTTAGGGACCTTCTCCGTGTAAGGGGGGGGGGGGGGGTAATACCCGTTATAGCAGGCCCAATAACTTCAAGAAAATTTAATTTTAAAAGAAGTTCTAATTTCTTATTTTTTAATTATATAATTTATTTAAAATCATGTTTGTAAAATAAATAATTGTTAATGGCAGAGTTTGTTTACTCAACCTTTAAAGAAACTAATTTTTACAAATAATTTCAGAATAAATCGTATTTACTAGAATTATGGGAAAAAAATCATAGTGTTCGGTTTTTTTTTTTTTTTTTTTTTTTTGCAGCTGAGTGTAGTTACCATGAAACAAATAATTTCCATTAAATGAACAGAACATATTTATTAATTATAAACTATCGTCTGTCATTAAAGGCGTACTGTGCATGCGTGGGCTCTGTTTTATGAAATGACAGAATATTTTTCTTTTCTTTCTCCTGTATACCTTTACTTGATCTTATTTTTAGGCGTAACGAGAGAGAGCTAATTTATCGATACAAACAAAAACAAAGATACTTTATAGGAAAACAAAAAAGGCCCCCTCCCCATTTAAGCCTCCTCAGAAAACTTTAGTAATGATAAAGCTTACCTTTAATATAAGAAGACTTGATTTTCATTAAACATGACGAATTTGATCAAAATCATTAAAGCCGTTTTCGAGAAAATCGAAAAAAAACGTAAAAATTGGGAAAAAGGTTTTGAATTAAACTGCCCCCTCCGTTAGGTCAATTGTGATGAAATTTTTGCTGTCAAATCGCGAGAATATACCCAGTTTTATCAAAATAGTTAGAGCCGTTTTTGTGAAAATCGAAAAAAACGTAAAATTGGGTAAAAAGTTATTAATTAAAGTACCCCATCCGTTTGACTAATTTTGATGAAATTTTTGCTGTCCATCGCGGGTATATACATACACCAAATACTCAATTTCGTTCAGGTTCGTACGGTTTATAGTTTTGGAGCTGTTCACACATACACACAGACCATTTCGCGGGACTTAGTTATTTGGACTCAGGGGACCCCAAAACGTGTATTTCCGTTGAAAACCGGAATTCGAAATTTTTCAAGGTCGCAATACTTTCCCCTGCTATATATTTCATATATAGGCAAGTGAAAGTAAAAATTAACGTACGAAAAAAAATCGGGAATTGGATTAATGGAACTAATTGGATAATACTGAAATGGACAAGAGGAGAAAGAACTGAAACATGAGCTATCTATTTTGAGATATCAATTGACAATTAATGAAAAGAGACGTTAAAACGCACAACAATGATTGGCATAAAGAAACTATTTCTATTAACAGCTCATACCATTTTCCTACAGAAATGGACGCCCTGAAAAGGCATATACATTAATTCATGTAAAAGAAACAAAATATTGAAAAATGAAAACATTAGTTCATCAATAATCAATGACATGCTAATATATGCCACAAATATGAAATTGAGAGATGTTCATGATATTTATGCAAACATCAATGTACTTTAGGATTGAACAAAAAGTCCAAATCGAAGAGTCAAACACAGAAAAGTTATCAACTGTTCAAAGTCTATCTAGAAAAATATTCCGAGAAGGTGCATCCTAAATACTTAGAGTATAAAAACATGGACGACTCGAGAAGAAGATGAAATTGTATCTTTGTTAAAGAATTTTGCAGAACGTCAAACATTAAAAACGATACTATGTAAAAATGAAGTTGTAAGAATTACTTGACCGGGCAAACGATAATTTAAAAAATAAATAATTTTCTTATCTTTTCATGTTGTAATTCCATTAATATATTATATAATTATTAATAATAGCGTGCATATTTTATCTTCGTAATGTGCAATGAGTAAACAGAGTTCTGGTTTCAACAATTTCGAATGTATATAAGTAATAAAAAGTCACTTTAAGGGTATTCCAGTTAATGAGATGGAAGAAAATAGTTTTGGCCAGTTGATCCGGCCAAATCTCCTCTGTGCGCCGGATCGGAAACAATAAATAGTTAAATATGTATCTTTTATTTATTCGGAAAATGAGTGGGAAAGCGATGGGAGTAGCACATCACGTCAATTTAATACGCAGCTCTGTGTCCTACTCAATGAATCATGTCGTTGGGAAATATACATTACCTCTCACATAATTACCTCCGCTTATTGATCCATAAACCCGACGTCCGTATCATAATGTTCATGTAAAGGTATAGTGCATAACCTATATACATTATATATATATATATATATATATATATATATATATATATATATATATATATACACTACCAGTCAAAAGTTTAGACTCACTTGTATTTAATTCACAATCTTCAAGTTTAAAAAAATAATTGTAACTCAAGAGATATTTCAAAAATTATATGATTGTTTCGAATACAATCTATATAAATAAAGACGAAATTCTGTTTGTTTGTTTTTTTGTTTGTTCTTTATAGAAATACACACCGTTTGTCCTAAATTCTCCAAATTTCGCTTAGGGGTTCTTTCATACCAGGTGCGAACACCTGTCCATATTAAAATTGCATAACTTCAGCCAATCTCTGGGTATATTTTTTATTATTATAAAAATCGTTATGATCTCGCTTTACATGAGGTTTTTACGAAATCAACCGTTGCATTAAAAAAATATCTCATTTCTGTCCTAACGAACTTTTCTTGACCCACGGCTTTTCTAATTGTTTTTCAAGTTCCCTGGGTGAAACCGGGATATAAAGCTAGTTATAAATAAATAAAATATAAAATTATAGTTGTTACGTTGTCCAATAAATAACATATTTATTTTACAAAATCTAAGGGTGAGTCTAAACATTTGACTGGTACTGTATATATATATATATGTATATATATATATGTGTGTGTGTTTGTGTACAATGAAATTTAAAAATATGTTCGCTTGGATATTTATTACGTTGGCCACCCCTGTACCACAATGTCGACATTGTAATAGCACCCGAACCATTAGCTAAGGCGCACATTGAACTGTGTTACGAAGGTGACGCAGAGCAGAGCAGGGTAAGGCACAGTTTACTGCTGAAATTGGACCGCGCGTTTTCTTTCTAATTCACGTTTTAAAAAACTGCGCTCCCTGTGTCAACGTCTCAATGTGCGCTCGACCATAAGGTCCTATAAGCATATTTTCAAGAATGCACATACTTCACCTCAGATATAAATTAATAGGATCAACCCCAGCCAATGTGAATTTAAGTTTAAACACTTCTTACTGTATGAATCAAAACTCAGGTACGCCTAATTAACCATTTCAAGTACGCCATGACTCCAAGCGCTCTGATTGGTTGTAGGATATCCTTCTTTTTTTTTTTATTAATCACTTCAAGCTTAGGTTGGGTCTTTTCATATGGCACCTACAAACTCTATTAAAGAGGTTATTCCCTGTTTAAGATGGATACAAAGATGAATTTCATTGAATTAATTTTGCTGTGTAAAGAAGAAGAAAATTTATTAAATTTATTTGAAGATAATGGTGTCATACCTAAATTTAAAAACTGTGATCTAAGGCACAATATGAAATTCAACTTTTAACAAAAAAAGTGGGTTTGCAATATGAGAAGTTGTAGAACTTAAAAAGGTTTATTCTCAAATACATAGTTTGAACAATCAAGACTACCATTAAGTAAGGCTCTTTTATTTATAAATTTTAAAGAACTTTTTTTCCAGTTTAGCTTGATATTTTTTTTCATTGTTTTGTATTGATAACCTGGTCATATGTTAATTAAAGCGATTAATTTTAAAGTAATCATTTGTTAATTAAAAGTAACTGGCAGCCTTAATGTAGAAAAGACCCCTTACGTTTAATAATTAGAAAAACTATGCTGCGAATATAAGTTTTAAGAATTATATTTTTTATTAGAATACATTTTCAATTCTACGAATCACCAAAGAGGATTTAGAGTCAGAAATAAAAAATTTAAAGAATGGAAAAGCTGCTAGTCCAGAGAGTTTATGTGCCGAACTGCTCAAGTATGGAGGTGAGGAAGTAACTATGCTGCTTACCGACCTTATCAATCATATACTTGAAGGAGGCGATATTCCACAATAAATAAAATTGGAATACCTCACACCTATTTTCAAAAAGGGGGATAGAAAAGATTGTGGCAAATATAGAGGCATATTTGTGACAAATCCTATTATGAAGCTACTTGGCAGAGTATTAAAAAATAAATTAGAAGCCTATTTTTTTCAAACTGAGGAGCTATGTGGGTTTATAGCAGGAAAATCCTGCATTGACCACATTTTTACGCTCAGGCAATTGCTGGAAAAACAAGCAGCGAAAGCAAGGAGAGTTGATATGGTATTTATAGACCTGGATAAAGCCTATGACAGTGTCCCTCGGAAACTACTTTGGAAATCTTTGGAATTAGCTGGCATAAGTAGAGATTACATACACTTAATAAAGGAAATTTATACAAATAATAACTGCCAAATAAAAGTAGGTAGTTCCTTATCCGAGGATTTCGAGAGTAGCTAAGGCCTTCTTCAAGGATGTTATATGTCTCCGACATTGTTCAAAATTTTTATTGACACTTGCCTAAAAAAATGGACAGATAAATGTAGCCCGATGGGTATCCCAATCAATTGCACGTACTTACACCATCTATTATTCCCTGATGACCAGGTGATCATTGCACAAGATGAAGATGATGTAAGCTACTTATTTAGGAAAGTAATGGAACAATACAATGGGGATTGAAAGTGAATGAGAAGAAGACAAAATACAAGTGTACAGACGTGGGTGAAGCGAACGACTCAGTCATATCAAATCTAGAAAGAGTGGAACACTTTAGATACCTTGGATCCATATTAGAAAGTATTGGCTCTACAAAATCGGAAGTGAATAAAAGAATAATCAGTGGCCGAAAAATCATTGGTATGCTGAATTCTCTTCTCTGGAGCAGCAATATGCAGCAATATTTGCAAAAATTAATATATAGTGTACTGGTTGAGAGTATCATGCTGTATGGCTCCGAGACATGGACACTTAACAGAGCAAAAGAAAAAATACTTTTGACGTTAGAAATGGATTTTTGGAGGAGGTCGGCCAGGATTTCAAGGATAAATGTACGGCCACGTGAAAAGAATGGATTCGAATAGAATACCAAGAATGATATTTGAATGGGGGACAGAAAAAAGAAAAGGGGGAAGACCACGTATACAGTGGAAACATAAAGTAAAAGAAAGCATGGCCGGTCATGCATTGAGGGAAGAAGAAACGAAAGACAGTAAGGTGTGGAGGAAGAGATTGGTTGAGGGAAACTTCAAACAAGAAGAAATCCTTAATAATGAAAAAAAAAAAATCAATTAAAGAAAAAAAAGATCCACTAAAACATCGCAGTTTTAGAAAAATCGGCATCAATATTTCTGAAGTCGATCGCATAACCTACATGCGAGTGACTTCGAGTATAGAGAATAAGTTTTCTTTCACAATACAGATGTGATAACGTTGTAACAGCGTTACAATTATACAAATTCGAGGACTGCAAAGAAAATCCTGTGAACTTGACCATAAATTACATTCATTGAAGTAAAAAGAGGAAAGTTAAAGAAAAAGAAATGAAAGAAAAAAGGAACGAGGAAAAGAGAAAGGAACTATAAAACAAAGGAGAGAGCATGGTAGATGCTGAGAACTTTTGCAACTGGAGTCAGAGATTTCAAAGTTTGAAAAGTGTGGAAAGTAGCTCTTAATTATGACCACTCACAAAAAAAATAATATTAACTCCTTCACGGTGGCCCTTATCATAACTTACTTCCAAAAGCCAAGTTGGCATCTTATCCGCCCCTACATTCGCATCTTGTCGCACTCTCCTCAGCTTTTGGAATCCTTATCCTACCTGTCAGGATTAATTAAAAGAAAAATTTTAATCCTCACCTAACTTCCTAAAAATACCTCCGGGAAGGATGAAGGCGGTGGAAGTATTTCATAGCTAACGTTTGGATCGGAAGTGTGATTAGGGATCATTATAGTTGAAATCAGTTCAATCGTGATTCGACTGTGAGATCGATAGACCCCCCACGGGCACACCCAGCCTCTCAACAGTGATATATCATAATTAAATAATTAGCTAAGGTGGAAAACCTGGCGGGTCCGCGTGATTTCGTTTAGATCATGACCTAGCAGAACTCTAGGCAAAAAACCTTGAAAAAAGTTGGAGGGAACACAAGACCCTAATGAAGTGTAATGAAACTTTAACAGCAAGGAAATGACTGTATCAGTGTAAACTGACCTTAGAGGATCTCTCAATTAAAATTATCCATGAAAACTTTCATATTCCATTTATAACAGAGTTGGCCTGGAATCGATGTTCTTTTTATCCCAAACTCTTTGTACACCTAAACTTTCTAGTTTGTAACTTTTCATCCTGAACTGTTGCAGACAACCCTTCGAACGTATATAATATCCTATTGGAAGGCAATTTTATTTTTTAACAATAAAGGAAAAAAAAGAAATATTCGTAACATAAACTTATTGAAACACACACACATACAAAAAAACTACATATTTTCCCGATGATAAAATAATATTCTATAATACATACATAAATTATAAGAATAAATACGTCCCTTAACAAGGTAATGTTCTCAATAAGTATAGAATAATATTTATCGTGAATAGTTTAAATTTTTAAAAGGGGAATTCCTATTTTACTTTAATCCACTGAATAAAACAAAAATGATTTCTCAGCATTGCTTGAACTCTGTATATACCAGGTCAGCTTAAACATTATTTTGAGATTAATATAAACTATTCGTTGGAAAAAAACAGTGAAATTATTCGATTTATTTACCTGGCAACAAATGAGAAATTATTGAAGCAAAACATATTTCAGTGTAAAATTTAGCTTTGGATCGTGATTAGCTTCGAGAAAGATTAGGTAGATGAAGCATTGATTTTTTTCTTAATGATTTTGTCACAATCACAACTACAAATACAAGCAGCTGTTTTATAATATCAAAAGGTAAATAATCTTAAATTAAAGTTCCTAAGAGATAACCAATTTTAATAGGTTATCCGATATCCTTGAATCAACGTTTAACTTCGAAGGGTAAAGATTTTTTTAATGATCGTTATTTCAGACAATACAATTTTAATTCATTTCTTTCTTAAAATTATATATACGTAAAGAAAATATATTTTTTAATTTATTTAATTTTTGCTGTGGACTTGAGTGAGAGAAGTGGAAGGTTATTTGTATTTATGAATTGAAACATATGGTTTAAGTGAATCATAATTTGATTTAAAATATTGTGAGTGATTTGAAATGTTATTAACGAGTGCTTATCTAAGAATAAACTTTTAATGACGTTTCCTTTTTTACAGGTAAGTGTTTAGGAAAATGTTTTAGGAATATTAAGTTTAATGTTTGAGAAACTTTATTTGTAATTATTAAAAATAAAAATCCTTTTTTACAGCTCAACAATTGAAAGTTTATTCATTGGAACTTCCTTATAGGGGAGAGCGGGGTTGGTTGGCAACAGTTTTCACTTTTTTGATTGCTCAGTCATTCCTGTCATTATAATCCCAATATGGCTGATACCACTGTAAACCCCAAGTATTAGAGAACTTCAAATATTTTTTTCAACAAACAATATTTAACGCTATGATCATAGGAAATTTAAGAATTCGTCAAGCCAGAATATGCCAATTAACCCCCCGTGTGGGGGAGGTTGGCCTAGAAGGTGGTGTTGTTTGGCCATCTCATTCAAGTACTGCCTGACACATATTATTGTTATTAAAAGCTGCACTATAATGATATAATAATTTTGATCGGTTTTTAACAGCCATTAAGGGGAAAATTGAATGAAAATTGGCTGCATTTTACCATACGGCTGCATTTATTTCAATTGAACAAAATTACATTACATTTCAAACAGCAGATATTAAAAAAATGTAATGGCTTAGAAGCATCATTGCGTTAGAACAATGTTAACAAATTTTTCATAAAACAAAACCAATTTAACACATCTTCAAAAACTTTAGGTAGGATAAATATTCTCTGGCCCTTCAATCGTATCATGAGAAAGTGTCTGCGGTGCACTTGTTTCATTTTCATGGAAGCCAGGTGTGGCTGGTTCATCAATAAGCTTCGATTGCGGCTGAAGGTTATCTTTTATGTCATTATCTTTTTCGTTGTTCCTAAAGATTCCGTTTAAGTTTAGACTGTCGTCTCTTTTTGCATAGGAAATATTGCTCTCCTCCTCCTCGCTAGAACTAAAGACAAGTGGTAGTTTCAACTTTGTTTACCTTACTTTTGTGACTTGCTACTGCGCCAACAAACCCTAACTGAAGATAGCCAACTAACCCCAAAGGAGAAATCATATGAAAGATGGCTGCCAGGACAGGAGAAAACAACCAAACAAGAAACTGGTTAGTAAAAAGGTTAGGTTTTTCAAAGGAGTTTGGGGCTATGTGGACAGAATCGGAGTCAAATGTTTTGCCATGCCTTAAAAACAAATTTACTGGAAATATAAAAATTTACTTAAATGTTGTAAAATCAATCAATGAAGCACACACTTCACTACACTGTTAGCATCAGACTGAAACCTCAGGATAAGACTCCCAAGGTCGAGCGGGTCACATGGTACACATTGTGGCGCCTTCACAACAGGTGTAACGGAAATTATAAGCCAAAGGCCAACCTACCCCCTATACCAACCAACCCCGCTCTCCCCTATATATATATATAATTTTATACCATATTTTCAACATAAACTTCAGTTTAAAGCATCTTAAAAATATATATATTTACATATGAACATATTCAAAAGGGTCATTGTCCCAGAATTAAGCAGTTATTTTTCATTTGTGCTAATTATGTACATAATTTTTAGTTAATTTAATAATTTTTCGTGGGTGACCACCTTATTTAATTTTAAATATTTTAGTATTGAAGAGAAAAAATTGGACTCGGCCTGGGGTCTCCCGCAAGACATGCGCAGTACGCTATCCACTGCGCCACCGAGCTCGCTTCCAAGCCGAGGCAATCTCTCCTCTTCACTGATCCCTCTCCCCTGATCTCGCAAATTTTTCGAGTTGTTAGGGGGGTGTCCACGTTTTGGCAAAAAGAGGAAAATTATTTTTTTATTTTTTATTAATTGTAAACAAAAAGAAATGAATGGTTAATTTAAATATTGAACACGATTTTTTTAAACTAAATAAAATATTATATTGTCAATTATAGGAGCCAAGTGTACAATTGCCAAGTAGAACAAATAACAATTCCGTAACTCAGGAATATTTTACACATTCATTTTTACTGTACATTGTATTTTTAATGAAGGGAACACTAAAAAAATATTGCATTACATTACTATTGTCCTGCAAATAAGTTATAATAGTTGAAAATCAAACATTTTTTGAAAATCTCTCCAAGAATAGAAGACAATAGTGCCGGACCGGGAAATAAACAATAGTAAAGACAAGGCTCGAATTTTTTTTGCGTAAACCCTCTCCTCCAATTTATGATTTATACGTTGTATGTAGGATCTAGTGTTTCCACCTGCTTTTAGAGTGCGCTGACCAACTTGGCAAACTTGTGACAATGCGCCACTTACTGTAGGAAATCTCTATTCGACCTCAATATAGCAAATTCATGCGTAGGAAAGGAACCAGCGAAATCTAAAAACATTAAAGTAGCTAAAGACCACTAAATTAATTCATCATATTTAAGAAGTTCAGTCGTCACTAATGGCCTTCACAGTCAATATTTAGTATGCACAGTCCACTTAATAGATGTTATCAACAAAATTGGTGTTATCATCTAAAACATTCGTGTGAGCTTATCTGAATATAAATATTTTTTTAGAGAGTCTACAGTAATTCTAATATATCAAAAATCTCAAAAACCAAAGAGTGATTCAAGAAAATCATGAAAAAAAAATTTACACGTAATATTTCTGGAGGATGTTTTCCGTGCCATTTATCTTAACATTTATAATTTATTCCAAATATGAGGTTACAAGAGCTATTAGACAAATAATTTACTATTCTTCCTAACCGTATTTATATTATCTTCCTTTGCAAGGAATAAATTAAGAAATTTTATGTTAATCTTTCATTTTAATTGGTTAGGTTGGGTTTGAGCCATTTCGTATAGTTTGTAATGCCCCAAATCTCTTATTAAGTTTCATGTTAAATTTACATCATGTTTTGGGATTTTCAAGAAAAAAATCGAATATAAAATTAAATTAAAATATTAACATTTTTTAATGGCTATAAAATTTTGTATTGGGTATTTGATTATAAATGCAGTTCTTGTTTGTGAATATAAATGAACATTAAATATTCATGAGTAGCTAGTCTACTTTGTTTCTTTCAAAAACAATATTTGAGCAACTTTTGTTTGGTTCAATTCTTTAATTATCCAACGATTTAAAAAAGTCATTTTCAAATTTTATTTTTAGCTCATGCAATATTTATATGAGTATAATTATAGAAATCAGGACAAACTTAAATGGGTTTGGAAATTAACAATTTTCAAGCATTAAGCGAAAATCATATATTACCCCGAATATTATAATGAGATGTAATTTCAGAAGGGAAATTATTTGATGTAATTATTAAATAAATTCTTGGTTGAGATTTGATGAAAAACGAAGGATTGCAAAACAGTGGTGTTATAATAATTAATGATTTTTTTTTACAATATAATAATTAAAGATTTTTTAATTATAATTATATTTAAAGATTTTTCAATATAAAATAAATAAGATTATTATAGAAACGTTTTATTTGTTTGAGGCCAACAGATCTTATCTAATTGTAAGTATTAACAAGATCCTTAATTAATGAATGATATTGTAACGTAACTCTTATATTATTATATCATAATATGCGATATTATAATTAAAGTTTTTTTTTTGGTGTTTAGAAATGGTTTGTATACAACACGGAACATGTAAAACAATAATGTTAGCTAATTTTTCACCATGAGCAGGCTTCATTCCGCCAAAATTATAGCCTACAAGGCTCGCTTTTAGATCGATTTCTTTTTTTCTTTTTTTGACGTGTTTGAAGCAATAACTTTTAAAGGTCTGTGTTACGTGATGTTTGTAATGAGTCGTTCCTGGTCACGTCAATCACCCCTAAGACGTCACCTCTATTTTGTGACTTAATTTCATTTTTTTATTTTTTTTTTATATCGCAGTGTAGCACAGATATGATCAATTTATCAATAAAAATAAACAGAAATATTACAGATACTTCTTTTATGTTATGGGATAAGGGGAAAAGGCAATTTCCAATGTTAAATAAAATTGGGCTCGGCTACAAGTTAATAGGTCAATCTGAGTAAGAGGCACAAATTACCGAGAACATTATGAAAATGCAGCTCCATTTCGCAAACCCGAAAGCCTTTAAATGTCACGCGCGTCCCACATTTTATTCAAATGTGAAGGGAATTTTCTTTAATCTTGAAATTTTTGCGTATAAAAATTCAGGGTCCTCTGAGTCATCTATGAAGTAAGACTTTAACAAACTAACCATAGGGAAAATTTCACAATTAAATCCACAGGGTGCCAATAACTAGATTTGGCACTTTTAACAATAAATATTGCCATATTGTAAAACTATTGAACTATTGTCCCAAAAAAACCTCTTTAGTCTTTATGAGGATAGATAATGAGGAACTATAGGAAGTTTCTATTTGATCCCTTTATAAAATGTATTTTTTTAAATTTAACCACAGAAATGTAGTCTTAAGGGTGCCAATAACTGTACGGTTTACCCAACATATTCTGTTCTGGAAATAAACTGTATTTGTGTAAATCATTCAAGTATCGATGATCACATATTATTTGCAATTACTAAAAAATAAATTAAATACCTTACAGTTATTATTACTGTTTTCTTATCAAGTTTACTTATATTTATAAGTAATATTTATAACTATACTAAAATTAATATTAATTAGTGAATGACAATGAGCATAGTTAAATAAAAAAAGAAATTTTGATTTATTCACTTAGGGACAAATATGAACTTAATAAAGAAAGATATACTTCAGTATATTACTGAATTTCACAGGTTCAGACCATGATATAAATAATTCTCAATTAAAAAAATTAACTTCTCTTCCATATTCAGAACAATACAAAAAAATATTAGCAACACTGTAGGGAGGGATTGTTACACCTCGAAAAAATTTCAATTTTGGTTCAAGTTCCTTATATACCGCCATGCTAAATAAAAGAAGAAATAAAAATGAAATAAAATAAACAAGGCTAGTATTGTTCCGAAATTTAGCGTTCCTTAAATATTAAAAGGGGACAGAGAACAATGAGGGGGCCGGAAAAAGTGGAAGACTTAAGGCGAAACCAAGACCGTGACCTCCCCCCCCCTCCCCCTTTCTAAAATAAAAGCAACTCCTTTATTAATAAATCCTTTCCGTCTACATCCATGCTTCCTATAACACACCTTTATTTCACATCTAGGTGTCAAAGGTTACAATATCACATCCTACTTACTTTCAGGCATTTTCAGTGAAATGGAAAAAAAAAAATTACTTCAACACATGAAAACTTATTCAAATAATTCAAAAATATATTTACAATAAACAAAACGTTGAATAATAAAGATGTAACGGCAATATTTTTTCAACAACACTTTTTTTTTATTGAAAGAATTAATACATTCTGCTAGAATCAAGGGCATTAATATTAGAGCTGTAAGGACACATTCACTCAATAAATATATACAAATGTACATAAAAAAGAAGAAAGTAATAATCATAAATAAAACATAAACCTAGAAATGGGAAATAAAAAATTAAATAGCAATCAGAAAAATTAAAGAACACACATTCATACGTATTTACAATATATACATTCAGCCTAGGAAACTCCGACTCGTGCTTTGCAGCCCACTTATGGAAGGCAAAGCAAGACTCTGGGAGATCCCAGTGCTTCCCTCCAAGCCGCGTCACTGTAGTGGAGACTAGGTGAGAGCACTCAGCTTCAATCATGCCGTACATGAGTGGAGAAGCTGGTCATTGCCAGGACTCCAATAGTATTTTAGGTCTCTAGGCCACTGCCGTCTCAATCTTCTGGGAGCATTGTAGGGATGGTGGGGCATGATAGGGATTGAGCTGAAGGATTAGGATGATAGGAAAGATTCTGGTGAGATTTTGAGAATCTGGATGGGATAATGTCTAGGACAAATGGAATGTTGAGGTCGTGATGTAAGGTTTTGTTTGTGACATAATATGGGGCATTGGCTATGGTTCGAAGGACTTTGGACTGGAAGAACTGGATACGTTTGATGTTCGAAGGTTTTGCCGTTCCCCACAGTTCGACGCCGTAGGTCCAGATGGGTTTCAATATGGTCTTGTAAATTATTAGTTTGTTGTCGGTTGAAAGATGAGATGTTTTGTCTAATAGTCTATATAATTGGGCAAATCGTCGTTTAAGTTCTTGTCTTCTAAGTCTAGTATGTGGGTTCCATGTTAGTCTTTTGTCCAAAAGGAATCCCAGATACCGGACTGTGTCTGAGACAGGAAGTGGTACTGAGTTGAAAAGGATTTATGGACAAGACTCATCAACACTTAATGATGATAAAATACACTCACTATCCAAGCTAACTCCCGAAATCTACAGTTCCATTATCGTCCACAGTACTCCACTCCGCCAAGTTTTCTTAATATACATGAACGTGGATAAGACATGTATCTCGGATCCCTTTCTTTTTAGAGCAACTTATTTCGTCTTATTTAACATCAGAGTTGGGCAAAACCTTATTTAAATTACAATCACAATTACTTTCTTATTACAATAATTAGGAATAGCAGAAATATAATTACAAATATTATTATAATTGTAACTACAATTACTTTGAAACCGTTGTTATTGTAATTTGACTTCTGCAATTCCTTCTGTAACTGTTTCGTTCTATAGACATCAACGGAAAGGAACGATAATTTTTAATCGATGAGTACGTCTAACCCGATCTCTTGTATGTCTGAGAGCAGAAGGGTGACATCAACTTCGAGGAAGGCCAAAAATCGATTGTATCGCGTTTTTTTAATATTTAAAGTTTAAATAATAATTTTAAATTTTTTAAATCTGTTTTATTTAAATTTATTTTTATGAAATTGTGTCATTTCCTGCCGGACTGATGAAGTGCATCCCCCCACAAAATTTCATTGCTCGACTTTTCTTAAAAATCCTGGTATTAAAATAAGCCTTAATTAAGTTTTAGTTAACTGAAAAATGGGGTGCGATCTGTTCCACGCTTTCCCTCGATCCTTGATTTCAAAGTTAAAAAAAAAAATTCATTACTTAGAAAAAATTTGCCCACTCTCACATAAAAGTGCCTACCTCTCTCAAAAGTGCACAAATTGTGTCACCCATCTGATAATATTGAGGACCAACTATACTTCCTGAATAATAATAATAATAATAGCCTTTTATTATGTACAATTAAGCAATAAATACAAATACAAAATTAACATAAATTAAATGAACATTCATCGTCTTTGCACATAGGCCTTCCCATATCATTGGTTATAATAAGTAAAAATTATAATATAGTCTTTAATATTTATGGGAGTAATGGTCTATGCTGTCCCAGGTGACCTGCCTATTGGGGAGCGGACTTCCTGAATACTTTTATTTAAATAAAGCATTTAGGTTTAAAAATTATAAATGAATTCTACTAGGTGGAGGGGCTGACTCGCTTGTTTTTTGTTTTCGTTTCATATAGGTGACTTCACATTGCGGTGTATCTTATCTTTTTAGCTCCGAAATTCTACTTTCGAGTTTTCCTCCAAGATTTTCTTTCGAATATTTTTATGGGGAAATAAAGAAGCCTATAAAAAAATCAGAAAAGAAAATCCCGAACCATGGAAAATCTTTGAATTATTTGGCTTTTGAATGTCTCAGAAGAGACTGTTTGGAATAGACTGGATTAAAGTGAATGGATATTAGCGTAGCTAACAAAAAGCCAACATCAAATGAGAGAACCTTTTTCCACCTTTACCCACCTCCACAAATTTTTCTTTTTTATGTTTTTTGAAGAATTAAATACAAGTGGTGGCCGGGAATGATCCGCCAAAGGTAAATTCGGTCACGAGGGGCCGATTTACATTCACAAGTGTTAATGTAACCAATATCCTCGAATACGGAGCCACAAATAAGGTTTCGATATTATTTTCTTTATAGAGCATCTAAAATAACTACTCAAGTAATTCATTTTTTTATCAATTTTTGGCATTGTAATAGCTAACCAATTAGAAAAACTTTCATGGTTACCCGTTACCTTTGTTCTTCCGACTTTGCAATTTATATATATTCTATCATTCCCCGTCGCGGCTTTGCCCGAGAGCCTTTAAAATCAATTCTGTGATCATTATCTTGATATAGATTTAATATAATATGTTAACTGATGTTAAGGAGATTTAGTACAATCGGAGCTTCCGGTAGGTGGAATGTTGGAGGGGGAAGCTGCCGGCTCGGTAGAAGAGAGGGAGGCGCGCAATGGAGAGAGTTCACTAAAACCGCCGAAACAAAAAATTGCTTACTCTTCGTAAATGCTTCATTTTTCGGCTTTAAAACATGGTTTTCGAAGCCCCGTAGGGCTTACGAGTTAAACTCTTCGTATCAAGATCTTAAAAATGAGTCCAAATTAGACATTTTTTCTCGAAGTGCAAAAATAGGTGTCCGTTAGAGTTAAACGACAATTTCGCCATTTAAACCCCTTAGGGGTTACATTTTTGAAATTCCTTTCTTGTTGGTTACCTACGTTGCGTTTAAAATCTAAATTCCGAACTTCAAATTTCTATCATCAGTAGTTTTTGCTCTCCGTTGATTCTGTCAGTCAGGACAAAGCCTCTTATATAGAGAGAGATAACTTAATCCAATTAGTTCATAACATTAATAATAAAGTTTCTATCGATAATCAACAGAAAATACGATAGAAGAAAGTCATATTTAAATGTCTCATGAAACCTTAGTTGCGCAATTTTTATTTAAGTGATTACATTATGATTTTATACAGCAAAAAATATGTAAATACATTTCAAATAGTAAATTAAATATCGGGCATGGCATAAATGATATGTTTATCGGTAAAAATATAAACAATAGTAGATGCAATGTAGGCCTCAGACGCAAATAAATTCCATTAACTCAAGAAGAGGATCCTCATTCATTTGCGAAACGGTTGAGAAGTTTTGTTAAGGTCGGGCGGATTCACAATCATCGTTTAATTATTTGGCAACACGGAATGTTCTGGTTAGCTGTGGCTCATTCGGTAATTCGGGAAGAGAAATGACTCCGGAACACGGCAGATATTTGTTTCAAAATATCTCGAGCAAAGACCGCTTAAAACATTTCTAGGATTCATATACGATGTATTCCTATCAACTCCAGTATATTAGACATCATTTTTTTTTTAAATATATCATTGCTAAAGTTTATTATATGTGATGTGGTAATTGTTAGAATTAAATATCTATTAGTGATGTAAAACTATCGATAGTTTTAAAACTATCGAACTATCGATAGTTTACTGGACTATCGATAGTACTATCGAAATTTTTGTTTTTTAAAGGGGAAAAGTAATAACCTCTGCCTTTAAGCACCCTATATAATGTATAATGATTTAATTTATTAGCTATATAATTCATTTAAATGGGAAATACGAATTAAATCAAAATGATACGGTATAATTTCATTTATATTTATATATCTACTCTATTAAAAAAAACAAAAAAAAAACATCACTTTAATTTAAAAGATATAAAACTCAAATTAACTGAACAGATATTTTAACATTGCTACTCACATAAAGTATCACACGAATGTAAATAAAGTAAAAGTGAACTAAAACAATAGAACCAAAAACTAAACTAGGAAAAAGCTTCTTTAGTCATTACGAATATTAAATGCATTTAAAATAATAGAACGAATTAGCTCTAAATAAATAAATAAATTCATAAACTCGTGTAATGAATGAAAAAAAAAACTAAAGATTTGCCGGAATGACCTCAGAGTTATGCCTAGTCATGATATCATGGGCACATACAAAAATTGTGTACTGATTCGGTAAAGATCACACAGTGTGGAACAACACAATAACAATGAAAAACCGTACTCTATGATGAGAATGGAGTTCGAATGTTAAGTGGTTAACATTTTAATTCAAAGGTTACTAAAAACCTCGTCAAAGTAGTAAAATAATTATAATAAATGTTTTATTGGAGTTATCGACAAAGAAGAAAAACTAAATTTAAAATGAATTAGAAATAAACTTTTATTTGCCGTTTTTGTTAATTCAAAGATTTTCTCAAGATGGACTTCAGATTCCATACTTCTAGAAACACACACAGTTAGCATTATAAATCCGCCGCAACTGGGAATCCTGAGCACATAGTTACTTGAACTTTCCTCTAATTACAGTTTCCATGACTTTTTGATAACAGTTTTTATTGCTGCCACTACAAATCTTGATTTTGACAAAAATTATTTCAAGCTACAATGGAACCCATCGTATATATACAGAAATGTTTAACTAATTCCCTAATAAATAAGAAAAGAAGAAAATTGCAAATGATAACGTGCATTAAAAAGCTCCTATCTTGAAAAATTCCAGCCCCCCCCCCTCCGGTCATCACTAAAAACTATCGATAGTATCGATAGTTTTATGTACGATACTATCGAAACTAATATCTATAATTCTAAGAGTAAAATAAAAAAATGGGCGAACCCTAAGCCTTTACAAAGACCCGACAATTATTATTCAGAACATTTTAAAGATTGCCATGATTTTTTTCTTGTATATTCACGTGAATATTGAAACTTTTTTCTTGAAGCAACAGTTTTTGAACCCTTGTACTGGACAATGCAAATCAACAAGAATTAAAATTAATATTAGAAGCTCTATTAGGAAAAGTGATAATTAAAAAATTAAAAATAAAATAAAATATAGAAATTTGATAGGAAATCCGTTAAGTTTAAATAAGAGCAAATATTAATTTACGTAAATACAATAAAAATAATGGTTATTTGATTAACTAATTTAAATTTAATAGAAGTAACTGAGATAAACCCCATAGCCACTGAGTATTGGCTGTGTATTTGGTATAAAATGTATTATTGGCATAGCAGATTTGGTTATTGGAAAAGCGATTCGAAAAAGTAATCTTACGCTCAATCATCGACAAAATTAATTTTTTTTTTTTTATAGGTTTCTTTGATAAATTTTAGATTAATGATTACATATAGCCCATTATCGTCTCCGAACAATGTTCCTCCAAAGATAGGAAGCTATTAATGATTCTTCCTTCGTTAGCTGGTTAGAGAGAGGCTGAGAAGACGGTGTAGCTATTTCAGCTCCTGCGTTAAAAGCTATCTGAATAATTTGCTTGTCAGCCCTTGTACCACTTGTACCCGTGTACCCAATGTGTACCCGTCTTCTTCCGATTCTATCCCCCCCCCCTGTCAATACACAGTTTTCCAACAAATAAATATTCATCAATCTTAATAAATTAGAATCGATTATATCTGTTGAACCTAAATTTCGTCTCTTGTTTTTATGTTATTTATTATATCTCCATTGCATGAAATTAAAAAAAAAAAAGGAAACGTTTGCTCATTTATTATTTTAAGTCATTACATCCCTCGAATTCCTAAGAAAATATTTTTTTTTTTTAATAATAATAATATTCTTTATTGCTTTAAAGGTTTTACAACACCTTGTAGCAAGGAGTTACTTTTGTAAACAAATATACAAAAACATTTTTATACATAATACAGTACATAAATATCAGTTTTATGTATGGGTGGGTACAACATTTTATCTTAATTATATTATCAATAATGTACAATTTCCTTATAATAATTTATCTAACTTTCACCAAAAAAATTCGGAAAAACACAAAAATGACGATAAAAATTTAAAAAAATAAAAATAAAAATTTTATGACATGTCACATGACTATCTCTTTTAATCAAAGATTAAAAAACTTCTTATTTTTAAACCTTCTACAATGAAAATAAAAATATCTTTAAGTTTATTATAGTCCGTGATTGTTAAGATCTCCTGGAACATTTGTTTGTTAGTTTTAAGAAGATAAGAAATTATTATTTATTTTTTTTTTTTTTATATACCTAAATCCTTGATTTTTTTTTTTAATATATTACATGCTACGTTATCTTATTTTCAGAGAGAGTACAAGCCCATTACTACGCTTATAAATTTCACAAAAAAAAAAATCTTTCTCTAGCATAATTCTTACTAGTCTTTGTAGAATTGCTTGGCTTTGCCTCCACATTTTTTGTTTCATTAGAATAAATTACGTGAATTTAAATTATATCGAAAAATCAATCAGTGATGAAACATAATTTTTTCATGGATAGTTAAAATGATGTTTTTTTTTTTATATTCTCATCGCCATATAAAATTAAGGCAAAGGCTATAAAACAGGTAAACGTAAAAATAAGGGTAATAGCTCCCCAAATAGGGAGCGGTTTAGGGATGGATAGTGTCCCTTAAATTTCTTGTTCAAAAAAGGTAGTGTACAATCATAAAAAAAAAAAAAAAATAAACAATTCTAGAAGAAAGACAGGCTATATTATAAAATAAGATTTATATAAAAAAAAAGTTAAAAAAAAAAACAAACTAAAAAAAAAAACATGAGAAATAAGTCAAACTTTAAAATTTACGTGGTAGCCAACAGAAACTATTGTGGGATCGCGTGCGCCCCCCTCCCCGAATAATCAATGCCCTTCATGAAAACTTGAATAAAAAGGCTAAACCTTGTATAACATTAATCTATTATAGTAATTATGCTAATATAATCCTAACAGTTTTATAATGTAATGCATTTATTTTAGTCCGGGTTTATTTTTTTGGCCCATAGTGATAACATCATCGAGAGATTTTACGATGGAGAAAGTGGATTTACGCCAGCTACCGAACTTTTAAATAATAGCAGTGATTAAGTTCTGCCTTTTTAATATAATATAATGTAGGTAATATTTGCAATGTTATGTACACTGTTACATAAACCAGGTTTTGTTGATTCGTTGACGCTGTGCTGAGGCACTACCAGTCCGATTATAAGTAACGCAATGAATGATCGTCTATAAATATAGAAAAAGTGTCAACCTTTCCTAACCATTTCGAAGCAAATTGAATACACGACAATGTTTCATATTGTTATAGTCCGGGAGTTGAGGGCCAAAAAGGTGCCTGATTTGAAGAAAATTTTTGATCATATAGGCTGAAAACGCTCATTTCATAGACAACAAAGGTGAACGTCTGCCACCTCAGATCGGTTGCCATCATTTTTTGGGGGAACAAAATCGACATTTTCGAACTTTTTTCAATTTTTCGCTAATAACTCGAAAACGATTTATCGCAGAAGTAATTGTGTTCTTTCTAAAATAAAAGAGCATTAAATTTCGCGTCGACTGAGGTCCTCACAGTTAAAATCGGGTAAGTCTTTTCGCCGAAACCGATTGTCAATTTAGTCACATTATGAAATATTAACCATTTTGAAATAATTAAACAACCACCTTCCATGTGTTAAACTAAAAGATAAATTTTTCCAAGTACCTACCTGTCTAAGAAGTTATTTTTTATGAATATTTTATCAAATCCCCTGATACTTCAAAAACCGAAGTCTTAGCAGGGAGTACCTACTAAGAATAATTCCACGTTTTGAATTGTATTTCCCCCAGAATTTAGCTAATGTTGTGTGAACGGAGCTTATTTCCTGCTAAATTTGATGCTCAGCAACTTTTATCTAAAACATTTTACATTTTAACTAGATGTTTTTAGTTAGAGGCGTTGGAACACGGTTTCCAACAAAAGCGTAAAAGTTACAGATTTTTGATGTACCGAACCCGGCTAAACCACTAAACCGATTTAAAATTCAAATACATCATTCTATTTGCAATAGTTTAACCTCTTATAGTAACAATAAAGCAATACTTTGCGATCTGTATTTGCCGATTTATATGCGAGAAACTGAAAAAAAATCCCAAAAATACGTTCAGGTTTTAATTACTTTGTTTTCACAGTAATGGGCTAATTTTAAAATTAATGAGATAGTTTTACACATGATTCAATATTCTACAACTATTATACGAACCATTTTTTATTTGGAGTAACCCTCTTTAAATTGTAGTATTTGGAACATGAGCGTAATTCATTTTTCCGCTAAAGTGGCTATATTGACAATCGGTTTTGGAAAAAAGACTTACGATTTTAACTATGATGACCTCAGTCGACGCGAAATTTAATGCTCTTTCATTTTAGAAAGAACACAATTTCTTCTCCGATAAATCCTTTTCGAGTTATTAGCGAATAAAGTTCGAAAATGTCGAATTTGTTCGTTCACATTTGTAGTCCATGAAATGAGCACTTTCAGCCTATATGATCAAAAATTTTCTTCAAATCAGGCACCTTTTTGGCCCTCAGCGCCCGGACTAATAGCTTGCTCCTGAAAACAAATTCCTAAATAGAATATATTGTCGCAAGTATTAATTTAAATTTAAAAAAATAAAATAAAGACAGGTCCACTAAAACAAAATATTAATATTTCAGCGAACGAAATTTGATTTTTCGTCATTAAAAATTTCATTGAATAGGTATTATGGGGATTAAATCAATGCACAAAACATAATTCGATAAGGGATTGCTTAGAATAAAGTTTAAGTTATTAAACACTCGTATACTATATAATATTGTTATGCCTAACTGGAAGTTACAACAACTATGGATTTAGTAAATATGCTGTAAACATTTTATTCCCCCACCCTTAATGCATACGATTGGATGGTAGAGCGTCTTTTGTAAGACGAAAATCAAAGAATAAAGATGTTATTACAAATTGAAAAAGGTTATTCATTTTCTTCCATCGTAATTTATTTTTTGCCATTATCTTTTTTTTTTTTTTTTTTTTTTTGGGGGGGGGCCCCTTCCTTAATCCCTTATTACTTTATAGCTAGCCCCCACAACAAAAAAAATATATATTTAATAAATTTAAACCATACTACTTAAATTATATATAAAAATATCTTACAACAATGTCTTAAGAGTTAAATTTTATTTTGCTTTTCTTGCTTATAATTTATACTACAAATTAATTTACCTTTTTCGATTCCTACTTTAGTAAATTAAATTTTAAATTGATTAAGAATCTAGAAAATTGAATAGGATCTTACGTCATTAACAGTATTGAGTGAATGACAAGTATGCGCAAGAAACTAATAGGTCATATTGAGATATTTGTATTTTCCGTGCTTCATCTTGTCCCAGTTTACGGAATTCAATCTTAAACTGAACTTTATCTCAACTAACATTAAAAAATATATATATATTTATCTACAATTATCCCGAAGCAATGAGGTTAATTTTATTGCATGTTTGAAGTGCACTCATTCGGATAAGGATGTAAAGTAATAGCACACAAATCTTAATCTTAATTTATTTTAATATAATATCATAATAATCAGGTTAACATAAACTATAGTTTTCTTATACTAATCATAAATTACTTGTAATCACTTCTTAAAAATTAGATTGATTTAAAAAATGGGAGAGAGAGTGCTGTGTAGAAATATTATACCCCCAATCCCAATAAAATCTTTTTATTTTTATATAAAGTAAAATATAGTTATTTTATGTATTCATACATGTATAATTACATTTATATTTTAAAATATTTTTCAGTATATATATATATATAAAATAGTTTTTTTTTTTTTTTTTTACCACTTAAAAATTATTTTTATAATTTTTGAATATTGTTGTTGTAAATATAAAAAAATGGCCTTGGATAAAAACATATATATGTGTGTGTGTTTTTATTATTATATATTGTGGCGCAGTGGTTAAGGACTAGATCGATACACTTTATTGTATTTTTTTATCACACTATTACTTCATTTATGGAATGAACTTTAAAGGTAATAAATTACATATTTTAAACATGACATTACAAAAAAGATTTTTTGCTTAGAACAACAACATACGACATTATGTAGGTTACCTTATGGTTACCCAAAGTCCACATCAATTAATTTGACCATAACTATTTAATAAAAACAAAAATTATGAAACAAATGAAAGTTAGTATAATAAATTCGCAAGGAAGCAAGCGTGGTGAGATCTAGTTCGTAATCACTCCGACACATCACCTCGGATGTGCACCAACATACAGTACCAGTCAAAAGTTTAGACTCACTTGTATTTAATTCACTATCTTCAAGCTTAAAAAAATAATTGTAACACAAGAGATAACATTTCAAAAATTATATGATTGTTTCGAATACAATCTATATAAATAAAGATGAAATTCTTTTTGTTTGTTCTTTATAGAAATACATACCGTTTGTCCTAAATTCTTCAAATTTCGCTTAGTGGTACTTTCATACCAGGTGCGAACACCTGTCCATATTAAAATTGCACAACTTCAACCAATCTCTGGATATATTCTCTATTGATATAAAAATCGTTATAATCTCGCTTTACATTAGATTTTTAAGAAATAAACTGTTGGAGTAAAAAAAAATCTCATTTCTGTCCTAATGAATTTTCTTGACCCACGGCTTTTCTAATTGTTTTCCAAGTTCCCTGGGTGAAACCGGGATATAAAGCTAGTTATGAATAAATTAAAAATAAAATTATAGTTGTTACGTTGTCAAATAAATAAAATATTGTTACTTATTTATTTTACAAAATCTAAGGGTGAGTCTAAACTTTTGACTGGTACTGTTATATCATATGTTGTTCTAATCAAAAACATCCTTTGCAATGTAATGTTTAAAATATATAATTTATTGCCTTTAGATTTCATTTCATAAATGAATTAATAGTGAGATATTAAATTCACTAAAATATTATTATTATTCTCTAGTTAATATTGAAATATCTAAATACTTAATAATAATTCTGAAGATATTATTATTATTACAAGTAAACAGAATAGAAACGGTCTTATCTTGCCCTATCATTCAATTCATTTTGTAAAAATGTTCCTTTCGAATTCATTTCAAAGAACACTTACATGATATTCGATTTTGTTCTTTATTGTTATAAAAAAAAATGTAAATGTTACTGTAAGGATTGATTAAGTAATACCTAATTAATGATTAATTGGGGGGGGGACAATATTTAATTTTCAATGGGCCTTAGTGGGAGCACGTTGATAAGTTTTCGGAGCAAGCACTCACCTAACACACAAATTGATTTTAGGTTTACTGGTTGACGCGAGGTGGGCTCTTTAGCGGAGGCTCTGATACTATTAGCACCCAAAGAAATACACGGATCTTTCAACATGTTTTTTTTTTTTTTTTTTTTTTTTTTTACTACGTTCGTATAGTTTAAGATTCCTTTGTATGCTTGGAATCTCACATCTTTTATGCATTTTTTCTATAAATGCATATATTTTTCTCTTCGAGTACCTAACGAAAGAATCAAATTCTTCCAATATATCACTTTTTTTTATCTAAAGAAAAATATTAATAAATGTATATAAAGTTATAAACTTTTCAGTAGTTCCATTTTATAACTGAATTTAGATTAATTTTATTTCATAATATGAGGTATGTATTTGTTTTAATTTGGTTTGTATAGAGTAAGTATGGGCCAAATACATTAAAATAATCTCTTTAGTATTAATAGGGCAGGAGATAATTTGTCTATAGTCTTCATTCATTAATTTTAGGATAATACATTTTTGTGCTTTTTACGATATTGTGTAATACAATATATTAAGAAGTGTTCCTGCTTTATAAAAACAAATAATTAAGAGTTATGATTTTTTTGTTAATTTAAGATAGGATTATTAATAGTTAGGATTTTCGGTTACACATTATTTTTATTTTAAAAAGCCTATTAATCATCGTATCGTAAATTTTAATAAAATTCATAACACTTAACCCAATTATACCCATCTCTAATTTTTTATTTATGAATTTTTTATTGGTGAATTTAATTTAAATAACTTATAATCGAACTAAATCATACTAAAGATTAAAAAAAAAAAAAAAGTACGTCAGAAATCAGGCTGTGTCCAGCTATATATTTTATTCATTAAGTGAAGATAAAAATTCTATTAAAAAAACCTTTCTCTTAAACTATATGTCTAATTTTTTCCATACGTCTCCAAAAGAATATTTTGAGAAAATTAATGAGGAAAAAAAAGTCAGTTACTGAACAGGTAACTCGTTTCAGAAAAAAAAAAACCATCGGCTACATATTTTAGTCTGTTCAATTATCCTAAAGAACTCATGAATTTTGGAGAAGAAAAAATTGTGATAGATATACACTTTTAGTTTATTTGTATACTTTTCTATATACTATATGTAAGTCCTTTTTGAACATAACATACAATCATATTTAAACATTAATTAACTGGGTTCCTTAATTCTGAAATTAATGATGATTTTCTTTACTATACAACTTAAGTAAATAGGTAAGCATTAAAACGAATCAACAAAAATAAAAGCTTTTCAAAAACGGAACAAATCATTACCTTCAAATATAAAACTATTTTTTATGCGCGTGAAATTATTTTAAAATAATAATATGGATATATAGTAATTATTGATACAAACAACTGTTTATTAATCGAATACAGGTAATTTTTCTTCACATTATCACCATTTACTTAACGATCCACGTAACTGAAGCAGTCCATCCCACTTACCTGAAACAGAAAGTAATCTCACATAATTATCAATTTCAGTCATTTTATATCAAAATATTAAATAAAAAATAATATTTTTTATTTAATAATATTAATATATTATTTAATAAAAAAAATTAATAACTTAATTGTTCATATTTTTTTCTTAACAAGCAATACTCTTATAAATCAATTAAATTAAATTTCCATATTCGACGAAACAATGAATTTAATATTTAGGTATAGAATAAAAAAAAATCCTTATTTTATTTTTATTGGTTTTATTTAAACAATGTCTAATATTTTCCCAACATATTGATACATAAACGAAAAGTAAACAAAAACAAAACGAAGAGATGTTAATATTAATTATTACAATGATATATCATATGAGTTAAACTTTTTTTTTAATTGTTGATAATTTTCAATTCTCATAAATATTACAGCATTTCAAGCTTTGTTTTCTCTTCTTTCCTCTCTGATACAACCAATTGTATAGAAAATATATTCAAACTATTACTACTTACTATACCGATAACTGCAGTTAGTATAATGCAGTAATTTGTATGAGGTTTTAAAATTATATGTATGCATTATTAATTACATCTATTATTCATATTCAAATTTTTATTTAGGGAAAAATGGTGGCAAATTTATATTAACTAATTATTTGCTTACTAAAAGATATTCTCTTTAAGTATTTGAAAAAAAAAAAAAAAATATTTTCTAATCATCTTCTCCACTGTTTTTTTTATTTATTATTTATTTATTTATTTTGGCCTATTTTTATTTATTTCATCAAAATAAATTTATTTGTTTTTTCTTCTTTAATTAACAGTTTGCTCTTTATATTGTCTTTCCGAAAGATCTCTTCTCCGGTGTTTTTCAAAATAAAAATAAACGATTAAGGAAGGTCAGTCATTTTTTATAATCTAAATTATATTCCGTTTAACACTTAGGTGGAAGTTAATTTTTCTTTTTTCTTTTTTTTAATAACAAATATATAATTAATTATTTTCGGGGATATACGATAATAATTGCATAATAAATTTATTGCTAACTGCTGGGACCGCTAGATTATTTCATTCATCATTTCCAATCATTCTGAAATATTTTACGCCTGAGGTATTAGTACGGCAACCTCGTCAAACCAGTCCCACAAACTCGTCCTGCTTATCCTCTCTTATATAATCGTAGGAAACCTTCTGAATAATAAAAGGCAAATGTTGAGGTATGTGAGTTATTATTTATATATTAGTATGTGATCTCCAACTTATTATAAAAATATAAAAAATTATTATATATAGTCACTTTCAAGTTTAAAACTTCCGTGCATCGAATTTTCGATTTTGATTATGAAGTAACAAGATCAGAAAACTTTTTAGATATTCAAACCTTTATTAACAGCATTGCTTGTGTGTTTTATAGGAAGATTTACGATATTGTGAACATTTGAGAATTAGTACGTATTAATTCGATATATTTTTAGAACGGTTTTTTTTATTCAAACGGGGCATCACAATAAAAAATAAAACGCATTATCTTGATTATTATCTCATACCAATGTGTTATTAATGCTACAATTACGTAAAATGAAAGAAAAACTATAGGGGAGAGCGGGGTTGGTTGGCATAGGGGGTAGGTTGGCCATTGGCTTAGGTAAGTTTTCAATCCGATGCTAACAGTGTAGAGAAGAGAGTGCTTCATTGATTGATTTTACAACATGTAAGTAAATTTTTATATTATTAGTAAATTTGGTTTAAAGGCGAGGCAAAACATTTGACTCCGATTCTGTTCACATAGCCAGCCCCAAACTCCTTTGAAAAACCTAACCTTTCGACTAACCAGTTTCGTGTTTGATTGTTATCCCCTGTCCTGGCAGCCATCTTTCATATGATCTCTCCTTTGGGGTTAGTTGGCTCTCTTCAACTGGGGTTTGTTGGCGCAGTAGCAATTCACAAAAACAAGGTAAACAAACAAAGGTGAAACTACCAATTGTCTTTAGTTCCTGTGAGGAGGATGAGAGCAATTTTTCTTATGCAGAAAGTTACGACAGTCTAAACTTCTATCTTCTTCTATTGTCATTCTATTTTCCCTTTAAAGCTGTTTAAAACCGATTCAAAATTATTATACCATTATAGTGCAGCTTTTAATAACAATAATAAGTGTCAGGCAGTACTTGAATGAGATGATTAAACAACTCCACCTTCTAGGCCAACCTGCCCCGCGTAGGGGGTTAATTGGCATACTCTGGATTGACAATTTCTTCAATGTTTTATGATCTTAGTATTAAATATTATGTGGTGAAAAAAAAATACTTGAAGGACTCTAATACTTGGAGTTTACAGTGGTATTAGCCCTATTGGGATTATATTAACATGAACGACTCAACAATCAAAAAAGTGAAAACTGCTGCCAACCAACCCCGCTCTCCCCTACTAATTTGATATTATTGCGATCTGACTTTTATTGAATCGTTAATTTGCCTATCAATGTTTATGCATGTTTTAGGGCAAATTCTGTGACAAAACGTTAACACTACAGAATTTTTTTTGATGGTTGGACTGGTTGGATTACTGTTATTTAGATAAAAATTGTTGCGGGACCTCTTCAAAAAGACTTGTTCTATGACTTGCGACTTAATCCGGGATCAAATTAAGCTGAGATGAGAATGAGGGTTGGTATACCTGTGTAAATTAACACAAGGGACAATGGAGCAGTGTACATTGTGCAGTTGGCAATACTGGCGGCTGCTATAGAGATCATTGTGGAAGCTAGGTTGGTAGAACTGGGCTCACAAAGCCTCCATCATACAAACCCCAATGTACCCGTTTCATAAGCGCTTTTAATTTTACATGAACTTCATTATCAGACCTCACGACAAAACTTTCTGTCAATAAATATGAATGTGGCTGGGGGGGGGGGGGGGACATAATTCTGATTAATAAATTTATAAGAACTAAATTCCAACCTGATGATCAGTAGGAAACAAAAAAAAACTTCAATAATGGAGTGTCTCCAGCAAAGTCACGATACTTAAAATTAATTAATTCACTGAAGATAACCACTTTATACAGGCTGCAAGTACCCAGGAGGGTCTTCATCACTGTTAGTGTAAAAAAAAAACTTTTGCCTTCTACAGCTGGACTCTAACCCTAGTACCTTATTTACTGAGCTAACTCGTGTTATTTAATAGACATTAATAATATTTTAATATATAAAAAAAATCTATAAAACATACTAAATGTATGCTGTATTGACCTATTAAGATGATTCATTGAATATATGTCACTGAATTCATTGATAGAATGAACAGTGTTATGAAACCCAGATTAACCGGCGGTAAAATGAGATATATATATTTCCAGGGATTTTTAATATTTCCAGCTTTGGTGCAAACATCGGACTAAAATTATATAAACTAAAAAGACACAAAACAAACTAAATATACTGAAGAAAAAGTCGTTTTTAGTTTTTAATTTAGCACATGAATATTTATCAACGTGTGGATATTAAAGCACTGCAGCAACGGTGTATAAAATACTGCTAGATAGAGCTGGCCACAGTAGCGCTGGTATCGGATTTCAATTGACAGGTAACCATTAAGATTTGAATAAATTTTCATCCAGTGATTATCATGTACCATGATTTTTAAAAGAATATTATGCTATGTATCATCTTTTCTATCTTCACAATTAGTTAAAGGAAATGCGATCAGTGAAAGCAATGACCTATTCTTAATCTGTCGATGTACTAGAGATTTTTAGTTCGACTTGTAGCGTTAATTGTAGCGTTGTAGCGCCATTATAAGATATTAAAATGAAAGTTAGGTTGTGCACTTCAATTTTATCATTTTATATCATCAAATTAATATAATTTCTTTGTTTAGGTTTTAAATTGTAATACCCGTGGGGTCATCAATTTCTGGAAATTAATATAATAAATGGTATAATGTATTGAACTTCACCATACTTTAATATAAATATAATATCACATATTCGATCTATAAATTAAGCGTTTTGGCTGTTTGGTTATTAGTGTTAACAAAACCTACTAAGGTAACAATTAAAAAACAAACATAAAAAGTATTATATTTATATTTTCGGCAGAAGAGAGGGAGTGAAGCCAACATTTGCTTCGGCATTTTAAAAGAATGTCAAGCGGGATTTTAACTGGAAACTGTTGCTGTGGGAAAAAGGCTAAAAAAAAAAAAAAAAAAAAAAAAAAACAGAGAATGACCAAGGACCTTCTTTCCCAAAGAAACTTAGAAAGAAAAAGAAAGGGGAAAATAAATTAAAGACATAATTCTAAGTCGTTAATTGAAACGTTGTAATCCTCAGTAAAGCTTGAAATTTTATTAATTCTATCGAACTAATTTTTTTTTTATTATACTGAGTCCTGTAGCAATTAACATTTATTGTGGTGAAGAGCTTATGAATTTCTTCGGTATAAATTGGTGACATATCGAAATTCAAGGTCTTTTTATTTGTAAATGATTTTATTTCAGAAAACCTAAGAATAATATTGTGGAAAAAGGTGAAAGATTCCCATCATACTGTTCTATTTTCGTGCTTTTAAAAAGTGGAGAGAGGCAATACTTGAACAGGAAAATTTCCAGTCCTGGCAGGTAGAAAACGTCACCTGTGAGTGGATTTAATTCAATTAATACCAGTTAAAATTACAATAAACTAAACATTGACTTAAATTTCACACCGAGTTAAATAATTCTGCCTTCAAAATGTCAAATGAACCAGAATCTTTTCACTTGAATCAATAATGATGGAAATTCGAAACAATAATAAAGAAACTAAGGTCATAAAGGAATCAATTGAAAAAATGTCAACATTTTTGGAGAGTGTTATATCAGAAATGAAATATGTTAGGAACAAGACAGAACAACTTGATAAGGAAAACAAACTGTTGAAAGAAAAGATAATTTAATATTATTTAATGTAATGGAGAATCAAGATACTAACTCCGAAAAAGTAGTTGAAGTCGTGAAGACATTATTCTCCTCTGTACAGATTAATTTGATAGAAAAATCAATCAACAACTGTTATTGGCTGGGGAAAAAAATAAGTGTTACTGAACATAGATACAACGAGCCGAGGTCTATCCTCATATCTTTAAATAGTCACCTAATCGAGCAAGATATAATTACAAAAAAGATTTATTAAGAGAAAAAAATATTTCTATCGCGCATGATAAAACACCTGAGGAGAAAGAAGAGGGTAAGCAAATATTTCTATACCTCAAAATATTGAGAAATTAACATTAATTTCTATAAATGACCATTTTCTTTATGGAAAACCACCCCTGCTTTTTTAATCCGTCTGGAAACGGGGACTGTTCATATTGGGTATTATGTTCAAAAATACACGCTCAATGGGTTTGTTAAAATTTTAGAAATGGAAGATCAGATATCAGATACCCTTAAATACGTTTTGAGATGCTAGAAAGGAAGGTGCGCCCATCTGACCCCTCACAGTCCAAGTATAATTGGTGCTTTCAGTTGAAACATCTCCTTGACACTATTGATGAGGGTTATTGGATATTCGAAAAAAATCATGTCAGGATTAAAGCTAATATTAATAGAATTCTAAAAAAGATTACCACTTAGGCCTCTTTTAAAATAGTTCCGGAATCATCCAATATTTGTTGATGCCTACTAACTTTAAATATATCCAGTTATATTTTCAGACGAGTCTCTCTGGGAAATATATAAGTAAGGTATCGGTAAATAACAAGATAGTTAGATTTAACCCACAAACGGAATGTAAAATGGGCAATTATGAGGCCAACGAAACACTCTACCAGGTATTATTTGATTGTCCAATATATTCCCATATTCGAAGGTTTCAGGTAACGGATAATAAGCTTGATATATTTAGACCGCAAAGTGCAACTGAAATGAGAATTATGTACAATTTCATAGCAAATATATCGATTTACAGGGATATGGTTGCGTAAAATAGCTTTTCTCAATAATGTAATGGGTTTTTTTTTTGTTTTTTTTTTTAATTTTAGGTATACGACTGTGAAGTTTAGTTATGACAATATTTTAATATTTTAGCTGATTTCAACTCAATATCCTATTAAAACTTTTGATATCTTATTGAAATTTTAATATTTTAATTAGTATTTTTATATTTTGTATTTCCAAATATTTTTATTCTGTTTTGTATGTATGTGTTTTTATGGTTGTTTGAAAGTGTAAAAGAAATGTAATGTAAAATGTTAAATATGCTTCAACTCCATTTGTACAGGGTTCTTCCCAAAAAAACAATTTATAGTTAAATAAATGAGCATAATTTTATTGCTTGGAAGCTGGAATAAAATTAAATTAGGAGCATATTTAAGAAACAAATAAAACATTTATAATGCATTTCAAAAATATATCAATGTCAAGTAAACAGTTTTTTCAAAGGCTATGCAAGTTCTATGCATGCTACTTCATGCTGCATACGGCGAAATATTTATCATTCCTTCAATACCAAGAGAGCTTTTTGTAAATTTCATGTTGTTTTTTTTTTTTTTTTTTTTTTTTTCGCTAATCAACTTCTAGGTTTACAGCTTTTAAATTTTTTATCCTACTTCTTTTTTATCTTAAAAGGATTTTAGTTTTTTTTTATTCAGCCAATTGAAAAAATATCACGAAAGAGTGATAGATAGCGTTGAAACCTTCGATAAACCGTCAATTTAAAACCTTTAAGCCCTTACATTTCAAGATATAAGACAAGATTTTTGTCACTCGTGGTTTGCTTCCACAGCGGCGTAACAAAAATTATTTTTAGGTTAACATTATGAAGACAATCACAATGCTCTGAGTGTTGTAAGATTTTAAGACCGATCTTGAAATTTTTGTTTACTTTATTTTTTAGTTTTTAATAAACGCAGTAGGCATCATAAATTCTGAATGCCCCCAACGAAAATCATGTATGATCGATGTACCTAAAAATGCTTTGAATTTATTAAAAAAACACTTTAGCAAAGATTTTCTGTGATAAACAACTTCTCACTCTCTTCTAAATAAACTATGAACAAGTAATTGAAAAGTTTGGAGCAAAGCAGTGCCGTTCAAGTGAAATTTCAAGCCAAGTTCCAAGCTCAATGTTTCTCTTAAACCCCCCCCCCCTCCCCGTCTCCTCATCTTCCCAAACCCCCTTCAAAATAAATTTTTATATTATTCAAAATATTTTAATCGATTTTATTTTATTTTATTTTTAAATTTAAATTGTTGGCTTTAAAGGAATCGTAAATTTTTAACCAGTTCTCCTCAGTATCTTTGTCGATGTTTTTATTACTATTCCGATTCTAAAGTTCTAAATTTCTGATGGTGATTCTTCCCCATCACTTATATTTATCGTGGTCCTGACATAGATTTCTGTCAACCGAAAAAAATTCTGGACTCTATTTTATCATGTTCCCGCTCAAGTGTTTAGTTTTTGTTATTTTACTGTTATTAGGATGGAGTACGCTTTGTGAATTAGCTAGCACTTGATTAGAGCAAGCGTATAATTTTATTGTGTCTGCATATGCCTATTTTTCCTATTTTATCATCAAGAATCCTCATTGTCCACTATTTTGAGTCTGTCCGAGTTAACAACTCATTAAAATTTTCACGATTATTGATTTATATTATACTGAAATGACCCTCAATAATTATAACCAAATAGGTACTATCCTATTTATATAAAACTAGCAGTGCTCCGCCATGCCACAAGCGTAAATATGATGAGTAAATTCACATACTGTGGAACCGATAACTAAATTTCATCCGAAAATAAAAAGTTATAATTAATTTTTTATTAAATATAGCTGATCTGAAGATAAGTGAGATTAAATTTTATATATACATTGTAATCAGAGTTGGGCAAATTGTAATCAGAATAATGATTCATGAATATGAATAATTGGTAATCATAAAACAAATGAAAAATGAATAACCATTATTCATAATCAGTAAGGAGTATTTTTAATGATTATTGAGTGTTTATAGTATTCGTTTGAAATGAATAATAAATAACTAAATACCAGTTATTCATTATTCAATTTAAATGAATACCATAAACACTCAATAATCATAAAAAATACTCCGTAATGATTATGAATATTGGTTATTCATTTTTCATTTATTTTATGATTATTAATTATTCATATTCATGAATCATTATTCTGATTACAATTTGCCCAACTCTGATTGTAATACTATATAATATAATAGAAAAGATTGTAAGAAAACTAAGAACAGTAGGGTTCCGATTAACCGAGTCGATGAGGACCAAGTTACCTCAGTTAATCGAAATAATCGGTTAATCGGAACCATACCAATACCAACTGAAAATGTAGGTTATTTTAAAATAAAAACTACATATATTCTTAAAAATCTAATAAATATTGAATAATAATAATTCATAATAATAACAGAAATTATGAAACTATTTTTTTAAAAAGATATCTTTTATTGTATTTCGTTTAAATGAACTAATATACATACACATATCCCTCCCCCCCTCTAAGACTTGGCACCTCGGTTAATCGGGACCTCGGTTGAACGGACCTCGGTTAATCGGAACCCTACTGTATACACAAGTTCCGTCCTAAATAGAGTTATCCGTGGGAAATACTTCGTTCTCTCAAGTCTATTCTGATACGTTCAAATGTTTACCTCCTCCCTCCCATAATAAAAATGAAGTAATTTAATTAAATTAATAAAAAAAGAATAAAGTTTATTTCTTCTTTTTTTCTTTTCTTTGGATGATTCTTATTTATTTTACTGTGTGTCTTTTATTTCAGGTTATTACACATCCAACTTAATTATTATTATATTCTTTTTATTATTCATTCGTACAACGTTTCGGACGATTCTACATTATCAAGTACCTTACAATGCGTTGAATCAACATTTTTTGAAAATGATACGTCTTTTTTTTTATCGTATTATACTGTTTACCGGTTTCCGGTTGGTATCACGGGAATATCAGTCAGTTTCTTTGAACCTTCCCACATCAGGTGATAGTAATCTCCACTATTCTTGGATCTGTCTAGATCAAGGAATCTGTGGGCTCTGTCGTAAACAAACTTAGGTGTAGGACTTACACACGAATATTGGGACTTTATGCGAATATTAGAGGATGAGGTTACGAGGGGATTTCAGAGGGAGTTCAAGTGAAATAAAATACTTGAAATCATGGGCTTCATTTATGGGTGTAGCGTTGGAAGTGGATGAATTTGTGCTCTTTGTGCCCCCTCACTGGCTTCGGCTGTCCTGTTTTCAGAACCTCATGCATGCTTCAGTATTTATATTTCCAAGAATGTAATATATATAGCATTATAGAATTAATTTGATAATCTCACTTATGTATGATTTTCAATTCTATGTTATATGTTGAATTTGTAATATATATTAAAATTAATGGAGGGTGGAGTGCGGTAAGAAGGACCATTATCCACTTTTTCCGCGATTACCCGCACCCCACTTCCTAGGTCATTGGTAGCCGAGATGTAATCCATAATTATGTAAAATATAAACATAAAATGTAATTTAGGAAAAGAATATGGCATATCATTCTTTTATCGTGATTTATATTCGGGTCCTCATAAAAAAATTAAACTCATCAAATTAAAATTTATTTATTACCTTTTTAATAATGTCATAAAATAAAATAAAAATAAGGTCCCAAAAAAATGTATAATAAGAGCAATGACGTTCTTTTGTTATAAAAAAAAAAAAAGTTATTGAAAGGCGGATGGCCCCGCTGGTAAAATGCTACTGGTGTGTAGCGCTTAATTGGGGTGAAAACTTGGCGGTTGGACTTCATCCCGACTATATTAAATCTTCCGCCGGTAATAAGAAACAATACTAGACAGTTGAATCAGACACTTCTTGTGTTTTAGTGATGATTGGTTTTTTTTTTTTTTTTTTTTTTTTTTATGATGACAAAGACTATATATTTTAGAAAGATTAAAAATAATTTTACTCCTTATAAAATCGCGTGTCTGCTCATTTGTTCTCTCCCAAACCAGTAAAATTTTGTTCCATGTAATGGAGGTGACTAAGGCAAGCTCAAAGTTGATCTACTAGAGTTATTAGGATGAGGGAGGTGTCCTCATCGATTTCTGTTAAATAATTTCATAATTCTAGTCGATTCCTATTTAAGTAATAATGAGCCGAGACCGCAGACTTATTAATTATATTTTTATATCTCTCCTGTTTTTATAATAACCTTTTCTAGGATCGATAGTTCTGACTGCCGTTGAATTGCATGATCCTAGTTCAATAAACGAAATAGAATAAGAAATGTTGAATCGCATTGATCCATTTTTAAAATAAAATAAAGTTTCATCTTGTTTTTTTTTTAAAGGTTTCCTCAGATTGAGCTTTCTTTTACCAGTCATCTATTTTTGTTCCTTTGTATTCATTTCTTCCTGTCCTCTGCGTCCCCTCTCAAATCATGACCGCACATGCTTTATATTCCCATTCTCGACTTTTTCCTTGGTCTTTCTCGCCATTTCCCCTTTTCCTGCGGAAGACATATTATAGCTAGGGTCTTAAGAAAAACTTAAGCAAAACTGTGTACATGGTCGTTTATGATCAGGAGGGCCTCTCGTTTATGTAGGGTTTTCAATGTTTGGTCTCTTTAATAGAAAGAAACGGAAGCTCCGAAAAATAAATAAAGAGTAGGAGCGATAAATAAAGTTATCGCCATGCTCTTTTAGAGTAGGGGAGAGCTGGGTTGGTTGGCAACAGTTTTCACTTTTTTGATTGTTGAGTCGTTCCTGTTAATATAATCCCAATATGGCTGATACCAGTGTAAACTCCAAGTATTAGAGTACTTCAAGTATTTTTTTCAACACATAATATTTAATACTAAGATCATAGAAAATTGAAGAATTCGTCAATCCAGAGTAAGCCAATTAACCCCCTATGTGGGGCAGGTTGGCCTAGAAGGTGGAGTTGTTTACCCATCTCATTCAAGTACTACCTGACATATATTATTGTTATTAAAAGCTGCACTATAATGATATAATAATTTTGATCGGTTTTTAACAGCTTTTAAGGGAAAATAGAATGACAATAGAAGAAGATAGAAGTTTAGACTGTCGTCACTTTCTGCATAGGAAATATTGCTCTCATCCTCCTCGCTGGAACTAATGACATTTGGTAGTTTCACCTTTGTTTATGTTTACCTTGCTTTTGTGAATTGAATTGTGAAGTTGAAGAGAGCCAACTAACCCCACAGGAGAGATCGTATGAAAGATGGCTGCCAGGACAGGGGAGAACAATCAAACAAGAAACTGGTTAATCGAAAGGTTAGGTTTTTCAAAGGAGTTTGGACCTATGTGAACAGAATCGGAGTTGAATGTTTTGCCATCCCTTTAAACCAACTTTACTGAAAATATAAAAATTTACATTTTGTAAAATCAATCAATGAAGCACACTCTTATCTACACTGTTAGCATCGGATTGAAAGCTCAGGACAAGACTCCCGAGGTCGAGCAGGTCACATGGTACAATGGTGGAGCCTTCACAACAGATGTGACGGAAACTATAAGCCAATGGCCAACCTACCCCGCTCTCACCTACTAATGTTTTGAAAAGTAGCAACAACCTGATTCAAAAATCAGTGATTGAAAGCGTGTTGTTCTATTGAACGGAGACATAGACACTGGAGTTATGCAGTAGGGAAGAAATTGCTTGCCAGTGAGATGGACTTCCGGTTGTTAGGTAGCAGGTCCTAGAAAGGATATCAATGTTGAAATCAGAGAGTAAATCCAAGTCAAACAAAACATCCTCAAAGTTATTTAAAAATACTATAGCTATACTCTATGTGGTATGTTCATGTGAGACGAATGATGAGGAAGAGAGACAAAAAGATACCCAATTTAATAAAGTAATTTAAGATTACTATATTATTAAATAAAACTGAAAAATTCAGTGTTTGAAATTGGCTATAATGCATTAAGTTTTTATGTATTAAGTTAATTGTTTATATTCTAGAACTAACTACGAATTTTTTACTGTTATCATTCGAGAGAGAAACACTTTATTATCAAAATAAAAAATATATAATAAAAGTGGGGCTGCTCAATTATATTGAGTTGCTTAAGACACAGTTTTCTGATCAATAACACCATACATATTTTAATACCGCAAGCGTAAAATACAAATAACTTAAAACTACTCAGTTGCTGAATACAAAAGCATGTATTTTGTATTATGTCGATTTTAGTTCTTTAGATAATGATTGCAAAGGATTATTATTAAAGCCTAGGTTTTTTTCGGAGTAACATATCTTAAAACCAGCATTCAATGAATAATTAGTGATAATTCTTCATCAGGAAATTGAGCAGTTAGGATCATGAGTTTTCTCTTACTTCCCAACGCCTTCATGAGTGCAATGTGCTAATTTTTATTTAGTTAAATAATTATTTTTTCAGGAAACTAACCTAACAGTAAAAAAGACTCGTCAAACTTTGTATATTTATTTTACAATTTTATATATGTACATATATAAATTTTTTAAATGTGTGTGGTTAGTTGAGTATAAAACACAGACCCAAACATACATGTATACTAATATCCGCCATATTCAGTTTCATCCCTGGTAATGAGAGCAATATGTGAAGCGATTAATAAATTGAAGGCCTTATTTTATCGATCAATGAATTTTTTATAAGAACTTTTGCCTTACAGCTATTGTCTGAGACTGTCATTTAACAAGGGTGGGGGGTGTATAACGGTTCTATTTATAATTAATTGATTAAGGAACCATCAAGTATCCAATAAAAAAAAAAAAAAAAAGAAAGGGCCAATGATTTCCCCTGTTCATTCTTATTGTTATTTTACAGCAATATTTAATGTAAAACTTTACAGTGATTTATTTATTAAAAAATTTATAAAAAAAAAAAAAATCATTTAAAAATAATGCTCATAAATTTATATGATGAGTTTATTCCAACATGTATTTATTCAACCGATTTTTACCAACAGTTACGTATTAAATATCTTCTAACGAATATCAACCAATATTAGGAGCAAATTTTTTAAATGTAAAGTTTGAAAGCCTTTACATCCCTGGGTAGATATCAAAAATTAAGTACTAAAATAGTTTTTAAAAAATAAGGGGGGGAGGAGAGCTGATGGGTCACCGAGTTTGACCAAACTTTTTTTGGTGATTCTAGGAAGAAAAATATTTTATCCTAGGAGCCGATATAAAAGTTATTTTGTACGTTTTTTTTTTATAAATATTGCTTTCTGCCTTAACTCTGAATCGATGTCTGGGTTATTGTATATCAATCGATTTGTTTTTTCTGTTTGCAAAAAAAATATGCCGATTTTATCAAAGTAATTAATACGTTAGGTGCGGCATCGGTCCCCGGGGTCCGATGCCTTATATTCCCTTCTTAGCAGCCGATTTTCATTTGAAAATGTCCGAAAGGCCGAACACTTCAAATACTCAATTTAGTCGATTTTTTATGAGATTATTGCATTTTAGTACAGAAAATGTTGCTAACAGCTGAAATTCCGTTGCCTTTTAGAATCGGACTCCGAGATCCGATTTTCAATAAAGAATGGCGTAAATCCTGTATCGGCCTGACCTGCGCCTATTACGTCTAGTTCCAATCCTTACCAAGAGATAATGCCCTTGAGACGCTCATTTAATTCCCGTTTAATCAAAAGATATTCCCATCGGACCCCTACGTCCGATATCGTCTATGGCTCATGCTAGCAGGCGGACCCCGGGGACCGATACCGTCCAATTCAGGATACCCCTAAATACACCGCCGCACCTAAAGTGTTAAAATGTGTAAGAAATTAAAAAAAAAAAAAAAAAGACGCTTTTAATAAAGAAGTCATTATAACTTTTATTTTATGAGAAATAGGTAATCATATTAATTTCTAGAATCGTTGAAAGTACGAATATACCCAAATACAATTTTTTATCGAAATTAGAATTGGAGGGAACCCTCGGATATGGACAAAATATTTTTGGGCAAAAAATTTAGTCAAAATCGGAGATCCATCAACTGTACATTCCATTGTTAATATAGCGTTTGAGGGAAAAGGTTTATTCGGCTTACGTGGGAAGGGGATTAGCAAACTTATGCTGAAAATCCTGGGTACGAGTCCGGCTGTGATTGGGTATTTTACTTTAGGGCACACTCAGCTTCTATAAAGAGGATACTTAAAAAAATTAATTGAACCAATTCAATTCCTGAAAGTTAAGATGTTAGTTTCGTCATCGTCTTGCTCAACCGTAGCCATGCTCCATGCTTCCTTATACATAAAAGAAAATATCAGGAAGTACTGCGTTCGGTAAACATGGCTACTACAAAGGACGAGTTAAAATGGGTAATGGAAAATAAAACTACAAAGGATGGGAGGTGAGGAGAGGGGAGCTTTTTGGGGGGGGGGGGGGGGGGTTACCACGGGCAGTGGTCTAATGCCATTGGCCATTGGTGATACATGAGGGACGTGGCTGGTGAAATATGCTTTCATTTCGGCTGTCATTGGACTCCCTAATCGCCGGCTTAACTTAATTAAGTGGAAAATGACATGGGAAACTGGATCGGCTAACATGGCCCCTCGCCACCTACCCAAATTTGAGCGCATGCTTCTCTGCACTCGACTAACTTTAAATGTCCAATAGTTAAAGATGAACTTGAAATACTGTTTCATATACCGTATCATCACTTCCCCATCTAATCCATTTCATATGTCATCGGAAAGTTCTGATGAATATTTGAATAAACATTTTTTCTTTATCTGATGGTAATCTGATGATAAATTATAAATAAATAGTTAGAGTATGTCTTCATGTATTCAATCAAGTCTTCGTGACTTGGGCAATCCCAACATCGCCAACACAGTCAACTCAACGGTCTTCACTTAACTATGTATTTTCCCCTTATTGATGCTGATCATGAAATTAGTTTTTTGATTAGTTTGAATTTCTACATTAATTAAATTAATTTAAAATAAAAATAATTTAATTAAAAAAATAAAACAATTAACTCATATATTCAATTAAATTAGGACATCATCTTCGACAATCATCCTTGGAAGGACGACCTATCCCTAGATCAATCAGCTGATACTCTCTTTTAGCTTGGATTATATTTACAGGTTTAAAACGTCTCACTATGGCATTTAATACGGCAGTACAATTAATATGTAATCTTAACTACAAACCTTACAATGTTTTTTTTTTTTTTTTTTTTTTTTTTTTTTTGTGGCAAACAATACAAATTGTAAGAAATCGAAAATTGTAATATAGTCATATATTATGAAAAATAAAGAAAATAAGAAGTAAATTGAGTTGTTATCTGACAACCTGTTGCTGGTCACTGGAAAAGCTTTGACGAGCTCTAAGACGGAAAAGTCTTCGTGACTTGGGCAATCCCAACATCGCCAACAGAGTCAACTCAACGGTCTTCACTTAACTTTGTATTTTCCCCTTATTGATGCTGATCATGAAATTAGTTTAAAATGTTTCTTAAATCTGAATTCGATGTATATATATATATATATATAAATAATTTATTTTTTTGAAGAGAAAAGATTTGGCTCCGCCGGGAGTCGAACCCGGGTCTCCTGCGTTACATGCGAGGATGCTAACCGCTACACCACAGAGCTCGGCTCAAGGCAGAGCAAATCCTTCCTCTTCACTGATGCCTACTCCCCCTATCTCACAAGTTTTGTGAGTAGTAGCGGGAGGTGGACAAATTTTGTCCAATTTATGACATTTATTGACATAAGTCAATTTTTTAAATTATTTTAATTAATCTAATCTTTGTTTGTGGCTGACCACCATTTTAAATTATTTTTAAATAATTTATTTTTTTGAAGAGAAAAGATTTGGCTCCGCCGGGAGTCGAACCCGGGTCTCCTGCGTTACATGCGAGGATGCTAACCGCTACACCACAGAGCTCGGCTCAAGGCAGAGCAAATCCTTCCTCTTCACTGATGCCTACTCCCCCTATCTCACAAGTTTTGTGAGTAGTAGCGGGAGGTGGACAAATTTTGTCCAATTTATGACATTTATTGACATAAGTCAATTTTTTTAAATTATTTTAATTAATCTAATCTTTGTTTGTGGCTGACCACCATTTTAAATTATTTTTAAATAATTTATTTTTTTGAAGAGAAAAGATTTGGCTCCGCCGGGAGTCGAACCCGGGTCTCCTGCGTTACATGCGAGGATGCTAACCGCTACACCACAGAGCTCGGCTCAAGGCAGAGCAAATCCTTCCTCTTCACTGATGCCTACTCCCCCTATCTCACAAGTTTTGTGAGTAGTAGCGGGAGGTGGACAAATTTTGTCCAATTTATGACATTTATTGACATAAGTCAATTTTTTAAATTATTTTAATTAATCTAATCTTTGTTTGTGGCTGACCACCATTTTAAATTATTTTTAAATAATTTATTTTTTTGAAGAGAAAAGATTTGGCTCCGCCGGGAGTCGAACCCGGGTCTCCTGCGTTACATGCGAGGATGCTAACCGCTACACCACAGAGCTCGGCTCAAGGCAGAGCAAATCCTTCCTCTTCACTGATGCCTACTCCCCCTATCTCACAAGTTTTGTGAGTAGTAGCGGGAGGTGGACAAATTTTGTCCAATTTATGACATTTATTGACATAAGTCAATTTTTTAAATTATTTTAATTAATCTAATCTTTGTTTGTGGCTGACCACCATTTTAAATTATTTTTAAATAATTTATTTTTTTGAAGAGAAAAGATTTGGCTCCGCCGGGAGTCGAACCCGGGTCTCCTGCGTTACATGCGAGGATGCTAACCGCTACACCACAGAGCTCGGCTCAAGGCAGAGCAAATCCTTCCTCTTCACTGATGCCTACTCCCCCTATCTCACAAGTTTTGTGAGTAGTAGCGGGAGGTGGACAAATTTTGTCCAATTTATGACATTTATTGACATAAGTCAATTTTTTTTTAAATTATTTTAATTAATCTAATCTTTGTTTGTGGCTGACCACCATTTTAAATTATTTTTAAATAATTTATTTTTTTGAAGAGAAAAGATTTGGCTCCGCCGGGAGTCGAACCCGGGTCTCCTGCGTTACATGCGAGGATGCTAACCGCTACACCACAGAGCTCGGCTCAAGGCAGAGCAAATCCTTCCTCTTCACTGATGCCTACTCCCCCTATCTCACAAGTTTTGTGAGTAGTAGCGGGAGGTGGACAAATTTTGTCCAATTTATGACATTTATTGACATAAGTCAATTTTTTTAAATTATTTTAATTAATCTAATCTTTGTTTGTGGCTGACCACCATTTTAAATTATTTTTAAATAATTTATTTTTTTGAAGAGAAAAGATTTGGCTCCGCCGGGAGTCGAACCCGGGTCTCCTGCGTTACATGCGAGGATGCTAACCGCTACACCACAGAGCTCGGCTCAAGGCAGAGCAAATCCTTCCTCTTCACTGATGCCTACTCCCCCTATCTCACAAGTTTTGTGAGTAGTAGCGGGAGGTGGACAAATTTTGTCCAATTTATGACATTTATTGACATAAGTCAATTTTTTTTTAAATTATTTTAATTAATCTAATCTTTGTTTGTGGCTGACCACCATTTTAAATTATTTTTAAATAATTTATTTTTTTGAAGAGAAAAGATTTGGCTCCGCCGGGAGTCGAACCCGGGTCTCCTGCGTTACATGCGAGGATGCTAACCGCTACACCACAGAGCTCGGCTCAAGGCAGAGCAAATCCTTCCTCTTCACTGATGCCTACTCCCCCTATCTCACAAGTTTTGTGAGTAGTAGCGGGAGGTGGACAAATTTTGTCCAATTGGACAAAATTTGTCCACCTCCCGCTACTACTCACAAAACTTGTGAGATAGGGGGAGTAGGCATCAGTGAAGAGGAAGGATTTGCTCTGCCTTGAGCCGAGCTCTGTGGTGTAGCGGTTAGCATCCTCGCATGTAACGCAGGAGACCCGGGTTCGACTCCCGGCGGAGCCAAATCTTTTCTCTTCAAAAAAATAAATTATTTAAAAATAATTTAAAATGGTGGTCAGCCACAAACAAAGATTAGATTAATTAAAATAATTTAAAAAATTGACTTATGTCAATAAATGTCATAAATTGGACAAAATTTGTCCACCTCCCGCTACTACTCACAAAACTTGTGAGATAGGGGGAGTAGGCATCAGTGAAGAGGAAGGATTTGCTCTGCCTTGAGCCGAGCTCTGTGGTGTAGCGGTTAGCATCCTCGCATGTAACGCAGGAGACCCGGGTTCGACTCCCGGCGGAGCCAAATCTTTTCTCTTCAAAAAAATAAATTATTTAAAAATAATTTAAAATGGTGGTCAGCCACAAACAAAGATTAGATTAATTAAAATAATTTAAAAAATTGACTTATGTCAATAAATGTCATAAATTGGACAAAATTTGTCCACCTCCCGCTACTACTCACAAAACTTGTGAGATAGGGGGAGTAGGCATCAGTGAAGAGGAAGGATTTGCTCTGCCTTGAGCCGAGCTCTGTGGTGTAGCGGTTAGCATCCTCGCATGTAACGCAGGAGACCCGGGTTCGACTCCCGGCGGAGCCAAATCTTTTCTCTTCAAAAAAATAAATTATTTAAAAATAATTTAAAATGGTGGTCAGCCACAAACAAAGATTAGATTAATTAAAATATATATATATATATATATATATATATATATATATATATATATCTTATACTATTCTTTTAATAACATCCCTAGTTCATTCTAGGGTTCAAGTATTAGCTTAATATTAAATACTAGTATTTCAATTTTATTATTACTTAACTTTTATAGCTTCCTTAATCATTGTTTGTATAAAGCCAATGTCCACCTATTAGTTTTTCCTAACTTTTAACCATTAAATATCTTTCTGTTTTATAAGAGCTTTCGAAATTATGTTTATTCTAATCTGAAGGTATTGCAATTTTTGTTTTGTTTTCTTGTATTTTCTTCTTAATCCATCTTAAAATTTTAAATTATACATCTTACTTTCTTATGTACATTTATGCGTATAATATGCCTAATCGCATGGAATACGCACATGTTTCAAATAAACTCCTCTTGCATAGGGTTACTATGAGAGAGAGAAAAAAAAAAAAAAAAAAAAAAAAAAAAAAAAAAAAAAATATATATATATATATATATATATATATATATATATATATATATATATGAATTTTTACACCCTCATTTCCTAACAAAAAGTTCCCATAAAAGTGTTTCATTTCACTCTCGAGTTTTTCAGTCGTGTTTTTTTTTATTCTTCAATTGATACCTAGTTCTTTTTCTTACACAAAATGCCTTATAAATATTTTAGACTAAAGAAACGGTTTTTATCTTTAGCATTCCGTTTATTTTAAAATTATTAAGTGTGGATATGCATGGTGTCTAAAAGAATATATTAAGTAGCTTATAATAATGGGCAATTTATAATTTTAGTTAGCGATAAAAAATTTTCAAATTTATATGGTTTCATAACGACCTACTTTGTTTGATATATAAAAATATTGTTTTTCTAATTTTAAAAACTGTATAAATAAATAAGTATTACAATGTTAAACTCTGTACGATTTCATTTGAATGACGGAAGATATAAAATGAAACAAATAATTATTTTTTTTATTATATCTGTAGTTTTAAAGTTTTGATATTGCTTGCGCACACCGAATGTTCTCTCATGCTAGCGCTCCTAACATCTGAAACTACAAAATGTTATTCCTCCAATGAATTCTTAAAATAATATATAATATGACTGTGCGTTAATTTTATTATTATTAATATATTCACTATCAATCAAGAACTTATTACTATTTTCAATATGTTAGATTGATAAACAAATCAAAAACGAAAATATGCATAATTAAAACTTGATGATTCATTACTCATTCGCCTACGTTGGAAAAACCATGCTGGGCAGTCGGTATTAGGTGGGCAAAATTCTTTAAAAAGTTAAGCAAGGAATTATGTGGAATTTTATCCAATAAATACCTTGAATTCCTTTTCCTGATGAATTTCCAAATTCATATAATGAATTTTTATACATTTTACTCAGTATGAAATTCCAATTACGGCTAAGTAAAAATAAAAATAAGTAGTTTTTTTTTTTTAAATTACGAATAAAAATGGTATGCATTCTTTTTTTGGGTAGTTTTTTTAGATTACAAGTATATACACACACACACACACACACACACACACACACATATATATATTATGATAGTGTATAGTGACATTATGATTAAAACAAATAAAATAAAATCGAAAAAGAACAGATGAGAAGAGTATATGTTATATTTTAATTATTATGAGGAGTACATTTTGTAATAAATAGGTGACGAGTTTGGTATATATTTTTTTCTAAATTAATAACTAAATATCCCGTTTCTCCATATTGAGCAGGTGTTCTGAAACCTCTACTATATTATTTTATTATTATTAGGTGCTCTAATATCCATCTATGTTATCATTGCAGATAATGACTCAATTGTCAATACATTGGCTCTTTAAGTATTTATGAAAGAAGATCATATATTCTTTAAAAAGATGTCGTTTCTTGATTTAACCATTATGATAGATCATTTGTTTTTATTACTTAATTTTTCAATATTAAATTCCTTCTATCATAGTATCATTAACTGGTTTTTATCAAGAGCATACTCGCCGAAGTCTGAGTAGATTTCTGAAAAGAAACGAAGAGCGGAAAGCTTCACCCTCTTTGGATAAGTTACGTTAATCCGAGGAAATCGAATCGTTTCATTATATCTAGAGGGGGAGAAAGGGGGGGCGAGGGATCGGACAAAGTTTGCGAGATCCCTTTCCTACCCCCCCCCCCCCCATTAGCTATCTACTAAGGAAAAGGCCAATCTTTCTAATGACGTCTAATGAGCCCCTGCAAAAGATTACAACTCATAACGAATTGAGGGGGGGGGGGGGAGGAGGGAGCTCCCGGAGAATAACTACTTCTTAATTCTCCCAACAGGCTTTCTTAATGAATGCAAGCGCCTACATTTTTATCGTCAGAGTTTTCCTTCCAAAAAATTAGATTAGGAAAACCCCTCTGAGTGACTGCATTGGAACCGAATATTCTCAATCTAGAACATTAAAAGATTCATTCTTTTTGAAAATAGTAAATGTAATTGTAACAGTTTCCGCTTCCGTACGCCGTTTAAAACATCCCAGGACAGCATAACTCATCATAATCGGATCAATAGCACAATAAAACGAACCGTTCGGCAACAAATAACAGATCAAAGGTACAATTGCTTCTAGGCTACGATTGTCTCTTTGGGGATGAAGAGCTGTTAACATAGCAAAACGGAATTCGGAAATAAAAGCGATTCCTTCTACAGGAAGTTTTAGGTGGGTAAAGAAAAGCAATTCATTAGTGAATGGCGATACGGAGACAGGTGTGGAAGGCAAGATCGGAAGGGAACTGTACTACATTATCCGACCTCTTCTTTCCCTAGCAACGTGCTTCTTCTATGTAGAAAAGAAATATACACACTTTCTAGATTAAATCGTTACATCTAGTCTATAAATGAGGTATTATAAATACCCCATGAAATTTCAAAATTCAAAACTTTGACATTTTTCTCCAAAAACAATAAAATCTTGAGAGGAATGTGATACCTGTGCATGTCAGTCCATAAAGAAGATTCATAGATTTTTAATTAATTATTATAACTCATCAATAAGCATATATATATAACATACATGACTATAGTATGTTATATACCACTAAAGACTGAACAATCAAAATCTTTAGCAAACAAAAAATAAAATTACTTCTAACTTATGCCGATTTTAAGGCTTTGTATTAAGTGTGAGTTAGCAACACAAGCTTCAGTTTCGAACATTTTTAAAATCATATTTATATTTTTATCATCATATTTATATATTTTATTTTAACCATAAAATAATCACTGCTTTGCATCGAATACAAGACCCCCCTTCCCATTTCCCAATTGTAGGGTAAAATAAGGAAATGGCCATACTTAATTTTTAAATTATAATTACTCTATATCGTTTTCCATCTAAAATTTAAAAATGTATATCAGATTTTTTAATAATGCTTTCTGTAGTAATAATGCTTCAGCTATTTTCTTTCTTCGACTTACTAGACATGATTTGGAAATTCCCAGAACAAACAAAGAAGGCTAAAAGGATCTAAAAATGATCTAGAAGGTGAACGAATTGATTCCTGCCAACGTTCGACAATTAAGACAGCCATTTTATTTACAAGCAGCAATTTTCGTTTACTTTTTCATTTTCGCTTTTTTATATTAATGCAATGTCATTTTTAAAGTTAATTTTATTTGGTGTAGAGCCAGGTAAAAATGAGGATTGTATTGGAGACACTGGAGCTTGGTTAGAAGTGAAGCGTGTCCCTTGTCTCTTATATTGCTATTAGCTCTCTGAGGCACCTGAACCAATCTTCCAACTCTTCTTCTTCAAATACTCCACCTCTTATCCCAAGCATTTTATTTATCTCGAGCCAAGCTATCTCTAGCGCCAGCAAATTGTTTAATAGATGACATCCATATCAGGTTACCAGGGCCCAAAATCCATCAAGTAATTACAATGTAAGCCCAAATGACATTGTTTAGTTTAATGAAATTTTCATGAAGGCAAAACCTAATGTTTTATTCAGATCCTGTTTTTACTGTATAATTTGACAGGTTGGACTGAGCAGGGTTTAAGTTTTTACAAGTTTCTTTTAAGGGGGCTGATAACCTTAGTAAAGTCGTCTTGAAGTGCCTCCTGTTGGTTGTGGAGGGGATGGGGAGGGGGATGCAGGAGATCTGCTCCGGATATTATGTATATTTTAATTTTATAAGAATTTCGATGGTACATAATCTCATAAAGTACTGAATGGATTTTATTAAACAGTTGTGGTATGTATACTGGGTGTCCCAGACCTAGTGTAAAAAAAAAAAAATTGGGTAATACTGGATGTTAAACGGGGTGGAATGGCGCAGAAACGAGTTTCCTACCTCAATCTGTTGAGGAGATAGAATTTTTTTGTTTTTATTTTTAAAATCATTAATCAGCATTAAATTTTCTAAAATATGAGATGGTTCTGGTTATATTAAATCCACTTTCAGTGAGACTTTTAACGCGCTAAACACAAAACATTTATTAAAACTTAAATTTTTAATAGTCTTTGAAAATTCCTCACTCCCCACTGGAGCACCCTAGAAGCTGTCAAATTTCCTCAAAACTGCGTAATTTAGTTAGCTTTTTAGTGGTGTAACCCATGATACAATTGCACTTCACCATTTGAGTCTAAAAGAAGTTTTTCTGATGAAAAACACGCTAGAGAATGTCACTGCAGGGGCAATGAGGAAGCGCGCTAAAGCCTGCATCCAAATGTAATGGATGCCGAACTTCCCATGAGTTAGAGTTAGTTTTACTTTTTTAAGACTAGAAAGAACAATGTATGAATTCTAAATAATATAAAAAGGGTAATAATGATCTAAAATTAAAAAAAAAAAAAAAAAAACTCCTTAGTTTAAATTTAAAAAATACTTTCTTTAAAATGTTGAAGATAAAAAATAATATTATTATTGTAAAACCACATTAAAATGGACTATTGCAGCGGTTGTTCAAAATTTCCTCAATTACTTTAGATGCAGGCTTATACCTATTCAACAATTTTTATGTAGGATTTTTTTTTTTTTTTAATTTTAGATTATTATTACCTATATTTAATATAACCAGAACCATCTCATCTTTTAGAAAATTGAATGCTGATTAAGAAAATATCATCGTTTTTGTTTCTACGCTAAACCAAAGTAGAGAAAACTGTCATTTTTCAGAAAAAAGTAAGATTTAAAAAATAAAAACAAAAAAAAATTCTATCTCCTCAACAGATTGAGATATGAAACTCGTTTCTGCGCTAGTCTACCCCGTTTAACATCCAGTATTGCCCAATTTTTTTTTTTACACTAGGTTTGGGACACCCACTATATGCATCGAAATGAGAATACATTATTTGTTTTTTAAAGACTATTGGGAACGAGATAACTGAAAGAGTAAGTAATAAATTATTGGACTCAGCACAAACTACCGAAATTCCATCCCTTCACTACAAAATCTATTTCGCCATCGTTGTTGAAGACTGAAACGGCATTGGGATCCAGACCTTGGCTTGGTCTCACCTGCACGATCTTTCTATATTAGTGACGCGGTTTAGGGAAGCGCTGGGATTTTAAAACTACAGGGTGTCCAAAAAGAGTATTCGTGGTTTGAAAGTTGAATAAAATCTCAAATATAGAATATCAAGTAGGATGTTTACGTTTCATTTAAACACAATGAACTGGAAATTTATTTAGAAAAAACAATATTGTCTAAATGTCCACCATAATCATAAACGCTGGCACTCCTCGAATCTCAAACGCAGATTTCTAAAAACGCGTTGACACATTGTTCCTGAGATTGCCGTCATTTCTGTTTTGATATTTTGCTTCAATTGCGTTAGATTCGTCGGTTTCTTTTCGTATACCTAATTTTAAGGGTATCCCCACAGAAAGATGTCAAGAAGACTGAGATCGGTACTCCTGGGAGGCCAGCTAATGGTGCCTCTACGAGAAATCACTTTGTTTTGGAATAATTCGTTTAGCGTAGCAATTGATATGTCTGAAGTATGCTTCCCGTCTTGCTGAAACCATGTTCTAGAGTTATATCCTTTAAAATCTTGAAGTTCTTGGGCCAAAAAACTTCTTATCATTTCACATTAACGCTCACTATTTACACTATTTACTGCGTTTGAGATTCGAGGAGTGCCAGCAGCGTTATGGTGGACGCCTAGACAATATTGTTTTTTCTAAATAAATTTCCAGTTCATTGTGTTTAAATAAAACGGAAACTTCCTACTTGATATTCTATATTTGAGATTTTATTCAACTTTCAAACCCCGAATACTCTTTTTGGACACCCTGTATCATAGCCCGGCAGAGAGGATTCTTATCCTTAATTTTGTTTAATTACTCATTTTACTAATATTTATTTTATTTTTAATAATCTTTGATAAATAATTGTTAGATGTGCACAATTTACTACTTGCCTTTCTTGTACGGAGTAGATGATAGTGATATTTGAACAAAAAACAATTTCATTACAATAAAAGTAATTATTTTTAATTCTATTGTTAATAGAACGGGACAATGTGCTAAAAGTTCCTGGGTTCGACTCCAGGCTTGACATGTAATTATTTACCCTGTTACACTAGCCGTGGAATGGCTTCAGTTTCGGAAGACCTTCCTGATGCAGAGCCATCCCCTATAGTGCGGACGCTCTTAATTAAATAATTAACTAAGATGGAAAACCTGGAGGTTGAGGTGATCTCGGTTCCAAAGTCCAGAGAAAATGTACATTTTATTTTACAAAAGTCGTGTAATAGATTTTTTTTTTCTTTACTGGTATATAACCAAGCCAAAATGAGAAAAAAATGATTTTTCCAACACTGTGTATGATAATATACAAAATGAATTGTATATCACTAAGCCAGCATGAGAAAAACACTTTTTCCTAAAAAAATTCCTCAGGTTAAAGTTTCTGTCAACACTTTACAGATAAACCTTGTAGAGCAAAAAATTGCGCTTCCAATGACAAACATAAAGTTAAAACAGCTAGATCTTTGATCAAAACTCGATCATTGCAGTTCGGCTTTACGCCTTTAAATCAAATATGGCTACTTCAAATAAAAAAAAAAAAAGGAGATATTCTGCGCCAAAGGAGCACCTTCATCTGTGCAGCATAATTCGAGTTATAAGAAAAAACAATAAAAATCGTGGTTTTTAGGCCATTTTTTCCATGCTGGACTGGTTATATACAAGCTTTAACAAAATTTACTTTTTACCGACTTTTTGTGAGCTATTCAATTCATATAAGTAATTTTAAAGGGACAGGAGAAATGTTGAAGTGAAATGCTAACACTTGATAGTCATTGATAAATTTTTCGATACATCTTCATTACTGTCCATGGTATTATTTCAATCAAATGTAGATGCTTTCATAAAAATAAATCCCGAATGTTATACGATATTAAGTAAGAATCATCACAGAAAAAAATGGGAACAAATTAAATTGAGTTTAAGCCAATTCAAATATCCTTACATATCTTTTTTTTTTTTTTTTTTTGTTAAAATGAATCTCATCTTAAATCTTTCAAAAGCCACTCTTGATTTATTGGAACTCAAGCATCATGGACAGATGTGGATTAAAAAAAATTGTGCAAAAACTGAAGAGGTGTTTCCATTTTAGTAAATTATTCAAGAATAGTAATCCCACTCTTAGTGATAAAATATGACTGTCTTTCTAATTTATAAAAGTAGAAGCGAAATAGAAAGCGTTGCATGTAAAGAGGTGGAAAATCCCTCAAATATAGTGCTTCACTGATTAAAAATGGAGCGAAACTCTTCTTTATTTAAAGCTAAGTAATTACAAATTCAAAATTTCGTGTTTATATATACAGTGAACAAAAAAAGTATTTGAACGCCCAACAATTAGTAAATTTATTTTCTGATAAGAGTTTATAAATAATTTGAACAATATATATAAATAAGCAATGAAAAATTATGGTATTTTTTCAATATAAAAATGCAAGTAGTCCTAACAAAATTATAAAAATAAATAAATTGCTAATTTCAATAGACAAAAAAATATTTGAACACTACATCATCATTACAAAAAAGTCATTCAATATTTCGTGTGGAGTCCTTTTACCTCAATAACAGCCTGTAGCCTTCTAGGCATTGATTGGACAAGATTCTGGGTGGTTTCTTTGGATATTTTCTCCCATTCTTCGAGAAGGATGGCCTTAAACTCATTATGGTTAGAAAACTTCCTTTTTCTGACTTGTAAATCCAAAATATTCCACAGATTTTCTATTGGGTTCAAATCCGGTGACTGGGGAGGTGTAACAACCCTTCGTGGAGCATTGTATAATAGCCATTCACGGGTAATATTGGCCGTGTGTTTAGGATCGTTATCTTGCTGGAAATAAAATATGTCTCTGATATTTAATTTTTCTGCACTCTCAGGAAGGTGACGTCGCAAAATCTCTATGTACATCCTGGCAGTCATATTTCCTTTAATAAAAGCCAAATTGCCAACCCCTGACGATGCCATGCATCCCCAAACCATCACACGACCACCCCCAGACTTCATAGTCAAACATAAATTCTTCTTTTCAAGGGATTTATTCTTTTTTCTCCAAACCCATCTTTTTCCATCGCTTCCAAAAAGATTAAATTTAGATTCATCACTAAAAATTACATTTTCCCAAAATTCAATAGGCTTGTGGACATAATTTTTTGCAAATTCCAGTCTTTTTTTTCTATTGGCTTCACTTATAAATGGCTTTTTCCGTGGTTTTTGTCCCCTAAGCCCTGCTCCGTGTAAATAATTTCTTACCGTTTGGGGGGTAACAGTCACACCTGAAGATGTCGCAAGGTCTTGAGCCAATGAACTGCTGGTACAAAAGGGGTTCTTTTGGATTTCTCTACAGAGAAACCTCATTTGTCGGGTATTGAGAGCCTTTGGTCGCCCAGAACGTGGTTTATTTTTTGTTGATCCTGTGTCTTCTTTTTTTTTTATCACATAAAAAACTGTAGACACATTGAGTTTTAATATTCGTGCAATTTCACGGATTGATTTCCCTTCATTTTTCAAAAAAACAATGCGATGACGGATTTCAGAAGACAGTTCACCACTTTTTGGCGCCATCACTCACTAATTTGAACACCACCCTAACAAATCACAAACTGAGGTACATAAAGAACTCTCCTAAGGAATAATCCCCAAGAGTTCAAGAATTGGACCCTCCTGACCTCATAATCCTAAGATGGTTTTATCTGTTCAAGTACTTTTTTGCCCTCACGTTTCAACATTTTAATTTTTATATGACATCCTGTAGTATTTTTTTTAATTTTAATTACTTCTTTAAAAAGTGCTTTTGACAAATGTTTATAAAACATTATTACATTTTCTGGAATAAATATCTTTATACATATATCAAATAAATAATACATGTTCAAATACTTTTTTTGTTCACTGTATACCTACAGTACCAGTCAAAAGTTTAGATTCACTATTTAATTCACAATCTTCAAGTATAAAATAATTTTAACTCAAGAGGTAGAATATGGTGGATATATTCCACCATCATTAACTCAAGAGGTGACATTTCAAAGATTATATGATTAAGTTTATAATAAAATTATAAATAAGGGTCACCTGTGGTGCAGTGTTTAGCATGGCAACTAATATACTTCGCATCCCGAAGTGGCCCTACATTTTTTTAATGGGAGTAAAAAATCCTTTGCTATGCCGTCCCTCGGATAGGACGTAAAATGGAGGTCCCAAGCCATTACGATGTCAGGTACTCGTTAAGGATCCCTATCCTAATTATACGTGGATATGCAAAATTTAGGACCCCCACTCTAGCATCGTCCGATTAGCCTTAAAAGCATAAAGGGACGTTAAAGAAACAATCAAACAAATTATAACTAAATTAAAAATAAAATTATAGTTTTAATGTTGTTAAATAAATAAAATGTCGTTATTTATTTATTTTACAAAACTAAGGGTGAGTCTAAACTTTTGACTGATACTGTATACTTATTTATTCATTTATATAACTATATAATATCTATAATGTGAAGTACTCGCACACCCTGGTTTGGCCCAGGTAAAATGTACCTGCATTATCTTGAAAAAGGTTGGTTAAAAATTTTCGATATGTAAATTGCAATATGTAAGGATTTAGATGGTTACAGAAGCAGGAGATATTGGAGAAATAGTATTTAGTATAGAAGTTGGGGAGCTGTAAGGACACACTTTGTTCCGGATACTGAAAGCATCCGCGTCGTCTCATCGTTTTCATTTTAATCTTCATTTCTTATAGCTGCATTTCCTCATGGCAAATATTTAAGGCAGTAAATTAAATTAAGGCAATAAATTAGTCTCATATTACCATGCACTTCTCTAATATCCTATATTTTATGGAGTATAATTAATGTGAGTACAAAAAGTCTGTATCTTTTTATTCGAAATAGTTACCAAAAACCATTACATTATTTTATCAAGACTGAAAAAAAATTGAGTCTAAAAATGCTTAGAAGAATCGAATTATTAAAATATAAATAATATAAAAAAAAAAAGTAAGAAAGGAGGTTCAGCGGTTTATTTGAGGGAAGTAAATATAGGAAAGGGGTCGGAATGAGGTATTCATAAGCGAGGATTTGCCCCCCCCATACCTCCCTACACCCCCCTCTCATATCCCTCCAGTAACCTTTGCCCCCCCCCCCCAGCGCAAATTAATTTTCACTTCCGTTAAATCGATCATTGTCATTACTATACCCCCCCCCCCCCCAAAATTAGATAAAGGTATGAGCTGATTAAATAAATTTGTATCCTTTCTGAACATCAACGTTTAATAGTTATTTTTAATAGAAAACTAGCTAGCTCAATTTTTAGGACAATTCAAAGGTGATGCAACTCATTAATTATTCTAAAATATCGTTAATTTTTGTGTCGAAAAATCAAAATAAAAACAGCTAATTGCATAATTCGATATGAAAAATAAAATATTTCTAAAAGATAGAAAGTTAAAAACGTTCGTTATAAAAATAAGTGAAAGTAAAAATTAATATAGCTGTATGTTTATTCACATTGTTTAACATTACGTTTTATTTATTTGAATCCTTTTTCTATGTATTATACTTTCTTTTATTGAATTTTCTGTTAATGTCTTGTTAATGATTAAAGAGAATTGTTATTTTTGTCCTTTCAGAAAAATTACAAATTCAGAAAAATAAAAATTACATTATTCTCATAGAAATGTATCAATCGAAATACGACTGAAGATAGTTTTTGCCTAGTCTTATCTAATACACATTTCAAATTAATAACGGATTCCATTTTCAAATTACGCCGGATTAACCGACTCTCCTGCTTAACCGCCACTGATAAAGTAAATATAGGAACAAAAATAAACATATTAAAAGAGGAAGGTGAGTTTATTCAATAAAGAGTTAAGGATAAATTAATGACCTTATACCCTAATCTTCTTTGACTATAATTTAGAGAGTTTAAAATAATCAACAACTTAACTTGAATCGTGATTAATGGCCGAATTTCGCAAGTCAAACTTCACGTCGTATTTTAAAGGGAAACACTGTTGGAACAACAAGAATTACAAATCAAGTTTATATGCAGATATTTTTTTTTTTTTTTTTCTGAACCGGTTTTGAATACAGCCCAGAACAGACTCCCTTCAGTCAAACTCATTCGGAGCAATGCCTATTTAAGATTTTTTTGAAACTAAGAAAAAAAAAATTAAAACTATTCAAAAACAATAATCACGCAATTTTCTTCACCACGTCATCCAATTGATAGGATTCAGAACAATAATGATGTAAACATTTTTTTCCAAATTTAAAGACGTACAGTACCAGTCAAAAGTTTAGACTCACCCTGAGTTTTGTAAAATAATTAAATAACAACATTTTATTTATTAACAACATAAAAACTAAACTTTTATTTTTAATTTAGTTATAATTTGTTTGATTGTTTCTTTAACGTCCCTTTATGCTTCTAAGGCTAATCGGACGATGCTACAGCGGGAGTCCTAAATTTTTCCCATCCAGGTATAATTAGGATAGGGATCTTTAACGAGTACCTGACATCGCACAGGTTTGGGACCTCCTTTTTACGTCCTATACGAGGGACGGCATAGTCAAGGATTTTTTACTCCCATTAAAAAATTTTAGGGCCACCTTGGGACGCGAACCCGCGACCTTTAGTATATTAGTTGCCATGCTAAAAAATACACCACAGGTGACCCCCTATTTATAATTTTATTCTAAACTTACTCATATAATGTTTGAAATGTTACCTCTTGAGTTAATGATGGTGGAATATATCCACCAAATTCTACCTCTTGAGTTAAAATTATTTTATACTTGAAGATTGTGAATTGAATACAAGTGAGTCTAAACTTTTGACTGGTACTGTACATATCACGATTAACTCCAAGTTCAAATATTCTATTTCTTTTTCATGAATAACAATGCTGTATCAATTCATGCAAGATCTGAATTTTGCTGTAACATCAGTTTCGATAACAATTTCGGAAAGACAACTCACTTATCGATTGGCATTAGCAATCCGGACCGTGACTCGTTTCTGATACCAATCAATGCTGATGATTATGAACAAACTATTTTTGAAGCATAAACAATTTTAGTCCATCCTGAACTTCCATTAAAAGCTTAATGGTGGATCCTCTCACCCCACAACATCATACTAATGGTACACCATGGGTGATAAATTATGACAATTTATTGATATCCATAATGTTCGGCAACACTTGGTTTCCTATTCCTGTCCAAGGGAAATACAGAGGAAGCAGGATCCCAAACTGGAATAAATGTTTTTGCAAGTGGTTGTGCCCTCGGCCCGTAGGATGGAGCCTTCTAGTACTTGAGACCTTCCTGCCGCTTTCTATTCGTAGATTTCCTTACTTTTTCTTAAAATAAAAAAAAAAAAAATAAATAAAAAAAAAAAAAAAAACTTTATGTGTTTAGCTGAAGGTTGGATGAGAGGATAAAGAAGAGGTTTAAAAAATTTGCTACAGAAGAAGGTCTCAGTCAGTATTTTTCATTTCAACCTATTCCAGGTCAAATTCAACCACATCATCATTGCCACCCGGTCTAATATCCATTTTGAATTTTAGTTGGGGTTTCTCCCTAATATTTAATTAATTTGATATTTTCCTTTTTTCCCTAGATTAGGCCGATCATAAAATTCTCGTAAGAAAATATGAAAGATTGATTAAATACGATTCAGATAGAGACCGCTCGCTGCCTGAATTTGGTTGCATTTGACCTTTTGGTTCGCCCGGTGCACCGACTGTTTCACTGTGCTCCGTGTTTTAATGTGCCCCACCCTCCTCTACCAGGTATGAACTAGTTTTTATTTTATAAATTAATCGTAAACAATCAATGAATAATTTAGGTTTAAAAATTGTTGTTCGGAGAAAGTAAAATTTAATTTATCTTTCTAAAAGTGAAAAATAAGAGTTGTTTTTATTTTTAATGATTTAGTTATCTAATTCTCGAATAGGTACCAAATAAGATTTAGGATATTTTCTGAAACAATTATATATGTTATTATATTAAAAAATTGTTGATTTTTTTTTTTTTACAAAAATAAAATTATTTAAAAAAATTCATTTAAAAACTTAAAAATATAAGAATTAGGATATACTTATTATGAAAACAATTTGGAACATAACGATTTCTATCAAATATTTATTTTTATATACAAAATATAAAAATTCCAGTTTTACTGTTTAAAAATAAATAGTTATTTTCGGTCGATTTATGTTTATCGGGAGGGTTATACAGGTTTTATGTGCCTGAGTACGTGTGTGTGTTAACTTTTCTTGTGTGTTAATTTTTTGCCTTCCATTGAGAATGAAGTCAGATCTTCTGTAGTTCAGCTTTTTCTTCCAAATGTAGGAAACAAGCCTGACAGGGATTCAACATGATTAATATGGTATGCCTGTGTTTAATATGTTTATTTTAATTTAGTTAACATTATGCTTACTTATTAATGTTAACCTTATTTCTAATTATTGTTTACTTGATTTGTGTCTTCTATAAATATGATTTTAATCTACTCATTAATAGATATAAGGTTATTCAATATAAAAAAAAAATTAATTCAAAATTTTATATAGACTATATCGGTTAAAGTTTCTATAATGTGATATGTCAGAATAAATTATTCTCTATTTTTTATTATAATTCTTAAGCTTCCCGCGGCGGATTCAAGTTTATGAATCTTTAACAAGCAAAGAAATTTCAAAATTAGAAGGATTAAAGGGTATTCTACAAAAGCTATAAAGCTGCTTTTCAGGTATTCATTTTATTTATTTTTTTTTAGGCCATTCATCATTTACAAATCAAAGGAATGCCAAGATTTTTTTATTTGCATACAATCCTCTTTACTTACAATTATCACCTTAGAGAAAATAATTTTAAATCATATTAACCGTTTTGGATATGTTGAGTGTAGGTGGAAGGTAGCGAATGACGGGTTGTGAGCTGAGGACCCAGGGCTCATTGATGCGTAATGATGATGGCAGACCCCGATTTGAAAGGGGTGCAGTGGCCCCTCATCAATGCAGATTAGTAGCATGTTTGGGGTTGCGTCACCCCTCACTGCTTGCAGCACTCAGTGCGCCAAAGTAACCTGGCTTGTGATTAGTTATCCCGGAGGTTCCATAGCATCCCAACTGTAAATTTGCATCCATGAAAAGCAATTACCTCCAAAGCTTTGATGGCTATGATAAAGAGCCAATGCCATCAAATGACTATTAAACATGACTATGTATCCTAATGCAATTTTCAAGATATCAAATTATCGATGCATTTCATACTGCATCTATGATCATTTCCTCGGTATTCATCCTCGTCGCCATTGGAGTTAAAATGGTTAATAATAGAGCAGGCCCGACTTCGAAACGACGTTGCCAAGCTTTCGGAATGGTTACTTCAATTATGGAGGAATTGAGTTTTTTAAAAAATCTGTCATTATATTTTCCACGCTTTAGATATGATTGAAAAAAAAATATTTTTCAAACAAGATTTGACTGAGCAAATCCTACAAATATTGAGCTAACAATTTTTATTTATTATTTCTACAACTGATTTTCCCCCATTTCGAAATAATAGCATTGCATTTTATTTGTCTGTTATGAGGGATCCATCGTCCCTGCCCCACCTCTTCAGCCACACAACAACAGTAAGCCTTATCCAATTACCCATGAGTTTTGGTGCTTATTATATGCTGAAGAGAGGAAGATGGCATTTCCGTGACAATATAAATATAAACATATATGTATATATATATATATATATATATATATATATATATATATATATATATATATATATATGTTTATAAACATATATGTATATATATATATATATATATATATATATATATATATATATATATATATATATATATATATATATATATATTGCTGTACATATGTAGTCCTGTGTAAGGAAGTAAGTACTGTTTCTTGGTGAGCGTTTTTGCAAGGAGATGATTTGACCGTGATCACGCTCAACCGTCAGGTTTTAGCCCATAATTTTTCAATTAAGAATGCCCACATTTTAGAGGCTGGGTTTGCCCAAGGAGGGTCAATCGGCTACCGGGACGAAATGTGACAGAATATTAAAGATATCGTGTGCCAAGCCAGATTTAAACTCAGGACCTTGCCAGCCTTACCAACGAGTTACATAATAAAAATAAATAGGATTGGTAGTGTTCCATAAATATCTTAATTTAATAAAAATGCCCTTCAAAAGTTGTTTATACTGGGTGTTTATTAGGTGGATTTTAAACGGGGTAGAATAGCGCAGAAACGAGTTTCATACCTCAATCTGTTGAGGAGATAGAAGGTTTACATTCAACATTTTTTATGTAGGATTTTTTTTTTAATTTTAGATTATAATTACCTTTTTTATATTATTTAGAATTCATGCATTGTTCTTTCTAATCTTAAAAAATTAAAACTAACTCTAACTCATTCCTCATTGCCCCAGCAGTGACATACTCTAGCGTGTTTTTCATCAGAAAAACTTCTTTTAGACTGAAAAGGTGAAGTGCAATTGTATCATGGGTTACACCACTAAAAAGCTAACTAAATTCGGCAGGTTTTAGGAAATTTGACAGCTTCTAGGGTGCTCTAGTGGGGAGTGAGGAATTTTCCAAAACTATTAAAAATTTAAGTTTTAATAAATGTTTTGTGTTTAGCGCGTTTAAAGTCCCACTGAATGCGGATTTAAAATAACTATACCCATCTCATATTTTAGAAAATATAATGCTGATTAAGAAAATATCATTGTTTTTGTCTCTACGCTAAATCAAAGTAGAGAAAACTGTCATTTTTTCAGAAAAAAAGTAAGATTTTAAAAATAAAAACAAAAAAAAATCTATCTCCTCAACAGATTGAGATAGGAAACTAGTTTCTGGGCCATTCCACCCCGTTTAACATCCAGTATTACCCAATTTTTTTTTCTAGGTCTGGGACACCCACTATATGTATAATTGTTTTTGTGGGCTCATTTTTTACTGCCCCGTTCCTACTAGGTATCACACTGAATAGACTAAGTGAGTCTGTCTAAGCCAAACTAAACATAATCAGATTCATATTGTGTGAGAGTAGAGACAAAAAACTAAGAAACCCGACATCTTTATAAATTACTACGGATACAGATTATTATAAATAAAGTCAATTAATTGTCGACCGATAATGCTCGTTTTAGAAAAGTGAATTTTTCCTCAAAGAAATTCTGATGTAGGGACTCCGACGATTGCTGCTAGCCGAGAAGAGCTATATCAAAGGTTTAATATAGACGAAGGCAGCACTTGGTCGACTAAAGAAAAACTGAGGTGTGAAGTAGGGGATGCAAAACAAGGCTTGGGCTTGGCCGACAACCACCCGCACATCTATCATTTCCTCTGAGAATTTTACCCGAAAAAACAAGCAGCCGTGTCGGTGCCAGGGACGCAAATACAATATTTCTATATTACGGATCACAGCTCAATTTAATCTTTTAACAACTTTACAAAGGTATATTTTGACCCAATAAATAAGTAATAATAATAAAAAAAAATATGATATTCTTAAATTGAATGTACAGTTAGTAAAAAAAGTCTGTGTATACAACATTAAAATTTTCTAAGTTTGCCCGGGACATCAAAGGAAATGAATAAAACATTTTTTATATTATTTTCTTTTAAACTGTAACTTTGAAAGAATTAATATTCACTACTAAAAGAAAAATAAATATAACATTAAAGATAAGGTAAAGATAATTGCTAATAGAACTCCTCAACCATTGCAAAATAAGTCTGTGTACATTTATTATAAACTCCTTCAAATACTGTACCATAATAAACAAACGTTTTCAATATAAACAAAAAGCTTTATTTTAGTCAGTTAAGTCCTTATAGTGGCCGTGGCGAGTTTTTCTGTTGTTTTGCTAAAAATGAAAATTTGTGTAGAAATTAGACAATTGATGATTAATTTAAGAAATGAGGGAATATCTTTGAGAGAAATCGCAGAAATAATTAAGAAACGTCACTCTACAGTTAAAAGAATAATTAAGCATTACCAAGAGACCAGTTATCTTCAAAGTAAACCTAGATCTGGGAGGCCCAAATAAATTTTGAGAAATCACAGGCCTGCAATTTTGCGATCTGTGAATGAGTGGACCACTGCGCTGCAACAAGATTACCAGCTAAAAGTAACACCACAATAACAATGTGTTTACAAAAAAAAAAAAAAATATTATTTTTTGAAATAATTAGTGTACACAGACTTTTTTTTCAATTTGTATAAATAATTTTTATAAATGTCTTAAAACGTTGTTTATGAAATTGAAAATGTTTAAAAATGATCAAGTATTGAGGGTTAATTTATTTATTATTTATATAAAAAAAATTAATGGAATAGTCTGTTATTTTTCCAGATTATTGATAGCAGATTGGAACTGATGAGCGAGCATAAACATAAATGAGTAAGGAATGTTTTTGGCAAATAATCAAGTAGAGCTTCCGAAATAAACCGCAGTTACAAACATTTACAATTATCGGAGGAAATATAACTTGTTGATAAAACCTGCTATACTGGTTTTAATTTGATGTATTGCCATCAATATCAAAATTTAAATTCCATTCAAAATTTGAAAGTAAATGAATTATTAGAATGTTAAATATTACTACTTATAAAAAAGTACGAAGTTCGTAAAAAGTAGCACAAAATGTTGTATGTGAAAATAAGATATATGTGGATGTATGCCTTGCTTCTTGGAAGAAAAACAGTGAAGCAGCCGACTTGGGCACTTGAAGGGGTTGCAAGTACCCTTCTACCCCTCATTATACATTATTATTGTATTTGAGGGACGTTATGGATAGCTCTCCGGATTGTATATTTCCAACCCTGGGTACAATAACATTCGTCCCATCCGACCTTGTAGGGAAAGAATGCTTCTCAAAAGAAAATGTAGATAAGAGAAGATAAATTGTTATACTCTTTCCAAGGCGTCACAGTCCGCAGATGTTTATTCTAGGGCCCACAACCCGATCCGCCTCTTAAATATATATCCGATGGATAACGAAAATATATCTCATTTAAAAATATCATATTTTTTTAATTATTAGTAGTGATTTATTAATTTTTTAGACCTTTTACGAGCGAAAATTGAGAGTATCTAAGAAACATATTAAAGTTGATTTGTCGCGGCTCTGTTGTACATTTAATACGCAAATTTCGTTTTTTATCATAATGTGACCTACAGTACCAGTCAAAAGTTTAGACTCACTTGTATTTAATTCACAATCTTCAAGTTTAAAAAAATAATTGTAACTCAATAGATAACATTTCAAAAATTATATGATTGTTTCGAATACAATCTATATAAATAAAGATGAAATTCTGTTTGTTTGTTTGTTCTTTATAGAAATCCATACCGTTAGTCCAAATCCTCCAAATTTCGCTAAGTGGTTCTTTCATACCAGGTGCGAACACCTGCCCATATTAAAATTCCAACTTCAGCCAATCTCTGGGTATATTCTTTATTGTTATAAAAATCGTTATGATCTCGCTTTACATTAGATTTTTACGATATCAACCGTTAGACTCAAAAAAATCTCATTTCTGCCCTAACGAACCTTTCTAGACCCAAGGCTTTTCTCATTGTTTTCTAAATTCCTTGGGTGAAACCGGGGTATACAGCTAGTTATAAATAAATTAAAAATAAAATTATAGTTGTTCAATAAATAAAATGTTGTTATTTATTTATTTTATAAAATCCAATGGTGAGTCTAAACTTTTGACTGGTACTGTATAAATCATATTTTATAAATTGCTATAATATAATAAAGGTATTCACTGGTTAATCTAAATCGATAAATATACAGGGTGTCCAAAAAGAGTATTCGGGGTTTGAAATTTGAATACAATCTCAAATATAGAATATCAAGTAGGATGTTTACCTTTTATTTAAACCCAATGAACTGAAAATTTATTTGGAAAAAAAAAAAATATTGTCTAGGTGTCCACCATAACGCTGCTGGCACTCCTCGAATCTCAAACCCAGATTTCTAAAAACGCGTTGACACATTGTTCCTGAGATTGCCGTCATTTCTGTTCTGATATTTTGCTTCAATTGCGTTAGATGCGTCGCACAGTGCTTCGATCAATGGACAAAAATCGAAAAATCGAGTTTTTATTTTTTTTCTTGAATTTGCATTTAAAATATTCCTAAAGATGTAAATGATCATTAATTATAATATTTACATACATTTGTTAGCTCAATTGCTATTAAAATTAAGAAATGTTTCGAAAAAAACAGTATTAGTGAACACTTACTTACTCGTATTAGTCGAGAAGGGATTTTAGATCGAAGGTAAATACTAGATATAAACATTGGCTTTGTCGTAATCGTTTCATTTAGTCTTCTTTCTGTTTATAAGAGGTATACTGTGACCTTTATTTTAAGTGAAAGTCGAAATTATTTTGGAAAATATGGCCAAGGGAAAGAAAAATTGTTGACTCTCTCGATGTTCTACTAATTTTAAAGTGAAATATTACAAAATGTCCGCAAAACACCTCTTTCATTTTTTTTTAATGTTTGTAGTTTAACTAATTTAGAATAAAAATCTATAAAGATAATCTGCGATAACCCGCGACACTGACTTTGAGAATTTTTTTTCAAATGAAATCAGGCACTCAGCGCTTGCTTGAAAACCAATTCACATCTACAACAAGTAGATTAGCCGTTCTAATTAGATACATTTTTACACTCAATTCCATAAAAAATACTATTTTTTACTATAGTAAATTGAGCAATATCAATAATTTTAAGCAGTGTCTGAAAGTATGCCCTAATTAAAAATAGATATTTATAAAATCAATGTGGCTACTATTTGGTCTTTACATATATTTAATTTGTATTTGGAAAATGCGTTTACTGCATTATCGTATAAAAGTAATATTTGACTTTTCAATTAAAAACAAAACTCTCATTTAATTTTGGAACTGAATTTGTATTAAATTTGCCTAATAGTCATGAGTATCTTTTTTAGGTCTTAAAAATTGAAAACTCTTTGAAAAGTGGATTTCTGCGGCTCCTAGCTGTAAGAAAGATGCCATCTTGTCTCATTTAGAAAGGGAAAAATTTGAGCCTGATTTATTTACCGATTCGGAAGATAAAGTTAGATTGTTTTGTCCGAAGTTGAGCCAAAAATGGAGTTAGCGCAGTCGTAGAAAAATTCTTTACGTTACGTAACGTTGAAACGTAAAAACGTTACGAAGAATGGTTTAACATGGACTGCACATTTACAGTAGACAACAACAAAATTTTTAACATTGATGATAACGCAGGACAAGTCGCGGTAGACCTTTAATAACCTTTTCAGAATGTTCAGTCAAAACAAGATAAAAAACGAGGTGAGGAGCTAATTTCCACGAGGACGTCAGATGAATTGATGTTTATATTTCTCTTATGTACATACTTTCAAAAATTATTTTATTATGTAAAATATTATTTTACATACATAACTAACCGATAATGATTCTCTAATTTCCCTTAAATTTAAGATAATTTGCCAAAACCACGATGTGCCTTTTTTTTTTTTTTTTTTAGATCTAACTTTGTCAAATATTATTTCCGATCCCGCAATGAGGTATATTCGTAATCAGCTCAGCATTCTCTATAATATTCCATGGTCAAAAGATTTTTGTCCAAAAACTCCATATGCTCGAAGCACAGTGCGTCGGTTTCTTTTCGTATACCCTACGCAAGAGGACTGAGATCGGGACTCCTGGGAGGCCAGCTAATGGTGCCTCTACGAGAAATCACTTTGTTTTGGAATAATTCGTACTTGAAGTTCTTGGGCCAAAAAACCTCTTATCATTTCACAGTAACAAAATCCCGAATACTCTTTCTGGACACCCTGTATAATATAATATAAAAATTGTATCAAGAAGATCAAAAATTATCCGAGACATTTATTATTGGACTTGGATTACTATTATATACTAATGTATAACTTTAACGAAAACTAGATACTTCCGAGAAAATCTGGTGCCTCTACAGACAAGATTTATACCGTCCATAATTTAAAAGAGCGCAAGCAGCGATCCCACGTCATTAAAAATATACTTTTATTGAGAAAGGAGCGGCAAATAAGGCCCTGGAAAATATTCCAGTCGAAGGCTATCAATTTTCCTCATTAAAAACAAATGTTTCATGTTTTCAATAGTTAAATAAATTTGCGATAGTCTCAATAGTTTTAAATAACTATAGTATAAACAAATGATGGCAGTGGCATAATGATAGCTTGTTCCTTTGATAGCCCCTCTCTTGTTCTATTTTCTATTAATTTTAAAGGTGAATCAAAGTGTATTCCCGGAAATCGCCGCTCGATTTTTCAATTGATATTTGTTTTTCTACTCACCTAATTTTCATATTATTATATTTCTAATTATTTTAAAATAAAAGTAATGTGAAAAAAAAATTGAATATAGAAATTTCCCACATCCTTTGTTTATGTTGTATTTTCCGCGAATGTGTGAAACCAGCATAAGGGTCTTAAAATGGGTAATAATACAGAGAGGATTGACAAAGTAAAAAATTTAAGTCAAGGAATAACAGGGTATTTCAAGCGTTTCAATATTCTTACATTGAATATAACATAGCATTTTCTTCATATTTAGTAACACACATTTTTGTTTTGTTAAAAAATAATATTTTTTTATTAATTATCCAAGCAAACTGCACAAGCAAGAAATGACGATATTTACGGCAGTGGTCAAAGATTTCAGCTCCACTTTTTATGAAAATTCATTTAGTAGATCTTTTTTACAAATGGTCCCCTTCCGGTGTTATGTGTTAAAATTCTCAAATTTATTTAACGTTACGTAGCAATAAATTATTTTAGGATCAAGATAACATCTGCAGCCGGCAAAAAGTGGACGAGTTAGATTTACTGTTCCTTCGTGTAGAGATACACAACAGAAGAAACCATAAATATAAATATTTCCAAAAATTAAATAAATCTATTGCTGTCCTATTATTTGTGAACGGAATATTCAAAATGTCAAATTATTCACTAAGATACTTCTATAAGATAATATAACTCTTTGGATAATTTTAAAGTACAGGAATGAAATGTTTCGGAAGGTACTAACCTATATCCTGTATAATCATTCCTCTTTTATCTATAAAAAACTCCCCACCCTTGTCAAATATCCACTCCACCGCGTTATGTTTAATATCATTAAATTAGATAAATGAACTTGAATAATGCGTTGTAATTTTCATCATTTATTTATTATTGAAAGAAAATCCTGAACTTTGGAACTCTGAAAAATTTTTTAATTGTTTTTTTAAACAGGTAGATTATGACTTTATGATATTTTATTAAAATTCTCCACCAAACATTACCTACTCGGAAATCAACCTTGATACCTGATAAATATTAGGGCAACTTAAATTTTAAATAAATCTAAACTCTTAAAAGACAAGAGGCAAACTGGACCATCTCCAGCATTAATAGGTTGCCAATTACAGTTAGTCTATTCAATGACGCATTTATTAAACTAATAGCATCAATAATAATCTTTTATACACAATTATTGTGGCTACGATGATGTATTAAACAAAATTATCCGAATCTCAGGTTAATGAGGGTAGCATTAAAAAAAAAACAACATTAAATGTGGTAATGATTATATTTTTTTATAAATTTTATTATTTACAAAATACAAGTGTTTTTTTTTTCAACTCATAAAGTAAATTGATAGAAATTTGATTTTTTTTTTACTGATATGCAATTATTTATTTACTGACAAAAAAGCTATAATCATATTAACAAAAAAAAAAATATTACAATCTAGTAAGAAAATAAGGAACAACATTATTTTTTCAATATAGCAACATGAAAAATCAATCATCTGTTTCTCAACAAGTTTCCTTTTCGATCTTCATAGAAGTGAACTTTATATGAATGAACTTTATCAATTGAAATTTTAAAATTCCATTTCAAATTCTTATCTTCAATATAATAATCTTTCATAGCATATAAAACATTGGAGCAAGCATTTAAAGCAATAGTTTATGATTTAATTATTCAATATTTTAATTCTGAACGCTTATTTTACCCTTGTTAATATACAAATGTTATTTGTAATGAGAATGTAATTGTAAACTGAATAGCATAGTGAGCAGATGTTTATTTTTTTCATTGCATTTTTCTTTAAGCCAATTGCATTCTATATCTTCTTTCTTCTAATAATCATTATTTCCAAACATAAAAGAAAAAATTCTTTCTTCATCTTCTCTCTTTTTTCTTCATATTTTATATTTTTTAATTTTTAAGTAAATTTCAATATCAATATTCTTTAAGCATTTCTCACCTTATACTTGAAAACTAATCATGGTTTAACTTATTATTATATAAAATCTTGAATTTTCAATGTGATTAATATATAAATATTCAAAAAGTCGAATTCTGAGAAACTGAATTTCATTGAAAAATATTTTACTGTTCATTTTTCATTTCACTGTTCAAACACAAAAATATTTTATGTTCACTTTGGTTTAACCCAAATTAACATATTAAATTCAGCGATCGAAATATAAATTCAATATCATGTATTGTGTTCATGCAATTCTTCATTTTTTTTATTAGCATAACACTTAAATCGCAAATTTTATACTTCAATAGAAAATTAAAATTTTAAGCTTTATTTACTAAAAAAAAAAAAAAAAAAAAAAAAAAAAAAAAATAAGATTGCTGATAGAGTTGAAATACTTACTTCAGGAAAAAGTAATTTTCATTATGTTCGCAAATAATCTTATTTCATCAAAACATTTACAATTTCTTCTGTAACTCAAATTTCAAATATTAATCATCCTCTAAGTTTCTTGATCAAGAATGGAACGGCGTGGTGTAGGTATCTGGATCAGGTCATCGTGTTCCTTCATCCAGCCATATTCAAGTTCTTCCCTTCAAGTCCTTCCCTTCAAGTCCCTTTTCCTCAAGAAGTCTCAAAATCCTTATACGATCCGGTTCAAGTGTCGAAAGATCCGCAGAAGAAGATGGTAGATTCTCAGTCCAATAATCGGAAATCTTCCGGGTTTATTGATGCATATCCCCAAAACAAAGATTATTATTATTATTATTATTACAATTTATTCAATACTTTAAGGAAAGTATAAAAAATCACAGATAATCAATCCAATATATATTTTTATTTTATATGGTTTAAAATTCTTCTCCTGTATTATTTATTTTACCACCGAAAACAAAACAACTAAGCGTTTACTGACTACTACGATAAACGGAGAGAAAAAAAATTACTTGAGAAAACAATCGTTAATATCCGCTAGTATTTAATTAACATACTTTTCTCTTTACAATGGACAGCGACGAGTCCAACTAAGCCAGTCCGTTACAGATGTGTCTATCCCCACATCTATCCTATAGGATCTAAAATCCCTGCATAGTATTTATTCAAATTTTTAGTGTCATTTTCAAAATTTACTGTTTTATTAATGTTCTCCGAAACTGACATAGCCTCAAGCATTTTTCCCCTATACACGCTCCCAATGCATTATTTCAACTCCATCAAAATCAAATCTCTATGCTTAATTATATTAATGTATTCTACTAGCCTGCTTTTTTTGCCATATTTTTAACATCATTTCTATGCTGGTACATCCGGTCAGAAATATATAGCTTTGTGTAGCCAATGTATATTGCTGGGCAATCCAAACAAGATATTTTATAGACCACCTCTGATTGGTTTTTAACATTAATTTTATCCTTCATATTGCTACATATATTACCCACTTTATTTGTTGGTTTAAAACTTAATTTGTAATCTCTTACATCTTCAACTGGTTTCTTGATATTTTCTCCTAGACCCCTTATGTTTATGTGCATTTTTAAAATTTATTGACATTATTTTTATGTTCTTTCATTTCATTATTTATATTTCTTTTTATTATAAAGAATTACCATAATAATTTAGTGTTTTATACACTACTTAACACAAAAGGTTATGATTCACTTCTGAGATGTAAATTTATATCTCAGTAACTAAAATCATAAGCGTCCGTTTGATAAGTACGTTAAGAAGTGTCCTGAGTGCGGGGGCATATATACGGGGCATTTAAATATGCTGAGGGGGGGGGGTTGTGGTTTCATCGTTCTTAAATAATTATACACAATGATATGACATCAAATAGTGATAAACACTCATTGAATTTAAACGTGCATAAATGGTATGTGGTGAGTGAAACAAACGAATAGTTGGTTTAAAGTTAATAAGATTTTTTTATGACGTGTTTGTCGTAAATAAAGAAGAAAATGGCTAAAGTTTCTTTTCATAAATAACATCAAATTTTTTTAACTGTTTAACACGTTAGGTGCGGCATCGGTCCCCGGGGTCCGATGTCTTACATTCCCATCTCAACAGCCGATTATCACATGAAAATGTCCGAAAGGTAGAACACCTCAAGGACTCAATTTAGTCGATTTTTAATGAGATTATTGCATTTTAGTGCAGCAAAAGTTGCTAACAGATGAAATTCTGTTGTTTTTTAAAATCGGACTCCGGGATCCGATACAGGCCATCAGTAATAAAACAAGACTACTGGACGGCATCACCCTTCCGAGTCCGATAATATTGCAACGACTACCTTTATAGTTATCTTTAATTTTATGTGTTTGATTTTATACAATGTAGTTCTATTTAATTTCTTTGACATTCTTTAATTATTGCACAAATATGAGAAAGAAAACAATATTTTTTTTTTAATACTTCTTACTAAGTCTGTAATTATAAATAAAACTTGCTGATATTTGCTTTATTTAAATTATATAAATTAATTTCTTTAAAAAGATTTGTTTTTATCATAGAGTAAGTGGTTGTAAAGCAGTAAAAGACTCCTAAAAATTGTTTTAACATTGCAAAAATTATCAATATGGATGGTAATTCAAAATTCCAGCAGTTTAATGCTATTTTCGATAAAGTACGGCGTAAATCCTGTATCGGACCCCATGTCCTGCGCCTGTTATTTCTAGGTCTAATTCTTACCAAGAGATAATGCCCTTGAGAAGCTTCAATTTTCAGTAAAAAAATAACACTTTCGTCAGAGCATTCCCATCGGACCCCGACGCCCGATATCGTCTGTGGCTCATCCCAGCAGTCGGACCGCCTGGACCGATACCGTCCAATTCAGGATACCCCTAAAATACGCCGCCGCACCTAACGTGTTAAGTAAATTTCAACCAACAAAGTAAACTTGAGGAAAGGGACTGCTTCAACTCACTCTTTTATCTCTATACATTTTTACTCTTTGTTCATTAAGCAGTTAGTTCTATTTGATGCTATTTTTGACCGGTGGTAGAGAGACCGACTTCTTAGTTTATCAAAAACATTCGACCATAGAAATATTGAAAAATATTGTTCATAAATATTTCCTGAACAATCAGCCACATTCCCCTTAAGAAATGGAATTTAAAACGCTTTTCGATAGGGCCAAACTGGAGCTTATCAATTTGGAGGGGGACCGAACCAAATGATGATGGATACTAGCTGCAAATGGATCTTCTACTGCCAGTGAAGAGAATGTTGCTTTCAGATGAAATGATTCGGAGTTGACGCCATCTCATTCTTCCAAGGAGGCTCATAACTCACTAAATCTGCATCCGACGTTGAAAAAGGTGCTACAGGATTCAGCCAAAGGATTCATCATCAATCCGCCTTGTTTATCAATCGCAAAAAGTCCCTCCAGCAATCCACTTTTCTTCTTCGTACCCCCTCCAGTAACCATTAATATGATAATATTAAACAAAAACAAGCAACTAATAAACAAACAAAAAATAAACGAACAAAATCTAAAATATAATTGTCTAATGGTCAGGAAGCAAAAACCTTCGAACCGCGGTAGATAAATAGGCTGTCTACCTTTAGCCAATCTTATTTATTTTTTTCATTTGATAGAAATTTACAACCGTTTCCATTAGCCATTAAGTAAATGTGTTGGCCGTGAAATAAAGAAAAAAATAATTTCATGGTAAGTCATGTTGAGAAACTAACCATTGGTAGCTCTCAATTAGTATTTCTAAATTAAAAAGATTAGAAACAAGTGGGTTCGGATGGTTGGGGAGCTTATAATGAAACGATCGCTACCTTCATAAGTAGGATAAACCAACATACCAACATACAAACATAAGTAGGATTAAGGTTTGGACTGTGAGGATTGGATTCGAGAGGAATTTGATGGTTTGCTCGAGCCCCAAAGCTCAATACCATAAGTCTAATCGTTCTTCTTACTTTCATACAAATTAGCCTTTTGTAATAGACTGGGAATTTTAGCGTACGTCTAGCAGGCGCTGAATTAGTTTCTTGTCGTTTCAGTCTTGTTACAGGGTTGAGTGAGAAATTTGGCAATAGCCTAGCAAGGATGCTAGCAGGGGATGGCGCTATGGGGGGGGGGGTGGTTGAAGGTGGTTTTTTGGGGTTTTTTTCGCCTATATCTCAGTAGTGAATGGCCCCACAAAAAAATATATGTGTATAAAAAATTAAAAGCTGACAAAATTCCCCTCAATTTTCATTCTAATAGTTTTTGTTTTCCTATCTGTAACCGTAATGAGATATACGGTTACAGATATATAGATATATGTATATTACATATAACTAAATGTACGATATACTCGTATTTACTCGTAAAAAAAAAATACAAAACTTTTGCAACACATATCATATTTTACCAGACTTTTCTCTCCCGAGCCTAAAATCTTCATTCCAGAGAAAATTCATTAAAAGAAACGTGTAAAGAATAAAATTACCAGGAAAAATGTTTTTTTGTTTTTTTAGTTCTATTGATATGAATTTATTCGAATTTCAGTGTTTTTAATATTCTTACTGAAACGAGCGATTCCAATAGGAACCAGCACTAAGTAAAAATTGTTCTCACTCGAACCTTCAACTCGCTGTAAATAACAGGAGGTAATCATTATTCATGACCGAGATAGTTAGGGAAGGGGGGAGAAGGAAAAAGAGGCAAGCATGGAAATGAATGGTGGTTTCTGAATAAAAAATATTGCTTACTCCAACTGGTTTCTATCCCAAATAGAAATACTAAATCGATTTGTTTAAAAATGTTAACAATAGTTCACAAAAATCAGTTTAATTCACAATAATTCCAGTGGCTCACTGCTTAACTATTACAACGTTCGGGGTCATCACTGCGTTTGTTCACTGTATTCGTCATTTAGTGGTGGGGGGGGGCGATCAGCTCTCGTTTTATAGCTGACAAAGATCTCCATATTTTTGACGTTTATAATTGTTGATGAGATATGTTCAACAATTACAAACGTTAGTACCGGTAATTTCGTTTTCCTAGTAATGAATTGAATGACGAAAAGAAAATGCCATTTTGAAGGCTATTTAATTATCTACTACTTTCTTCCTAAAGAATGTTCTGTGACGGCGCCATGCTTCTTTCTTTCTCAGGAGGAAGAAGCATGGCAAACATTTGTTGCATTTTATTATATTTTTAATTACCAATTTATGAGAGTATTTTGTCAGATTCAATATTGCATACACATATATTTTTTGTAGAACTTACATCTATGGCGTTGTAGGTAAAAAAAAAATGAAATTTAACCCCCCCCCCCCCCCATCCCCCTAATTTCAAGCACTTTTGGTATGTCTACTAAGTACCCTAAACAACGAACTACGGTCGATATTTCCTCTTATGACTTTCCTTCTAGAACCCCCTCCCCCCATTCGGACATTCGTTGACTGGTCCTAAGTAGCGAATCTGTTCGACAGGGCTGAGTTTTATTATTAAATAATGCTTTAGGATAGGAAGTCCTGGGCTTACGACAAAGAGTAATGTTATTGATGGAATTTACTAAAGTGCATTTTAATTCTTCAGTTTTGACGCCATTCTTCTAGATTTCTTGTTTCCGATCTCATTTAAGTGTATTATCAGATTTAATATTTCAATTTATCATGCACAGAAGAATTTTAATTTTTTCTTTATTTCGGCTACATTTTGTAAGGATGTCTCGATTCTTATTTTGCTGGTTCGGCAACACAGCTTCGTAATATATTTTCTATATCTTAAATAAAACCTTTTGTGTCGAGGGAGAACTCATCGAATCATCAAACAGTTTTTCGGAATAACATTTCATTTTTATTCTAATGCTTCAATTGTCTGATATCAAAATGTTTTTTTTAAATTGAATTTTGATTCATACTGTATAAAATGCAACTAAGTATTATAAATGAACTAAATTAACCGTATTAATAGGCTTTGAAAACTAACCGTTGGTAGAACTTGAATAATACAATATTTCAAAAATATATGGTAAAGCAGCCATCTTCTTTTCAGAAGCTTTTCGAATGGTTTTGGATTTTTTCTTGAACGGGAGCTACCATGGATTAAATATATATACTTTTCTAGTAAGAAAACATGTAAAAATAAGCCGAATCCTGTATCACTTTGAGGAGTGTAAGTGGGAGCTTGATAACAAACAAGGATCCCGCACGCAACCTCGACTTAAACACTAAAATTATCCCAACACGCTCTTTGCGGCGAAATATCGCTAGTAGGCAGTTCCTAGGAATACCGACGGTCAGCTAGCTTTTATTGTTCTCATCGATTGCTCATATTAAGGGGGAATACATATTCATCAAAATTTATATAGTGCTGAAGTTCATGAATCCATGAGATATTTATTACCATAACCATAACATTCCATTCACCTTAATTATATCAACTATAATAAATTTCAAGGATAAAAAAAATTAATATATAAATATTAAGGTGATTTACAGACAATTATCATCGTACCAGACTCCAGTTCGGAGGTGTTATATATATTAACGATTATTATTCCATTGTCTGCTTGAAAAAATAGGATTTGACATTTTCAATGAAATTGAATATTAGGGGTAAAGCAATAGATTGATCGTAAGACGATAGTAGTGCATTTAGTCAAAATAATGTGAATTTTCTAATAAATCTAATAATAATATGAATCTAATAATATATTTATATATTATTAGTTTCTTGCATTTTCTAAAAAATGTTAATTTGATATTTAAAACCATTTCAGGGCTCAAATGCAGAAAAGCCGTTTGAAACAACTTCAAGAACTTCCACTCCCCCCCCCCCCCAACAGCGTAGCCAACAATTTGACTAAATTACTTTTCAATGTTGTTGCACCTGGATGAAAATATTTACCTGAAAAACTTTCTACCTCTGGAAAATCCCCGGAGCTACACCCAGCCGCAATGTATTCAATTATTAATTGTTATTATCTTGTAGTCCAGCTACAAAACCTTTTTCCATATTCATCGCTTTCCCCGAACTGCTGTGTGTTCCTCTGTTTCATTGACATATATTTTGAAAAGATCTAAACAATGTTACAATTAAGATAACACTCGGATTCTACATTGGACAATTGATCATTCACTCAGCCCCAAACACCCTTCCCCACAATTTCGTATTCATGAAATCAAACTTTAAAAATCCAGAATTTTGGTGTGGATATGAGAAAAATAGCTTGCAAACCTCTCTGGGACATTTTTAATGATAATTATGGAAATCGTTGCAATTAATAATCAACTATATCCAAAACAAAAAATGTTTTCCCTAACATTTAGACCACTAATCATATAGTTATTATACCAATGGGATATTGTGAGTTTAGTAGTTTTCATGTAAAATTACCCAACTTACAGAGGCTGGATATGCCCCTAGGAGTGTATCTCGAGGAGGCCCAAGGGGCGATCCTCGGCAGAATAGAAAAGGTATCCTACCATAGCCAGATTCGAACCCAGTTCCAGTAGCTTACTTACTCAGCTATCCACGTTACCTCAATGCCTGAGTTTTCTATAATTTCAATATCGCTTATAGCTTGCTCCTCTGGTTAAACAATAACAATCCTCTTAAATAACATATGTTCTGAAAACACCGACTTTTATTCTGGAGGAATCTCCGGAGGGGTTGGTTAAAGTGCGGACTTGAAATAAACCGTTTTGTATCCACTATACACAGATTCGAGGGTTCGGGAAAATGAATATAGTTCCCACGACATCTGAACACTTCTAATACAACATCTATACATAATAAAGACCCACATCAAATGCAACAAGTACGGCAGCTTTCTATGCCCGTAGGTTTTTCGCGTTTTTTCTGTTCAACTAACTCAAGTAGCCATGTTGACCTTTTATGGCCATCGATTTTACCTCCACTAGCTGTTAAAATTGATTTAAGGCGTATGATAATGGGACTGGTTCTATAAAAGTGTTTTGGGGATTCCAATATTTTCTTTCACTTCTTCGATGTGATAAATGTTAAATGAATGAGTAGAATTCCTGGCGATTACCAATTCCAGGTATCCACGCCATTGATATTATTCAACAAGGAGAGATCAGCGGACTCGTTTATATCTAGGCAGCAGTTCATGGCGGAAGATGGGGACAATAGCACATCCTAAAAACTACAAAATATTTATAGAAATATAAAATTTCTTGAAAAACAGAAATAAAATTAGCTTAAACAGTTCTTCCCATTTTCTCGTCGCGATTTATATGATGAAACACTAATTTTTTATTTCAATAAGAATTAAAAGTTCTTTTAGATTCATTTAATGTTGTTATTTATTCATGGTCGTTGGTCGAATAATTAAGTTATCATTTTTAAACTATTTAAGTAGAAGATAAAAGATTCGACCACGGCAGAGAATCGAACCCAGGTCCTCCGCATATCATGCTATAATTCTCCATATAACTAAACTAATAATTAAAGAGTATCATAATTAATGGAATGAAACCATATTTAAATAAGTAAATAATCCCCATGAAGGGGATGGTTAGGGTTTCGCTATAAGGAAAAAAAAGCTGGATAATAAAGAATCAGTTTATAACTATTCGGATTCTAAGCTCACTTTATTGCAAAGCTATTACGTTTGAGAAATGAAATCGGCACCGCTGTGTTTTAAAGTTAAATAAACTTTAGCGTGACAATAAGATTGCCCTTCCAGTTGAAAAACGTTTTCTGTATTCTACCATCCACCATCCCCCCCCCCCTCAGTCCTCTCCCCTAAACCAGGGTGTCAATGATTATTTCAAAGGCCATTTCGGAAGGTAGCCGAGTTATCGGAATGGAGAAGTGGACCGAGTGGTGAGAACCATGGCACATCGGTTACTGTCAGGGTGGGGGAGTGGGGGGGGGGGGGGGAGCTACGTGACCAAGTTTTGTCTCATCGGAAATAAAAGTGGGCTTTGAGGGCGATATGTAACCCCCTTCTCGGCACCCACAAATTGATATCTTCACCCACAATCAAATTTTTCCTTCCCAAAGGACCAAAGGGCTACAATCATTTACCATACCTTCACGATTCCTAAGTTGTTTTTGGAAAATAGATAATAAAACAGTAAAACGTAAGCTCCCTATTAATAAAGAAAGCTTTTTAAAAACTAGCTTTTTTCACTCGCGTAAAATTAGCGTTACTTTCACAAATACGATGAATGCATACCAGTCTTTAAATATCCGATGACTGGCTCATCTATTGATTTTGTTTTCACGTTAAATCTTAGTCCTTTAGTTGGCAATAAAGTATAATCTCTCTAAAACACAAATATGTTTTTATAGACCGACCAATATTTTATTTTTCAAAATCACATTTTGCAAATAAAAATGAATTAAAATGCTGGGATAGAGACTTGAACTTTATTTTTTACGAATAATGCAATGCAATGAAGAGTTTTGTAAAAAGGGTTGGACCGAAGTAAGGTGGACGGGGGCACCCCTAGTTTTATCTTTTTTTTTTTTGAAATTTTGAACTTGGCACTAATAATTCCGAATAAACAACTAAATAGATGTTAGAGGTGATAGATAGTCAACTGTTAATCTTTACGATAGGTTAAATGATAATCAGGATTTTCAGTTGGGAAATTTTTTTTTATTATCGAAAGCCAACGTTTCGATCCAACTTGTGGATCTTCATCAGGGCTTCTGAGTCAAGGTGGATACGAAGACTCCCCTAAATAGATGTTAATTCAATTTACTCTCTTACAACGAAAATATTTAAGAAAACCTAACCCAACCCTATCTGAACCATATGTAAACATTAAAAAAGGACTTAAGAACAACGAATTAATGAACAAAACTGATCAAGAAAAGATAGTGAAGTTACGAAATCGATCCGAAAGGTCGACCGAAAACCAAAAGAGTTTGAGATAAAAAAAAATCAATATAATCACAATTTATCTTCAACTTAAACCAATTTCATACATATATGGTAGGTTAAAGTATAAGCAGAGTTGGGCATATTTATATTTATAATTTATTTTTATCTTAATTTTAATGTGGATATCAATAGATATTTATTTATATTAAAATATTTGTGAATAAGAAAACAAATAAATTCGTATTTACAAGTGTGAATACGAATAATTTTTTCTGTAAATAAAAATAAATTGACAGAGAAAATTGTGAATATTCACAAAAAATGTGAATATTTATAACTACGTCTGGGAATTCGGCCGTATTAACAAATAAAGATGTGAATACGGAAAATTTCACAAATTGAGTTGTGAATTTCTACTAAATTCATTATTTCGGAATAAATTTCTTTTCGCATTTCTCCATATTTGTATACATTACTGGGTTAACCCTTTTTACAGAAATCCCATGAGCACAAATAAATTACATGATATCGATTAAGATCGATTACTAGGTTATTTGGGGTGCTAATTATGAACATAATATCGATTTTAAAGTTATTCGCTCAGGTATCGATTTATTTTAACTTATCTGATAGAAAAATATTAAAGTGGAGATTTAGTTTATTCTAATTCTGTTTATGAAAATTATATCGATATTAAGGCTACTAGCTCTGATATCGATTTATTAAAACGTACGCGATATATTCGATCTTGGTGTCGGCTATAGAGTTATCCAAAGTGCTGATTATGAAAACGATATTGATTTTGAGATTCCGGCGTCAGGAATCGTTTCTATCGGATAAGTTACAATAAATCGATACCTGAGCGAGTAACTTTAAAATCAGCACCCGAAATAACCTAGTCATCGATCTTTAGCGATATCAGATAATTTATTATGTGCTGATGTGATTTCCGTATAAAGAATTAATCCAATAATGTAGACCAATATGTAGAAATCCGAAAAGAAATTTATAAATTTATTCAGTAATAATGAATTTAGTAGAAATTCACAACCTCATAAAGAAATTATTTGTGAATACGGCCGAATTCACAGACGAAGTTATAAATATTCACATTTTTTGTGAATATTCACAATTTTCCCTGTGAATTTATTTTTATTTACAGGAAAATTTATTCGTATTCACTGGTTTGAATACGAATTTGTTTGTATTCGTATTCACAAATATTGTGATATAAATAAATTTCTATTCATATTCACATTAAAATTAAGATAAAAATAAATTCGTATTCGTATTTATTACTATAACTATGTCCAACTCTGAGTATAAGGATACAATAATATCGTATTTTTAGTTTTTTTAAACCAATGTCTCCAATATTAAATACCGCAAATATTATAAAAATATAAATATTTGGAATTGCTGATTAGCTCCCCCCCTCCCAATTTGAAGGGTTAATCTAGTCGATCTAGAAGCTAACAGATTGGACTTGAGGATAGGAGAGGTTAAAGCAAACATGAGTTATACAGACGTTATTGCTAAACAGAAGGCCTGTAATCTCGACTAGCGTGAGTTTTAATCCTTAATCATAACTTTAGTGTGTGATTAACAACTTTGCAGATTTGGGCTCGAGAACCCGGTTCATTACCAACTCCACAAGTCATTTTCAATGGCGGGCCTAAAAGATAGGGGTCGTGGGGGAGGAACGTCCGACAACCTTGCAAGATATCTCATCATAACCTTATCTATCATATCTTTCTACATTTATCGACCTATACGTCTGCATATCTTAACCTAACAAAAGTTGAATAATGGCATATAATTAGAACTGAATGAACTGCATCAGTAGGTAAAAAAAAAACACAACGATATGACAGAACTAAACAAAATAAAAACATTTATTTAATTAAATATATAATTATTATAGGCCGACAAATAATAATGACGTTATTATATTAAGCATAGAGTATACATTTACTCATATACGTGTTGTTAAATAGTTTTAAAAAAAATACACCGAATCCGCACTGAAATTTTTTTTTTTTTTTTTTTTTTTTTTTTTTTTTTTTTTTTTTTTTTTCCCCCGGTTGGCGCATTAGGCCTAATGAGACCTTTGGCCGCGCAGTGTGGTCTTCTTACAGAAATTTGTGTTGCTTGCTGGAGAACAGACAGCCTGGAGGGGGTAGCCCAAACCTCACGTTGCTGCAAACCATGGTGCAGCGGCAGACTGCCCGTAGCTCCAAGGCAGTGTCCTTCCCACCGATGGCGTCAGCTCTCTCGTGTTCAAGGACAGTGACAAACTGGTCTAGGTCCAAGGATTATGGTAGCTCAGAGTCAGCAGGCCCCGAGGACCTATATTTCTTTCTCTGGAGCATACCGTCCTTGAACCAAACGTCCGGGCGGTTACTAACATCCTGGAAGAACACACCACGATTATCGATGAGATACACAGGGAAGGTTCATCACTCCTACACCCGGTCGGTGTGAGTCGCCTCCAGTAGGCTGACGGGCCTCACATACCCGGGGGGGGTAGACTTGGACTGCGTGGTGTTCATTGGTGGGTGGTCACCCGAATTGCGCGGTCACCCATCCAAGTACTAACCACGATGGACGTTGCTTAACTTTGATTACCTATTGCAAGCGCCCTTGTCCACTCGGCCATCCCGGCCCCCTAAAAATGTATAGCTACAGATAAATTGCTCTTTTCCTGTTTTTCTATTACTTCTTCTTGTTTTTGATTGTTAAATGCTTAACAACGAGCTTTTTGCTCGCTTAACAAAATGCTTTTTGAACGAAGAGGGACAGAGGGACACAACTTTTTTGCATTACCATAATATTTATAAGAGCACTTAATTTCCAATAATTCTGCTTAGCCAAAACATAATATTAAGATGAGTCATATTTTAATGGGATCATAATTTGTTAGCTCGTTTTATCAAGTTATTATTTTTATTCCTTCAAAGCCTGAATTGATTAATGAACTTTCGAATGCTAAAGGACGCTCTACGTTTTGTTTTACGGTTTATGGAAAGGACAGAAAATTCCAACATAAAAAAAAGGTGGGGGAAAAACAGATTTTTTTATATAACTAGTTTTTAAACTTTCTGCTATTTTGAACTTTGGCTAGTTATAGTGTAAGGTTACTCGCTATTGCCGAAAATGACATCAGAATATGATTAGCTCCAACTTTTTAAATATCTCTTGTTGGCGATGTTTCCTCGGTAATATTTCTGTTAAAATTCCTAAAGGAGTATAGCCTCATTTCTAAATTCTAAAACCTTTTTGAACTCTGCAAACATTCAAAATTATTTATATAATTGCAATGCAATTATTTCTTACGCTCGGTTTATCGGTTGTATTAGTTGTTTATTTATTATTATTTATTTTATATTTAATATATTAATGTTTTTCTTATTCATTGGTATAAAAGTAAGCCATAGGGTATAGAAAAGTAAACCAATAAACAATTAACTTTCATTTCAGTTATGAACTGATCTTCATAAACTTCAACAAGAATATCAGATAACAATTTTAAAAAATATTATGGATTATATATCATCTCATTATCAATAATATTAATAATATAATATTATTATATTATCATCTGTTCGGTGAGAGGTTGGTTAAAATCGGTCCATAGAGTGAAATTTTCATTTCAAATCCATTTTAACTTATTCCATACGAAAATCGTTAAGGTGAAAGAAGAAGCAAAGAAATATCATTAATTAGGTTATTAAACCATTGAAAAATAACTAGGAGATCGAAAACGATTTGAATCTTTAAACTTAGATGAAGTCGATGGATGAAGCAGTATAAGAAAATAGAACCCTAAAAAATTTCGTTTTTCAAATTGGGAATTTCTTTTGATGTTTAAATTATTGAAATGGATAAATAGTTTATTACTATGTTTTATATTATTTTAATTTGAGTTTATTAATATTGAATAAAATTTGTTTAGATTTAGGATGTCTAAATGTTTTGTTTATTGAGCGATTTTTATATATTTATTTCTAATATTTTATTTAAAATTATTTCGTTCACGGTGTATTATTTTAGGAGTATCAAATTTAAAATAATGTCTTTTTGGTCTTTATTATTCCAATTTTATACAACAGTGAAAAATCCAGTCTTCCTTTATGATATATATACGAGTATTTTTTCAATACATTAAAAACCTCACAACGTTTCGAGGCTTATTGCCTCATCTTCAGGTGTACAATACACATATTATAACCATACAATACATCAATTCATTAAAATCTCGTCAATAAATAAATAATTATGTCAGATTACATTTCTTTCTTTGACCACCTCACTATATCATAAAGGAAGATTGGATTTTTCACTGTTGTATAAAATTGGAATAATAAAGACCAAAAAGAAATTTAAAAAGTCTTCCAGTAAAATATAAACTATCAAAATTTAAAATAATGATTTATTTGCTGTAATGTGGGTAAATGCTCTTTAAGCATCCCATCAGAAAGATAGTAAGTATATTCATTCAAATCTATATTTTTAATTATATGCATATGTATTTCAAATATTTATATTATTGTTAAATTTACGTATTTAACTCATCTTTATCCTAACCTGGTGGTTCATTCTAGGTCATGATTATGAGAACAATATAGACTCGAAATGTGGCCATAATAGAGTTCATAATTTGTTACTGAACCTCAAAAAACATATTGCGATACCGATAAATTAATATCCAAATTCTCTGCATTATATTTCTTAGACCATGAGATATATTTAGAACTATTCCTCTCATTCTGGATCACTTCAACATTAACAAAAGAAAAAATATTTTTGTATATTTATATATATATCGAGGGGGTGGGTTTGTCCAATTCCGAACTTAATTTATTTTTCTTAACAATATCCCTTTTTTGATAAAGCCAACAATGATAGGGTATTCTTCTACAGACATGGAGAATACAGACATTGCTTCGGGCGGTAAAAAGAGAGGAAAATCTGTTGAATGAATTGGTAGAAAGGAAAATTTTAATATTTCCCTCCACCGGCCAGCTCTGATTTTGATATATGAGCTACGAATAAATTGAATTCAATCTTCACCCTCTCCCACCCCCCCCCTTAACCCAGGATTTTAATTCAGGCCCTCTTTATTTATTATTTTAGGTTAGATGGTGGAGATGGATAGATTTAAGATGAATGAGAGGGGGGAGTAAATGGTAATTTATTTTTTTTTTATTGAGGGTTAAGTTATTTACTTATTTTATTTTTTTTTTATTCCTAATTAAATTTTCTTTTTGAAAACCCATTAGCAGAAGAGGACCAAATATTGAATAAAAATGGCCTTTTAACTCTAAACAGTTGTTGTTATTTAGTTGAACAGACCAGAATGTTCTCGAAAGGCGCAGAACGTACTCAAGGAGTTACAAACATGTATTAGAACAGTCACAAACATTCACTAGAACAGTTTGTTCTAACAACAAATGTAGAACTATTTTAAACCATATCTTTTGTGTTTTACTTCACCTTAGTATTTTTTTTTTTTTTTTTTTTTTTTTTTTATATATAGCTTCCCACATGAAAAGCTTCCGTTGTGAGAAATCAAAAAATGTCATTATGTAAATTATTTAAAAAAAAATCGATTTATCAAATACTTTTTATATAATAGTAATATATTATTATTTATATAATAATAACTTTGGTATTACATCGGATAAGCAACTCCAATATGGCGGCCGGCGTGAGTAAACAACCAGGTATTCCGATCACGCCCTACCGATACCCACAGTTCTGTTCGGTTTTACAGAGAGTTCCCGAGATCCGATGTCGGCTTTATCCATATTTTTGGAGGGAAATTCATTCGTTGCCTACTTTATTAGGTTAGGTCTGATCCAAACAAAATCTCCAATCTAATAAATCATGTATAATTTGTTCTTTTTCCTATGGAGTCATACCATATATGGTAAAATCATTATAAAAAATATTCTTTTTGGTTATTTAAATAAATTTTTCTTGAAATAACAAAAAAAAAAATAATAATCTGGTGGTCAGGAATACTCGGATTCTTATTTTATTAATTTATTTGTACCTTTTGCATTTATATTTGCATTCAATTTGAACCCACTTGATCATTTAAACAGGAAAATAACATATTTTTGAAAAACAAACAAATAAATTTACAAAACAAAAGATTAAATTTATTTGTTAAATATTGCTAAAGAGGCCATCAAATTTTAAATTTTAAGCAACCATCACAGGAAATTTTTATATATTGAAATAATACTTCTACTCATATCTATTGTATCTATTATCTTATACTCATATCTTGTATGTATCTAATTACATTAAAGAAACATTCATTTGTACAATATGTTGGTTATTCCCATTATTGAGACGGGAAGGTTATCTCGACATCTGCTCGGGAACACTCGGGTAAACCCGAACTTAACTGTGGATATCGGGTAGGGCGTGATCGGAATACCTTGTTGTTTATTAACGCCAGCCGCCATCTTGGGCCATTACCATAACTTTTAATGATAACTTTATATAATAATATAATACTAACTAAATAATTGAAAGTACACTAGATGTCGAAAAAAAAAAAAAACAGCAAACCACTGTTTAGAAGAAAAACAGACTAAGTATATGACTAAGTATATCCAGCGAAGTTGAAATAAATAAAAAAATCGAGGTATGAATAGACGTAAAGTAACGGTGATATGATTGGAAGAAAATGCTAAAACTAGAACGTAAATAAACACACATATAACCAAAAAATCGAATTTTCATAAAATAAAAAAAAATTTGCGACAGTTTAATTATCTCTAATATTTTTTAAGACTGTTAACGTGAGATGGCTATGGCTAGCAAGTGAACTAACTAGGAGAAACACAATAATTACCCCTGTGTGAATAAGTGTCTATAAAATGTGGCTTTGCTAGTTGACTAGTTGGGCTAATTATCCCTATCATCACTAGGACACGGCTTTGATGGATCTTTCCTTTATTTGATTTTTTTTTTCCTGTACAAGACTCGAGAGATCTACGACGATGTTGAGTCCATACCATGATATTCTATAAGATCTTTTTTGGGAACCCCTTACTGAAATAGACCTATTCTGGGCTTTTACACAAAAAGAGATCTATTCCGGGTTTTTTTTTTTTTTTTTTTTTTTTTAAGAATTGCATTAAATTGATTAAAAAAGTAATATTAATAATCGTGCCGAATTAAATATGTACATAAATCCATTTCTTTGAGACTTTTAATAATCTGGCAAACCATTTGGATATTGGAGATTTAGCTTGGAAACATTTTAATGTAATTTCCTAGAAAACCTAACATTTAATTTTTTCCTCTTCTTGTTTATCTCTTTGGATGTTCTATTTTTATTACTATGTGTTTTTTTATTAGTTCAGGTTATTTATACATCCATCATCTATTTAACCGTCCTTTTTATTTTTCATTTATAAGTACAACGTTTCGGACATTTGTTTGTCCATTTTCAAGTATCTAAAAACATTATTTATTCTATTAAAAAAAAAAATGTAGAATTGCATTATACTTAAAAACAAAATAACAACATACAAAAACTTTTTAATTTTAAATTTTATCTTTCAAAAACATTTTTTATTTTATGGATAAAAAACTAAAGGTACATCCATTTTTGATTTTTTTGTGATATTGGCTATTTTTATAAAATATTTTTAGAATGTTAACATAAAATAAATAGTGTTTTTTAAAGATTAAATTTGAAATTAAAAAGTTTTTGTATGTTGTTATGTTTTTTTTTAGTATAATGTGATTTTACATATATATATATTTTTTTTTTTTTATAGAATAAATAATGTTTTTAGATACTTGAAAATGAACAAACAAAGGTCTGAAACGTTGTACTTATAAATGAAAAATAAAAATGACAGTTGAATAGATGTTGGATGTATAAATAAAAGTTGAAGTAAATAATGGCTTGGATTGATAGAAAAGTAAAGGTTCTTTTTTATCTCTGGCCCCTATCACTAATTTCCTAATTTACGCCCTTAACGCCCTTAAAATACGCCCTAGGCTTAAATGGGGAAGCGGGCTTTTATAGATTGGGGAAAAATCGAGTTAAAATATAGAGGAGAAAAAAAGCAAAATACGTTGAGCCCACGCATGCGCAGTATGCCTTTAATGACAGACCATTGTTTTTGTAAGTAAAGACATTCTGTTCATGGGAAAGAGTTGTCAACATGTTTTGGAACATAATGGAAAGTATTTGTTTCCATGGTAACTAAATCAACTTTTAAACAACTAAATAGAGAATTATAAAATAGGACGCGATGGAGTATTATGCTTGTTAACGAATTATCACAAGTGAAACCTTTGAATATTACTCTACAAACAAAAATAAGTGTGAATTTGAGGATTGGCATTTACATATTTATTAAAGCACGTCAATTTCTAATTTAAGTAAGTTGGTAAGTGAAAGTTGCGCATCACAAGATAGATTTTTTCTAATCTGAATTCTACATAAATGAAAAAAAAAAAATAATCTTTTTAAACCTCTTTTCAATGTAATAGCGTTGGACGCCCTGGCTGTGAAACATGATCTGTCTCATATGAATGATTTTTTTATTAAATATGAGTTTATTAGCTACAGTTATTTACTTTTATTGGCAATTCTGAAATTACATATTGAAATAGTTTTCCTGCACTGTTTAAAATAATGGGATAAAAGTAGGACCAACATTTTATCCAATAATAACATTTCTTCTTCTGATATTCGTTAATAATTATTCCAATGATTTGGGGGAGGGGGCCTATCAAAGTTCCTAACTGTACTAAGCATTTAGTACATCCGAATGCGAATCTTTGATAAGTTTAAGGAAAATTCATTTGTCATACAATATGGGTTTTCTTTGAGAGTGTTGGATGACGCATAGTCAGAATTTTCAGTCAAATGCTTATAAAATGCGCCAGGCTTGTAGTAAATAGCCTTGATGACGACCCACATGATTGTGCGTAATGAACAAATTATAAAATGTGACAGAAAATCCTCAATAAAAAAATAGAAAAATAAAAAAAAATCACAAACAGTTTTGAGCCGATGCTTCTATGGTCATCTATTGTTGGGGCACGCGCGGCAAAGCTTTTCGGTTGTAAATAAGCTAGCAGACTGTAATCTCGGTCTTAACCACAAAACCGCAAGCTGTTATGTTGGAGTAACGGATGAACACTTAACAATAGACGGTTTTGTTTGAGGCAAAATCTTCTAGACGAAACGGAACTTCCCGTTATCATCAGACTAAATGTAGAAGAGATATTTGAATTGACGAACCTTTAAGAAAGAAATAAGAAAGAAAGAAAAGGAAAAAAATAATTGACCAGATTCATCTTTTTAAAAAAATAAAAATAAGAAACTGAGTTAATTTAGATTACTTCTTTGATGCTCTCAATTTTTTCCTCTTAATCCATCAGCTAAAAACTTGGATGTTTCCTTCTTTAAGAGTAGATCTTTGTTTAATTCATTTATGAACCCCTCCCAAAGAGAGAGAGAGAGAGAGAGAGAATCTTCTCCCCTGATTCTTCCGTGACTGCTGAAGATTTAAAGAAACATTTCTAAAGGAAATGAAGGCTTAAACCTAAAATAAAGAGAATAAAGAAATTTATTTATTGGTTTTAATCCCTCTACCCGTGAGGCTAATGTCCCAACAATGAAGAAATCAAACTATCCCTCCACGTAAAATATCTTCACAATAATTTTATTCTTAATTCTCCACTTTTAATGTATTATTACTTTCACTTACCTATATATGAAATATTTAGTAAGGGAAAGTATTGCGATCGTGAAAATTTTAAGGTGACTTCAGGTTTTCAACGGAAAGAAATGTTTTGAGGTCCCCTGAGTCCAAATAACCAAGTCCCGCGAAATGGTTTCTTTTTCTTTTTTTTGTGTTTTTTTTTTTTTCGCATCAGAGCGACATTATCGGCAGTAGGTTCCGATTTGCGAACTTGTTGGCATTCTTCCCTCACCTTCTGGAAACGGGTACAGCAGAAGAATGCGTGTTCCACAGTCTCTTCGGCTGATGGGCGTACTGGACATTCGGCTGTATTATCTAGCTTAAATCGAAATTGATAGGCTCGAAAACAGCCACATCCCTTGAGCAGCTGGGAGAGGTAGTAGTCAACCTCACCGTGGTTCCTGTTTACCCAAGGTTGGATATGAGGGATTAGCCTGTAGGTCCACCTCCCGATTGATGCCATATCCCAGCTTCGTTGACATCTCTCCACTGTGTCTGTCTCTTGTACGATTTGGTGAGCATTGCATCATTCCAAATTGGTGCTCCATATAAAAGAATCGAGGGGAAAATACTCGCAAGAAGCCTTTTGTGGCTCTCTCAGAGTCCTATATCCAGCATAAGGCGCGACAGTAGCGGCATGGTTCTTGCTGATGGTTCTTGATGCTTTCTTGCTGATGTACTCCGTGTGAGCATTAAAACGGAGACGTGCATCTATGATTACTCCTAAGTATTTCAAAAAGGGTTGGGAACGAATCTCGTGTCTACCAACTGTGACTTATGGTCTCTATTTGCTTCCTACCTGTGTCAAGGAGCGCCTCAGTCTTGTGATCGGCTAGTTGCAGGCCCACAGTTGAGAGCCTCTGCTACAATCTCGGATTGTAGCCACTGCCTGATTGGAAATCTGGGTAACCTCTTCAGCATATTTCCGTATGATTCCTATGGTTTGTGGTGTGTGTATGTGTCTGTGAGAGAGAGAGAGAGAGAGAGTGAGGGGGGGGGGGGGAGAGAGAGAGAGAGAGAGAGAGGGGGGGGAGTGAGAGAGAGAACAGACTAGCTCTAAAACTATAAAATGTATGAACCTGAAATTGGGTATTTGGTATATGCATATGCCCGCGATGTGGCAGAAAAAATGTCAACAAAATTGGTCAAACAACCGCTCCAACGATTTTGGTAAAACTGGGTATTTAATGTTTGTAAATGCTCGCGATATAACAGCAAAAATTCCATCAAAATTGATCAAATGGAGGAGGCACTTCATTTCCTAATTTTTTCCCCCCATTTTTAGGTATTTTTTAGTTTTTCTCAAGAATAGCTTTAACGATTTTGATTGAACTCGTCATATTTAATGTGAATCAAGTATCCTTTAATACTAGGTAAGCTTCATCATTATTATAATGTTCTGAGGGGGCTTAAATGGGGAAGGGACCTTTTTGTTTTCCTATAAAGTACCTTTAAAGAGTTTATACAAACAAGTTTAAAGAGCAAATACAATCAAAAATAAGTAAATGAATATGGAAAAAAAAGAAATGGTATTTAACAAAACACGTCAATTTCTAATCCAAGTTAGTTGGTAAGTGAAAGTTGTGTGTTGCGCGCATCGCACCGGATTTTTTAAATTAATTAATGTGTTTTTTTTTACTATACGATTCAAGAAAAAAAATTGCTAAAGTGTGATCTAATAAATGAATAAAACACAGAAATCTTATATCTGGTCATTGCATGTTCCATATTTTTTTTCAAGATCTGATTAAAATTATTTAAATCCGAAATAAGTGATACCCTTCGTTTATTCATATTTGAATCGTTAGTATCGATATTATGATTTTTTTTAATCCATATATATATAAACATACAAAATGATTGATATAATAGTTCTATTTCAAGCAAGAAGCATTAGCATTATGGGTTATGGTTAATCACCAGAATATACGTATGTTAACTCTTTATAGGATCTCCTTACCCGTTGCAAAGATTAAATTTTTGATATAGCCTCGCCATTGGGTTTCGAGTCTCTATTGGACAATTTATCTAAGCTATTACATGGAGTGCAACAACTGAAATATTAATTATAAAGAACTCTTACCCAAGATTATGAGTTTGCAATAAGCTTTATCCCTAAAGTTACTTAAATGATGAATAATTTTTAATGAAGTTTAACTTCGGAATACTTGCGGCTTTTAATAGGAATCTTTCTAAAATACTTAAGTAACTCTCATCTTATAGTATGTTTATTTAATGGCAGAGTTTCTTTTTAACTTAAAAAATATTATATAAAAATATAGAGGATATTCCAAATAAGTACATACAACACAATACCAATATTTCAATATGTAATTTCCTACTGAAACCTTTAATATCCCTTTCAAGTCTATGATGGTTTTAATATTTGCTAATTTTTTTATTTGTAATAAAAAGAATAAACAGTGAGTACTTAATTGCAGAGCTTAATTAAAAGAGACAAAACAATTGAAAAGGTTAGTATATTTTATCAAGAGTAGCTATGTAGTTTTTAGAAGTCTTTTACCAACTAGAAAATGAGCTCCTTTTTTTTTTTTTTTAAGTGAAAACATAATCCATTTTTCTAGGAAAATTTTTACCTAACCTATAAAAAATTTGTTTCATTAAATCATACAATCCGCAATTAAAATTCTAGCATTATATTCTTTGTTGTGGTCTTTAATGATTTTTCGTGGTGACTATTTTTTCAATGTTAACGACGAAATTCGAAAATGAGGAAAAATGCTTCCCCTTCTTTGAGGAGCATGTAATTCTGTCGCACGTGAAAGAAACATCGGTGTAAAGGTGGCATTTTGCATGGAGCGACCGCTACTGCGACCCTCTGCCGCGGCGACCGGTGGCTCACCTCTCCTATAGTGGACTTCAAAGGAATCACCTTGACAGCGATCATACAGGCAATATGATCAGTAACAAAGCACTAGGAAAACTATGCAATTCACAGCATTTCTTGCTATAGTAATCTTTTTGTCTTCACAAAATCCGCAGGTCACTGTCGCGGTCGCTCCATGCGAACCCAACCTTAAGGGCCTATTCACACTATCGGTTTCGCTCCCACTCCACTCTCGCTCCGCTCCTTGTCCGCTTTCGCTCTACCCCATTCACACTATCGCTCCGCTCTCGCTCCACTCCCGGTCCGCTCTCCTAATTTCATTATATAATTTTACATCGTTCACTTTTGAAAGTTTTAAGCTATTAAAGCCATTAATAATCGAAGTTGTCTGTATTCGGATTTTAATTAATGATTAACTTTCAGTTATTAAAGTATTTATTCATCAATTTTAGGGCCAATTTTTCGTTTGTAGAAATAGCTGTTAAGTGTACTTTTCTTGATGAAGAAGATAATATTATCAAAACATATAATAAGAACGATATATTGCAACACAATGATAATTATTAATAATAATTATAAATTAATTTAATTAACGGTGAAGAAATAATTTAAATTTTTTCCGAATGTATTCGAATACGCTTGAAATCGGTAAATGCTGCAATTTACCGATTGTGTTCTCTTCTTTTCCTGATTCATATTTTAATTATTTTTTGCTTTAATATATTTTTTGTTAATGATTGAACGTTATATTATAATAGCAATGAGTATGTAGTCAATAAATAAATTGGTGACCGTTTTTTACGAGTACATTAATTCATTGCAAAATATATCTCAAACATCACATGAATTTTTCTCGTGGAAAAACCACGCGTATTGTTGGCGTTTTTTTTTTTTTTTTTTAATCATTTTAAGCGTATTCGAATACATACGGAAAAAAATTAAATAATTTCATCACCATTAATTAAATTAATTTATAATTATCATATATATATATTCTAAAGTTGAACTTTTTTTGGCCGTCAAATTGATGAATAAATAATTACTTTAATAACTGAAAGTTAATTATTAATTAAAATCCAAATACAGACGGCTTCGATTATTAATGGCTTCAATCCTGAACGGCGTAAAATTATATTATGTGAATATGAAACGACTTTAGGAGAGCGGACCGGGAGTGGACCGGGTGTGGAGCGAGAGTGGAGCGGGAGCGGAGCGAGGCCGGACCTGTACCAATATTGTGATTACCCTCTTTCTATTCCTCTTTAGAATATTTTGCCAGTGAGACCAGACCGGGAGTGGACCGAGAGTGGAGCGGGAGCGGAGCGATAGTGTGAATCCGCCCTAAGAATCGGGTTTTAAGCCTTAGTAAGCTTTATGTTAAATTATTGCTTTCATTTTGTAGATAACAGTTTTATTTAGATAAGAGCTGATTTTTTTTTTTTTTTTTTTTTTTTTTTTTTTTTTTTTTTTTAAGGTTGGTCAGGTAAAACTGAACTTAGAAGAATGTTGGTAATATGGAATCGTAAAATGAACAAGAGGTGAACAATGCATTGAGCCCCTAATACACATTGCATACATTTATTATAGTGGAACATTGGCTGCTAGTAATTGTAGAGAAAGTGTACCCCCATCCACCCCAACCTATACATATAATAACTACGGTCAATATATAATATATAATATAATTATATAATTATATATATATTATATATATATAACTATATAATTAAAAATATATTTTGATTCAACTAGTTAAGAGGTAATGATCCCATGGAAAATTTTTTTACAGTTTTTAGTAATCGAAAAGCTAGAAAAATAGGTAGGGATTAAAATGGTACAGGTATTTTAGCTAATTGCTTACAATTTTATGGGAAACAAATGAAACACTAATTTTTAAAAAAACGCGTAAGAGGAAGGTCCGATTTTTAAACATTTTCCGCGATTTCTTAGGAGATGGAGGTTTTCACAGGATCTTAGATTTTTTTTTTTTTTTTTTTTTCCAAGTCGTTCTTCGAGCTAAGAGGGAGCAGTAAATGGAGAAGAGGGTTGTGATCCTTGAATAGTGCAGTTATTACCACTTTATAAGCCTAAACGATTACCCACACCCCTAGCTGCTGCCGTGGAATATAGTGCCCGAGGGCTGGGTTACAGAAAGGGAGATTATATATTGCCCCCCACCACCAGCCTGTAGCAAAAGGGGCCCTGAGTCTTATAAAATAAATATATTTGGCTATTCCTGATATATAAAGGTCGCTTGGGTTAAATGTGGGAGCGCACCCTTTTCCGGTAAGCAAGCAGCCCTCACCTCAGAGCGGCTGAATTTATTTTCACGGCAAGGACCTGGGGGCGGAGGAGAGCTGAGAAGGAAAATAGATGTCTATGTTAGGGCCTCCTTCTCTTTGTCTATATCACACAATAATTCGAAAAATAATATAAACATTTATACCACTCAGTAAAAAATAAATAAAAAATTGTTTTTGTTTGCACTAATCAATCTTGTTTTTTTATTAATAATTAAAATGTAATTTTTAAACTATTTTATTAGAAGATAAAAGCCGCAACGTAGATGCGGAGGACCTGGGTTCTATTCCCGGCCGGGGTCGAATCTTTTATCTTCTAATAAAATTGTTTTGTTTTTTTAATTTAGTCGTTCATCTTAAAGAGTAAAACATATTAAATTATAGGATAAAAATAATGCTGCATATAAAATAAATAAATAAATGGGTCGACAAAATAAAAATAAATTAATAATGATAAATAAAACAGTAACAAGTACAATTAAAACTTATGCATAGCGTCAGAAAATTCTCGTAAGTAGGTATACCAAGTGCTCGGAAGTTTCGGCCAACGTTGTATACCTCCAGCAGGATAAATTAATACAATCTTTTTGAGGTGAATTTTTAAGACTGTAGTCCAAAATAATTTAAATAAATAAAATACATATCTATATATTTAAAATATAGAGTTGCATGTTTTTAGCTGTTAGAAACCCTAACAAACCAGACCAAACAGCTCTCACTACGTATTGCAAAATAACGTATATGTACGTTAAATTATGTAGACAAACAACAGTATAAAATTAAATCCATTAACAAATTACAACATAACAAACAAATTAAATAAATCCATTTTTATATGATATTTACCTTGTTCTTCTTCCTAATTGGCGTTACGATCTGTTCAGAACAAAAGCCTCCTCTATTATCTTGCTCCGGTTTTGGCAAAATATGTTAGATTTAAGGGGAATTAAAATATGTAATTAATTAAATTAAAATATGTTAGAAAAAGGGGAGGATCATTGTCGGTTAGTTGAACAAAATTTATCTTGAGTAAGATAACTAACCAAATACAAAAGATATTCTCTTGATCTACTTACGCAAATAATATTTTACATAATAAAATAATTTTTAAAAGTATGTACATAAGAGAAATCTGAATAAAAAAATAAAATAAAAAGCTGAATATTCTGGTTCAATCGCGAAAATTTCCATGTTAAATTTATTTATATAAATTTAGTTAATTTCGAATTATTTTATAATTATTTCAATTTTAATAAGAAAATTAAAACTTAAAGAATTAATCTGATTCACATAAATATTCGCTAATTAGATTATATTTTACGTTCATATCGGTGAACAAATCTAAACTTGTTTCTGTCAGCTTACTGATAGCTCATCCACATATTAATATTATTCAATTGGAACATCATTGTGTTTTGATTTTCTCTCTAATATATTTCTTTCAGTGGATATTTTATATGGCAATCTTTAATATCAGACTCCAATTCTAATTTTTTTTCTAATAAATGACACGAAACGGCATCTTTTTTACAGCTGGGAGCCGCAGAAATCCGTTTTTTAAAGAGTTCTCGATTTTTAAGACCTAAAAATATACTCATGACTATTCGGCCAATTTCATCAAAATTCAGTTCAAAAATTAAATGAGAATTGTTTAAAAGTCAAATATTACTTTAATAGTGTAATGCAGTAAAAACTATTTCCCAACAATAATTAAATATATAAAAATTAAAATTAGTAGCTACATTGATTTTTTAAATTGGGGCACAATTTATTGGTCAATTCGCTGTAGAAAAAACTAATATTTTCCATGGAATTGAGTGTAAAAATGTATCTAATTAGAACGGTTAATCTAATTGTTGTAGATGAACAAAAATTGTCAGTCAAACTTGCAGGTTATCGCAGATAATCTTTATACATTTTTATTCTAAATTAGTTAGGCTGCAAATATTGAATAAATGGAAGAGGTGTTTTGCGGACATTATGTAATATTTGACTTTGAAGTTAGTAGATCATCGAGTGTCAAAAAATTTTCTTACCCTTGGACATATTTTCCAAAATCTTTTTGAATAGCACTTAAAATAAAGTTTAGAGGATGCTTACCTCTTGTAAACAGAAAGAAGATAATTGAAAAGGTTACGACAAAGCCAATGTTTACATCTAGTATTTACCTTCGATCTAAAATCCCTTCTCGACTAATACGGACAAGTAAGCTCTCAGATAAGTAAGCATTTCTTAAATTTAATAGCAATTAAGTTAACAAAAATAGTTAAATATTATAATTAATGGGCATTTACATCTTTAGGAACATTTTAAATGTAAATACAAAAAAAAATAAAAACTTGTTTTTTGTCCTGAGCGCTGTTTATGTTTTGATCGAAGGGCGCAAAAATTGTGCGCCATCGTCGTATAGTGAGTATGTGGACGTATATCGTATGTTGAGCTGTCGAAGATGAGTTTCCACGTCATCCAGCCATCTTTTGCGAGGTCTACCACTCTTCCTCGATCCTCCTGGATGACCGTACATCATTTGTCTCGGTAATTTAATTTGTTAGCAGACAGTTTTGTTCCCGTTACGTCAGTTACTTTAGTCCCTTGAGAAGGCTCGTGCCCTTTTGTCTGTTTCGGTCCTTGTTTCCCGATTTCCTCCACGTAGCTCTGCCAAATGTTTCTTTCCTCCCTAATTATTTATTGTTGCATTCACAACGTGGTCTCCCCCAATTACCAAGGAGCATTCATAGCTATGTAAACACTATTTGGTGGGATCCTTCCATCTTCATGCCCCACATCTTAACAATTACACTCTTCCTTTCCAGCTCAATCCCAACAAACTCAATCCTTTATTCGGTTAAATCACCCCTCAGCCTCTAATCATTAAGCAAAGAGCCCAAGATGCTCCACTCCCTTCATTGGGTTTTTGTGATAGAGATTATTTTTTACATTAATATGATAATAAATACATAATTAAAAATATCGCGATGCATATGAAATAAACTGTCGTATTCTATATTCGTTCAATGCTTAAGATCTGATTACTTCACAGAATGAAGATTGTAATATATTTTTGTTTTCAATTATACATTTTGTTTATTTTGTTCAACTTGATATTAATTTTCATTTAATTTATGTATATTATTATGTTATTCATTTGTAATTGGGAACGCTCTTGTTTTACAACTTTACGTTTGTTTTGTTTTTTGTCCATGTATGGTATACTGGGGCTTATTCTATAGGTGTAAACAACCAATTCTAACCATGGTGGGTAGGTCGAGATTTATTCCTTGGGGCCTCCACGAAATAAAATTCAACCCTTCCAGAGCGATTTCGGACCGTTAAATTTAACAGTGAATTCGAACCGTCAAATTTAACAGTGACTAAAGAGTAATTATATATATAACACAAAAAAACAAAAGTTTTTTTTACCCATAGCACCCCACCTGAGACTTTATTTCCAATTTTTACTTTCACTTACCTATATATGAAATATATAGTAAGTGGAAGTATTGCGATCGTGAAAATTTTCGACTTCCGGTTTTCAACGGAAATACACGTTTTGGGGTCCCCTGAGTCAAAATAACCAAGTCCCGCGAAATGGTCTGTGTGTGTGTGTGTGTGTGAGTGTGTGTGTGTGTGTGTGTGTGTGTGTGTGTGTGTGTGTGTGTGTGTGTGTGTGTGTGTGTGTGTGTGTGTGTGTGTGTGTGTGTGTGTGTGTGTGTGTGTGTGTGAACAGACTAGCTCAAAAACTATAAACCGTGGGAACCTGAAATTGGGTATTTAGAGTATGTATAAGCCCGCGATGTGACAGCAAAAATTTCATCAAATTTGCTCAAAGGGAGGGGGTACTTTATTTAATAACTTTTTAAGTTTTTTTTCGATTTTCTCAAAAACAGCTCTAACGATTTTGATTAAACAGAGTATTCGATCTATTTATATGCCTGAAATATGACTGTAAAAATTTCATCAAAATTGATCAACCGGAGGGGGGACTTTACTTAATAAAGTTTGTATCATTTTCACATGTTTTTTTTATTTACTCAAAAACGGTTTTAACGATTTTGTTCAAACTTGGTATTTGATGTATTTATATGCCAAAGATGTGATAACCAACATTTCATCACAATTGATCAACCGGAGGGGGGACTTTACTTAATAAATTTTGTATCATTTTCACGTGTTTTTTTTTATTTACTCGAAAATGGTTTTAACGATTTTGATCAAACTTGGTATTTGATGTATTTATATGCCCGAGATATGACTGTAAAAATTTCATCAAAATTGATCTACGGGAGGGGGGACTTTACTTAATAAATTTTGTATCGTTTTCACGGGTTTTTTTTATTTACTCAAAAACGGCTTTAACGATTAACAAAAATAAGATATGAATGTAGAAAAATATGTGACTTTGGGAAATGATATTTAGCAAAACACGTCAATTTCTAATCTAAGTAAGTTGGTAAGTGAAAGTTGTGTGTTGCGCGCACGCACCAGATTTTTTATTTTCTCCATGTTACCTTAGGATCTAATCTATGTAAGAAATGCGTCAAACATTATTTTATGCGTCATGTCTGACCGTGAGCAGCTATTTTCCAAAAAAATAATTTTGTTTCATTGTGCCCCATGCCCGGGGTACAATGAAACAGATGAAAGAAACAACACCATAATTAACAAAAAAAACTTTATTCAGCTTCAAGTCGGTTTTTTGTTCTTCTGTTTTAGGATAGCCACGAAATTCTTCAGGAGAGAGGAAAGTTTGACTTTGGAAGAAAGTTGTCATAAATGAATGCAGTTTTTTTGGTGCTCCGCTCCCAATTTCGCGCTAATCTGTAAGAAAAAAAATCGACTGCTTATTGAACAATGAAAAACACATGCAGCACGATGAAACACTTGTGGGACTCCATGAAACGTTTCATTGTGCCCGAACGCCCTTCTTTTTTGAAAACTCATTAAGTTACCATGAAGCAAATAATTTCCATTAAATGAACCGAACGGCTTTAAATATAAACAATGGTCTGTCATTAAAGGCGTACTCCGCATTCGTGGGCTCAACGTGTTTTATGAGTTGACGGAATATTTTTCTTTTTTTTCTCCTCTATATGTATACTTGATTTTTTTCATATTTCACATTTAGCCATTTCTTATTTTTAGGCGTAACGAGACACAGTTAATTTCTCCATATAAACAAAAACAAAGGTACTTTATAGGAAAACAAAAAATGCCCCTTCCTCATTTAAGCCCCCTCAGAATATTTTAATAAGGATAAAGCTTAGTTGATATTAAAGAACACCTAATTTTCATTAAACATGACGAATTTGTTTAAAATCATTAAAGCCGTTTTTGAGATAATCCAAAAAAAGTTATAAAATAAAGTGCCCCCTCCGTTTGACCAATTTTGATGAAATGTTGGCGGTCACATCTTTGGCATGTACATGCATCAAATACCCAGTTTGATCAAAATCGTTAAAGCCGTTTTTGAGTAATAAAAAAAAAAAAACGCGTGAAAATTATACAAAATTTATTAAGTAAAGTGCCCCTTCCGGTCGATCAATTTTGATGAAATCTTTACAGTCATATCTCGGTTATATTAATAGATCAAATACTCACTTTAATGAAAATCGTTAGAGCCGTTTTTGAGAAAATCGAAAAAAAACGTAAAAAGTTATTAAATAAAGTCCCCACTCCCTTTGAGAAATTTTTGTTGCCACATCGCGGGCATATACATAGACTAAAAACCTAATTTCAGTTTCGCACGGTTTACAGTTTTTGAGCTAGTTTGTTCACATACACACAGACCATTTCGCGGGATTCGGTTATTTTGACTCAGGAGACCCCAAAACGTGTATTTCCGTTGAAAACCGGAAGTCGAAAATTTTCACGATCACAATACTTTCCCTCACTATATTTTTCATAAATAGGTGAGTGAAAGTAAACAAGTGATATCTAATGACGAAAATTTCTTCAGAAGTAAAGCTATGCACACTCAGGCAACGGTGAATCTAAAATCATCAATCCTGCTTTCAGAAGCATTTGCATTAGGCTGTAACAGACATAAAATTTTTATTACATAATTGTTTGTTAATCCACTTTAATTGTTGACTGGATAAGGGAACCATTAATCTTGATAGAATAGGGGCTGCTCCGGAGGCAACAATACTCAGCTCCAAGCCACCCTTGTCCGATTTGGGTTAACTCAAACCTAACAATGCTGTCACCACTTGAGTGCAAAACTGTTCTAATTTCGACAAAGCTCCAACTTCATCAAAACTAATTTAATTTTCATTATATTGCCGGGAATGCTTTTAATTAGTTTTTGATTCACAAAACCTTGACGTTTTAAATATATAAATGCTATTGTATTTAATAATATAACAATTTTTATTTTATTCATGTTTTATTCTCTAAGAACCAGAAAATCAAAAAACAACTACTAACTATAAATCTAGGTCTCGAAATTCTTTGACTTCAGTTGTTGGGAACTGTATTTTATATAAAAATTTTTATAATGAATTTTGAAATTTTATAAAATTAATAAATAGTAAAATACAAAAATGTAAGAATTTTAATCATGATTTTAATTAATATTTTCAAACTGTTTATTTAAGTAACAGTGAAGTTACATGTTGGAGGGGATAAGGGGACTGGTAAAATAATACATTTGACTGCGATTCTTACCTATAGAGACTATAGTTTTTAACTAGTAAAAAGATTTTTAATTTTTGACAAGGGTACTCAGCCTATTTTATTTGAAAAATTGTGGTCACAGGTGGGTAAAAACATATTTCATCACTTAATTGTTTTTAATTTGATTTGTTAAGTTCAAAAGTATTGAAATTTTAAATTTTAGGTGTTCTTCTTGAAAATGGCTTAGTGCCGAAACGTAGAACCAAATATTGTAAAAATAGTGTGGGGTTAATAAAGGATCAAAATTTTAGAAATACTTGACTAATATCTGCTTAGCCTCAAGACAAATATAGATTATTATAAAAACATCTTATTTTACTTCAAAGATTATTAATTTTTACATTTTAATAATCTTATTCGTAAGATGTTACAATGTGATCCCATTGCCGCTAATTTTTTTTTTCAAACTAAATGATTTTAATCTATATAAATAAAGATGAAATTCTGTTTGTTTGTTCGTTCTTTATATAAATCCATACCGTTTGTCCTAAATTCTTCAAATTTCGCTCAGTGGTTCTTTCATACCAGGTGCGAACCTGTCCCCATTAAAATTAAATAATTTCTGCCGATCTCTGGGTATATGCTTTATTGTTATAAAAATCATTATGATCTCGCTTTACATTGGTTTTTAGAACATTTAGAAAAATGAAATTCCCCGGGTAATACCGGGATATAGAACTAGTACCCAATATTATTAGGCACTGTAATCTTTCGATAAACTAGATAGGTAGTCTAGATGAAAATTTAGAGATAAATAAAATGTCTACATAAAACACTTTCAATAAAAAAGCAGCGATTAATTGAAACATGAGAAAAAACACATGAGCGAAACGAGAAGAAGATAGAGTACTTTAATAGCAACTTTTGGATAGAAAATTGGATGAATATTCCCTGTGCTTGCTTGCGTACAAGTGTAGAATGGCTGATATTATTTGAGCTTGTACTCGAAAACCGCGTATATTGTCTTAGAAAAAATAAAAAATTAAAAACTATTTATTATTATTATTATTATTATTATTAACCAGTTAGTAACCGTTAATTGGTATGTTTCAAAGGGCTGGTTCCGTCCCGAACATTTCATTACCTCGGATTTCCAACTATATAATTCGGCTTGTTGGAAGGAAAAATGCTTCCCCCGTTATGTCTTCGCATATTGTGTTTGTATAAATGGTTCTCGCAGATCACACTACAGTTTTATATTATGTTTAATCTCGGTTCCTAAGAGAAGAAAAAGAAAACAAAGGTTTTTTTTTTTTTTTTTTTTTTTTTTTTTAATGTCGAAAGAATAATTTTACTAATTTAAAATAAGTTATTCAAAACAAAGCCACGTTAAAGGAACCACAATAATTTTTAAACATTGATATCAAGTTCTCAAACAATTAAATCCAATCTTTTCAACCGATTTACAATCGCGTTTAAACTTTACAAACATTCACTCCTAACTTTACACCGCAGAGTTTGACAAAAGACAAAGTACTGCTTAATGAGAAGCTCAATAGGAGGGAAAAGCTAGCCCGACCAAAAGTATACTGCACAGAGGGAATAATTTTTTAAAACGCCCTCAAAATTCGTTTTATTTTTTCCCTTTTCGGTAACCTTTTTTAATTATTTAAACTTAATCAAGCGTCTCAGTTAGATTCAAGTTTCTTTTTTATCTAAATGTGATATGCCCCTCTTTACTTTTTCTTCCTTTCAGAGCAAGTAAAAGGATCTTCATTTATATTTCTACTCATTTTCAGATGTGACTAAACGCAGGGTGGAGGTGTTGCTTATGAAAAGGTCTTTATGCTCGAATGGCAAAGAGAAAAGCGTTAAAAAGAAAAGAAAAAAAAAGGATATTTATGTCTTCAAATGCAGTTTTCAACCATGAAAAAAAAAATGGCGGGAGGAGCTAATACAGATATTGGATTGAAGTTTTTATCTGTATTCATCGTCGGGCGTCAAGGAATGATTCATTCATTACCCGAGCCAAAGCATCCTCGGCTTTTTGTCCTCCTAAACGCCCACAGCCCTTATGAATACATTTTCCTTTTTTTATTTTTAACCATCGAGATTTATCACGTCGATTATTATCTTTATCATTTAAAAGGTTACCCCGAAAGGCTAAAGGAAGGTTTATGAAATTTTCAGGTTGGCTTCACTGATTTTTATCAACTACGGGCCGGGTTCAATTCTCAGTATAGAATTATTTCTCATTAGGAAACAAGTTGAACCCCACCGCTAATGCGCAATGAACGAATACGAAGAACATTCTAAAATTTAGATTTCAATTCAACAATTTGCAAAGCGACGCACACAGAAACAAATATCAAAATTACGACGACAAAAATCGAAAAAAATATTTTCCTCAAACCAGTTAAAACTACCTTCAATACAATCTCTATTAAATAGTCTACAAGATAACATAAATATTTTTTAAGTTGACGACAGGATTAACCCAGGGCATAGGTCTAAAGTTGTCTTATCTTTCACACGTTGATACAGGCCAGTTGCTCTTGGATTGTTGACGGATTTTCTACCCCAGTATTATTTTCCTAAATTCAAAATCTCACTTATTTCGATATGGATATTCAAGTTTCAGGTACGTACTTTAATATACAATCATCGTTAACATAATTATTTTACATAGTGTAGGTATAATAAATGTTTTATGAAGTGCTAACTTAAGGGATGGACACTGTTCTCTGGCCGTGACATCCATCCCTGTCATAAGCCCTGACGAAGACCCGCATAGTTGGGTCGAAACGTCGGCAACAATAAAATAGTTTTATACTATTTTGTATTTTATTGACCGCCTCCCCGGACTATTTTCTACCTAAGAAAACATATTAATTTATATTTGTAGAACCCTCTTAGTAAATGGAGGAAAAGGCTTTAACAATTCCATAAAAAATACAAAAAAAAAAAAATCATTCATTTTCAACTTTAAAATAAACTTAGTGCTTCATCTTCTTAATCACTGTTTTAATACGCATCAACGATTTGATTGTTTCTAATAATTATTTAAATAGCAGATTAACCGAATGAAAAATATACATATATTATGACATACATGTTCCATCGTTTGTATTTTTATATGTTTAATAATTGGATATCAATGTGATTAAATAAATATATTCATAATGAGAAAATGCCAATACAAATAAAATTTGCGTTTTAGTCGAAGTACAAGTTAGGTAATTTCTTTGCGATTTCATTATTTTTCAATTTAAAATCAAACATTTGTTTCATCACCATCCCCGAAAAATAAATGAATAATTTTCTTTATTAATATCTGCAACGGTGTATAAATGAGTTTATTCCCTAAAAAACTCCCAAATATTTAATATGCTAATTTTTGAATTGTTTGTTTAACGTCACTTTATGCCACTAATGGCTAATAGGACGATGCTACAGTGGGAGTCCTAAATTTTGCCTATCTAGGTATAATTAGGATAGGGATCTTTAATGAGTACCTGACATGGTACAGACTCGGGCCTCCATTTTACGTCCTATCCAAGGGACGGCATAGCCAAGGTTTTTTTACTCTCATTAAAAGAACCTGGGGTCTTTAGTATTGTAGGTTACCATGCTAATCACTATACCAGAGGTGACCCCGCTAATTTTTGAATAACTGAAATATACCTAGAAATAAAAAAATAAATTAACTTAGATAAATCTCTTTGCTGAATTATTTAGTTTTTTTATAGAAGGAGGAACCCTAATACTAGACAATTGACACCTAAATAAAAATTATTATGTAATAAGAATTATATAAAATAAATTTTATATTCTATCACCAGTGGATTGACGTATAAGAGCATCACTATTAATTGTAAAGTAAGAACAAACAATTACAATCATGAACTAACTTCGAGCATGGTCACGACCGAGCTTTCGCCAAGTAATTTTGCGCAAAATATTACAACTATACAAAATTACTGATATGCATTATTTACAAGAAGTATATACAATAATTAAATAAACAATTGAATATAATTGATTTCATTATATCAAAAATTAAACACAAGGGGTTTATCATAGACTCGTGATACCTTACATACATAAAAAAAAAATTAAATTTATACTCATATTTTATAATAAAAGGCGTGTAATACAATTCAAAAGGAAGCTGAAGCGAAATTAAAATTCTTTGTATACAATTTGTAGAACAGAGTAAAAAGAACCCTAACTATAGAAAATTCTCTTAGATCTTGTAAATTATTAATTCCAAGCTACAACTACCTATGCATTATTTAATGAATTAAGAAAACTTTCTTGTGATTATAAATTTAAATGTGAACCCCCACTCCCTCCCCCTTTAAGAAACAATACAGGCTTCATTTTCTGTTTTCATGGTTTGATGCAAACGCTTCCATCGCTTTATTTTATCAGCTACTTCACAGAAACAACATATTTGATAATCAAATATGTTAAGAAATGATTCCATTATGATAATAAACATAATGGATTTGATTGTTTTACAGTTTATTATAACTTTTATTTATTTTATTCTTTTAATTCTTTGTATTTCTTAAGTTTTGAATAATGTTTTGTGAAGGTTTCCCTAAGCTTAAGGTAAATGCCAAACAATAGGTAAAAATTCGAAACGTCAATGCAAAGTTATTAATGATATTAATAAATATGAATGATTTCGATAAGAGTTTGAAAAATTCCTAATGGATCCATATTCACCAAATTAATTGTGATAGTTTTAAGATAAATTATATAATTATCTATATAACATGTCAGAAAATATTAGTATAAAAATTGTTGAAATATAAAGTTTTTTTTTTTCTCGTTTGTCTAAATTATTACGACCAAGTATATCCAAACAAGTATAGCGTCAGTAAGCTACCTTCATACGCATTATTTAAATAATAATAATGTATAATAAATGTATTTTAATTATCATATATGTTATTTCTCAAGGCATTTTTTTTGTCGGTAAGCCATAACTTCCTTAACACGTTCACGCCGGGACTGTAATTCATGCTCCTCGCACATCGACGGCTAAACTTAATTATTTTCTGTCTATCGGACGGGAGTTATTCCTGGGAATTATGCAATATTGACAATCCAACATTAATAAAATAAACAATACAGTCCTACGACGTTATACATCGTCGTGGAAAGTTTAGTGATTGACTAAGGTGTCCGATGCACTAGTCTAGTGCGGGCCACCGGTGGTACACGCCGGCGTGAACGTGTTAATACTTCATCGAATTTCATGAATGAGGCATCACTCATTTCGCCTTCCATTGCGAGTTACAAGCAAAAACATGCGATTTCAGTCAATAGAATCAGCGCACTCGCTTTCCGCGAAACCGATATGTGTATTTAAGTATGTGACGTTTTGCAGGATGCGCTCATTCAGTGACACTGTGTAACACAAACGCACTAACAAACAATCACAGATGACCATATCGCAACATCAAACATAGTGTAAAAAGAGGTCCTGTAAACACGTAAGTTTAAGGTATTTACATAGTATTTACGTGTTTACAGGACCTCTTTTTAAAAATGACGATGAGAGATGTTAGGTGCAGGGTCCGCATACAGTCCGAACTCTCTTCTGAATTTGGTTCGAATAAAGGGCTGAGGCAAGGAGATGCTTTGGCAAGCCTGCTGTTTAATTTGGTCTTAGAAAAAGTAGTGAGAGAAACAGGCATCCAGATTAATGGCACCATATTCAATAGATCAGTCCAACTACTCGGTTATGCGGATGACCTTGATATAGTGGCGCGATCTTTTTCTGCGCTTACTGAGTCTTTCTTAAGCCTACAGAGAGCTGCCGAACGAATGGGGTTGGCTATAAACGAAAATAAAACGAAATATATGTGCACAGGAGTAGCCAGACCTCAAGAAAGACACGTTGACGTAGGAAGCTCTGCCTTCGAAAGAGTAGAGGAGTTTATTTATCTTGGATCGGATGTTACATCAACCAATAACGTTTCCATCGAAATAAAGCGAAGGATCACAGCGGCTAACCGATGTTATTTTGGCCTGTTGAAGCAGCTACGGAGCAAGCTCATTAGCAGGAAAACAAAGGTCCATTTATATAAAACTCTAATCAGGCCTGTCCTGACGTACGCCTCCCAGACATGGACACTGTCTGCACAGGATAGAAATAATCTCCTGGTCTTCGAGAGGAAGATCCTTCGAAGAATCTATGGGCCGGTAAGGGATGAGGAAGGCTGGAGAAGAAGAAGAAATAAGGAACTCTATGAGCTGCTACAGGATATGGATGTTGTGACATTTATTAAGCTGGGACGCCTTAGGTGGGCAGGACATGTTGCACGGATGAGTTCGGATGAAATTCCAAAAAAAGTCGTGGAGGAGGAAATCCAGTCCAAGAAGAGTCGGACGGCCCAAGCTCCGGTGGATGGACGGCGTAGTACAAGACGCACGAGATCTGCTTAGAGTCCAAAATTGGAAGGTAGCAGCTCAAAACCGGGCCGAATGGCGGAGGCTCATTGAGGAGGCCAGGACCCGTCACAGGGTTGTAGCGCCAACTGATCGATTGATTATGTTTCAAAAAATAAATAATTACAATTTAAACACATCTATTCTTTACTTCAACCCTCAGCTATGCCCATGACGCACTATACGGTACTAAATATACAGTGTGTACTTTAATAAAGTTGGATTTAAGTAGCTTAGAGTGGGAATGCTTCGCGCGGCTCAGCATATTTATTTTACTCTGGTCTTAATCCAAATTGCGAAAAAATAAATACCTACATACTATAATTGGCATTCTAGATGTAAACGTATTGAAATCACTGATCCAAACGTCTCGATCATAAACTATATTCAACTAAATTACTAAATGTTGATATTTTCATTTAAAGTTGGTACATGTTCACATATAGGATATTATTAAAATATAAATTATAATAAGTATTAACTTTTTGAGAACATGCAAGCTTTTGCACGGCAAACCATCTACAGATTGTTGAGATTTTCTCCAAAAGGGGTATTTGTAAAATAGAACAAAGGTGGGAGTATAGATGTTATTGCTGAGGAGGGGCCGCTGTTACGATAACAGTTTGCCCATGATAGCTAGTCAGCGAGTAGTCCTGCCTTTTCAAAAACCACCCCCTACCCACCCCTTCTCTACACTCCAATCCACCCCTTACTGCTTTCTTTTTTTTCCTTTCCATACATACATATATATATATATATATATATATATATATATATATATATATATATATATATATATACGTTAAATTTATAAAGAAATGGCGGAGTAATATTCTAACATTTATTATACGATGAGCATAATTGATCCTAAGATTAAGAATAAATTAGTAATTGTCAAACATTGTAAAAAACAAAGATGAAATAGATTCAACCGCAGCCCAAGGATTAACTTCAGCATCAAATAAAGGACTGTGGCTCTTGAATATTTGGAAAAAAATTGATAAATTGTTTTAAACAAATGAGATCTCAAATACCAATCTCAGACCCTCTTATTAACAATTCTGTATTATTCGAATAATAAGTTAACTCTAGTGAACTTGGTAGATAAATTAATGAATCTCATTGTTTATTTAATATGTAGTTTAAATAAAAATAAATTACTTAAAATGCGTTTTAATTTAACTAGCTCTAATGAATGAATTTCATTCTCAATATGATCAAATTAGTGCGGGCATTGGCTAAAAAAAAAAGAATCTTCGGTTATAACGAACCTCGATATAGCGAACTCTGAGTATCAAACCCCCTACCAGTTCGCTATATCGAGGGTTTACTGTATATAGAAATAAAGATGAAAGTCTGTTTGTTTGTTTGTTCTTTATAGAAATCCATACCATTTATCCTAAATTCTCCAAATTTCGCTCAGTGGTTCTTTCAAACCAGGTGCAAACACCTGTCCACATTAAAATGGCATAACTTCAGCTGATATTCTTTATTGTTATAAAAATCATAATGATCTCGCTTTACAAGATTTTTTTACGAAATCGACCGTTTCTTTAGAAAAATGAAATTCCCCGGGTGAAACCGGGATATACAGCTAGTATTAAATATTTTATAGTTTCAAAGATTAATCTAAACAGATTTCGGAAGTTTTAAAGTAATACAAATAAATTATACTAATTTATCTTACATGACTTTCGATTATCCGAAACTTTTAAATGTACTCCCCCCCTCCCACCCCCCACTGCCAACATAACTTAGTATAAGACAGGCCGTTTAAATTAATAATGTTACTAATAGAGCACATGAAATCGATGCAATATATATACTTTTTAATTGAAGGCAATATAGGATAGAAATATTTGTACCCTTAAATCGCATTATTTTTTATGAATACGTATTGGTAAATGTATATAATAATGGATAAAAATTAAGTATATATATTTTTATTTAAATACGAACACAAATACATTTCGATTTGTATATATGTAGTAAGTATAGAGACTCGAGAAACTTACTATAAATTTAAATATATATTTATATATATAAAGTTGAGGAAGAAATGACGAATATGGTACAGGAGTCTCGAGCGTATATCCTTCACCGGAAAAACTAAATAAATATATAAATACGGGGAAAAAAACAAAAGCAAAGACAAGACAGGTAAATTTTCCAGATGGCCCACCCACTCCATATCCCAACCTCCTAGTTTTTAACCCTCTTTCTGAGAATAGGCCGTTAAATGGCTAGTTAGCTCCACTAGGTTTAGCTAGGTGTACCGTCCCTTTAGCTAGGTGTACCGTCCCTTTAGCTAGGTGTACCGTCCCTTTAGCTAGGTGTACCGTCCCTTTAGGACACCACATCCCTTTCGCTTCTAATAGTTACGCTATTTTTACCAAACTGAATCTACTTCAAGCGAGAGAATTCTCATTGCCTTTTCCCACCCGGAATAAATCTTATCCGCACACATTCCTTACACCTGTTGGAGAACTTACTCACTACTGCTCCTATTTTATGAACTTACATTAATGATCTGTAGAATGTCTACAATTTCTTTTGTAGCTAAGATAGATTGATTTATATAACATTGAAAAAGATGGATTACCAATGAATTATTACATTTTTAATTTGAAATGTAATAGATAATATATTTTTATATCATAGGATCGAAACAGCTCCTCATCTTACTATAATCGCTATTTTAAAACATAAGTACTGATTCACTTATAAAATACGAAAATGTAATTACCTACTAATAAAACTAGGAGGAAAAACGGATGTTCTATTACTAACATTGTTTTTTTTTACCGAATCTAAACCTAAAAAAAGATTTAACGATAGGTTAAATATTGTTGTCCTTAAATTTTTTTCACAAAACCCAATTATCAATTAAAATGTTCATGCCGGGACTGTAATTCATGCACCTCGCCCAATGTCGGCTGAACTTGATTTTCGCGTTATCGGACGGGAGTTATTTAAGAGCATAATACAGTATTAACAATCCAACAATAATAAAACAAACAATACAATACTACCTCTTTATACATCGTCGTCAAAAGTTTTTTGATTGACTGAAGTGTCCGATGCGGCAGTCTAGAGCGGGTCACCGGTGGTACACGCCGGCGTAAACGTGTTAAATAAATTAAAAACATCGATAATATTTATTTGACTGAAGTCACAGAAATCTCATTGTACATACGAGTACAATTAGTATTTCTATTCACCTTTTATTTCAAATGATGTTTGTTACTCATGGTTCATTCATTTTCGAATTATGCTAAAAGTAATAAAAAAAACACATGTTTTGATAATTATTCATTATCAAAATGTGCGAGTAGAGGAGACGTTATCCAACTCCTAAGATTGGCGAGTTCAAATCAACAAACTCAAGAGTTTCATATAACATTATATAGATATTAATCTATATCTATTACACACATGTAAAAAACACATGAAAGATAAGCAAAATAATGGAAAAATAATAAAATGCAATTAAGAGTAAAAGTGAAAATGATGGTTGGATTGGGCTCCCCATAACGCCTTAGGCTTAGGGACAATATCAAATAAGCAACCCTCTTTATTTACGCCCAAGCCGAAAAGGGAAACTACCATGAAAACGTTTTTCTTATCCGTTGACCTCTCCCCACTCCCCCCTCCCCTCACAACCCTTGGGAAAAATGCCAGATAACAAATCTTCACAATCGACGAAAGTCACATATCACTTGCCTTAAAAATCACAAAGGTGGTACCTCAAGTTATCTTCTATAATTAATAATATAATCGTTACATTAAATATGCTTTATAAGTCTATATTTTTTTTTTTTTTTAAGTCCATATTGAAATGGGCACGTCAATGGCTGCCTGCACACCATTTATATTTTATTGATTCTAGACATTCCATATCTATTTTCATTTAAACATCATATTTATTGTATATATATATATATATATATATATATATATATATATATATATATATATATATATATATATATATATATACAGTCAGTAAGAAAAGTCTGTGTACACCACATTAAAATTTATAAGTTTGCCCAGGACATCAAAGGAAATGAAGAAAACATTTTTTATATTATTTTCTTTTAAACTGTGACTTTGAAAGAATTAAAATTCACTACCAAAAGAAAAATAAATATAACATTAAAGCTAAGGTAAAGATAATTGCTAATAGAACTCCAGAACCATTGCAAAATAATTTTGTGTACATTTATCATAAACTCCTTCCAATACTGTACAATAATAAAAAAACGTTTTCAATATAAACAAAAAGCTTTATTTTAGTCAGTCAAGTCTTTACAGTGGCCGTGATTTACGAGTTTTTCTGTTACTTTGCTAAAAATGGAAATTTTTGTAGAAATTAGACAATTGATTATTAATTTAAGAAATGAGGGAAAATCTTTGAGAGAAATCGCAGAAATAATTATGATACGTTACTCTACAGTTAAAAGAATAATTAAGCATTACCAAGAGACCAGTCATCTTCAAAGTAAACCTAGATCTGGGAGGCCCAAATAAATTTTGAGAAATCACAGGCCTGCAATTTTGCGATCTGTTAATGATAATCCTACAATGAGTGGACCACTGCGCTGCAACAAGATTACCAGCTAATAGTAACACCACAATAACAATGTGTTTTCCAAAAAAAAAATATTATTTTTTGAAATAATTAGTGAACACAGACTTTTTTTTATTTTGTATAAATAATTTTTATACATGTCTTAAAACGTTGTTTATGAAATTGAAAATGTTTAAAAATGATCAAGTATTGAGGGTTAATTTATAAAGAAAAAAATAAAAGGATAGTCTGTTATTTTTCCTTGGCTAAAATTTGATTTTTGGCATGGTGTAAATAGACTTTTTTTGCTAACTGTATATTGTATAATTTGTCCACAGTATAAACTGTTTGTACTCAAATTTGACCTTTTCGTTTAGTTCTTTGTACTTTACTGCTCAGAGAACTTAGACCGTATTTTTTTTATTTATTAGTATACAATAAAGAAATTTTGCCGAAATAGTAATACGAAATAGGTACCTTTAAATTTAATTGAATTTGTGAAGTTTTTATTTTTTATTATCAGACTCTTTCTCCGGGATGTAATATGTGAAAGGAAGGGGGGTAGGGGGAGGGGGCATGGCTAGTACACGAAGGTATGCACTCCCAGGATCCGATCCCTATCGCCACCAAATTACAGAGCGATTAGAGGAAAAGTGATCAATCCCTCCAAGGGTTAACAATGAGTCTAATTGCATTGTTTATTGTTAGCATTGATTTAGGCTTGTCTTTAATTCGAGATAGCTACCACGCAACACAGGGGCAACCTGAGTCCCGGCCAAAACTCACAAACGAGCACAACTTTTCCAATCATACGCTAATTGAAGTTTTGAAGCAATCCCATCAAATAGAGTAGCTAGAGCAAAACGAATCATTAATAATCTTAAAATAAATTATTGCAATGACTTTATAACCGTTATCTACAAGCAATTTGACAAAAGTAGGGGAGAGCGGGGTTGGTTGGCATAAGGGGTAGGTTGGCCATCGGCTTATAGTTTCCGTCACACCCTGTTGTGAAGGCCCCGCCATTGTACCATGTGACCCGCTCGACCTCGGGAGTCTTGTCCTGAGTTTTCAATCCGATTCTAACAGTGTAGAGAAGAGTGTGCTTCATTGATTGATTTTACAAAATGTAAGTAAATTTTTATATTTTCAGTAAATTTGGTTTGAAGGCATGGTAAAACATATGACTCCGACTCTGTTCAGATAGCCCCAAACTCCTTTGAAAAACCTAATCTTTCGATTAACCAGTTTCTTGTTTGAGTGTTCTCACCTGTCCTGGCAGCCATCTTGCATATGATCTCTCCTGAGGGGTTAGTTGGCTCTCTTCAACTGGGGTTTGTTGGCGCAGTAGCAATTCACAAAAGCAAGGTAAACATAAACAAAGGCGAAACTACTAATTGTCTTTAGTTTCAGCAAGGAGGAAGTGGGCAATTTTTCTTATGCAAAAAGTGACGATAGTCTAAACTTCCACCTTCTTCTATTGTCATTCTATTTTCCCATAAAAGTTGTTAAAAACCGATTCAAAATTATTATACCATTATAGTGGAGTTTTTAATGACAATAATATGTGTCAGGCAGTACTTGAATGAGATGGCTAAACAACCCCACCTTCTTGGCCAACTTGCCCCACCTTGGGGGTTAATTAACTCTGGATTGACGAATTCTTCAATTTTCTAAGATTTTAGTATTAAATATTATTTGGTGAAAAAAATACTTGAAGTACTCTAATACTTGTAGTTTACAGTGGTATCAGCCCTATTGGGATTATATTAACAGGAACGACTCAACAATCAAAGAAGTGAAAACTGTTGCCAACCAACCCCGGTCTCCCCTTTAATTAAGTCGTTAATTTACTTTTTTTTTTTTTTTTTGCTTCCCATTTAAGCTCATCAGCGATTATACCGCTGAGTCCAGTAAAGTTAGGAGCTCCTTTTAATTAATTGTTTTCTTATGCAGCGCATGTATGAGGGTTTCATGCCCAGCAGGTCTACGCCTCAGTTTTAAAAACTTTTTTCTTAATACGATGAGCGGAAGTGTCCGATAAAGGTAAAGATAAAGAGCAATCCTTTGCAACTATGTTATCTGCACCGTTCCCACCGATGCCATAATGCCCGCTTATCCACCTATTTGGTATATTTACAGATGAGGAGTCTTTTTTGTTGATTACAGCCTTTAGGCTAGGGGCACATTGAAACACTCGCGACGCAGAGCAGAGCTTAGTTTTTGTGGAAAGTGAATTAGATAGGAACCGCGCACATTGGGACGCAGAGCAGGGCAGCGCAGTTTCCTATCTACCACACGTGTTACAAAAACTGCTCTGCTCTACCCTGCGTCGCGAGTGTCTCAATGTGCGCCTAGGCTTATTGCTGCTTCACAATCAGCGAGCATCATAAATTTTTCCTGCTTCCATTTTCCTTAAGGAGATTGACTTGTGCTTAGGGCATGTTTTGCACTCTCATCGTGAAAGATAGTTGGGTCTTCAACCTTTGTACCAGAATCTTGAAATATTTTCAGAATATGCGGTCATTGGAGAAGACCTAAGCCTATGAAAGTTTGTCCCTACGGCTTTATTTATCGTGAGACTAGAAACGCTATCTAAGGGAGGTTATGCTGGAGCAGTGCTCGCTTGATAGTTTACAGTTTTCCAGAATGGTTAACGCCTACGGTTACTTTGGATTGAGATATAATCCTGTAACAATAACTAAATCCTTCCTCAAAACGACTCACGAGTATTAAACAAAGTTGCTAAAACTAGCGCGTCTAAACGAACAGACTCTTGAGATTTATGTATCATTATCGACAGAAATGTGACATGTATACGTAGGCTGATCCTGAAACAAGGATGTCATTTGAAATTCACAAACTTGTGCCAAACACGTGAATGTTTACGCCACACAACTAGTGTGGATGTGAGCAGGTAGAATATATTTTGCAGGATAGGATTAATTATACATTCTATTCGCTAAGCTGCTAAGAAGCTTGGAAATAACTATAGGAATAATTGAATTAATCAATAATCTTAAAGTCCTCCTGTCCCCGCTAGACCAGACATCAATTGTGCCAGATGAGGACTAACAAGATTTTAGGTCTTTAAAACTGACATAGTGTTTAGCAATTAATATTATTTTCATTACTTTTAGTAAAAAAAAAAACAAATAAAAAAACAATGGATACTAACCATTTCAAATATTTACTGCATAGACCATTTTAAAGAATATTCATCCAGAACAATGAAATTTCATAGTTATTAATAATTAAAACACAAATAATAAAGTTTTTCGTATCCAGAACAAAATATAAAAACCATTCAAATAAAATCGTAATAATAAAGTAAGGTGTATGAAAATCATATTATTTATTGAAAGCTCTACTTATTTTTTTTTTTTTTTTATTTGGAACTGCATTTATTAAGAAGATAAAAGGATATGATAAATGTTGAATAATAAAGGATATTATTTTTTATCAATATATACTTAATTGTTAAAAAATAATAGATGTGAGGAGAGAAATATAAGAATTAAATCAGCCTAAACATGTAAATACACTGATCCCTATAGGTCAAATGATCAGTTTGTGACAGTGAGATGACCAAAAGACCTAAATTAATTGTTAATTTTAAATTGATTATAATTTATATACACGTATTTTTTATATATGTAATGAGTATGTGTGTGTAGATATGTACATAAAGGTTATGCAATTGACAACATGCAGTAAAGCATGGAAAATATTTTTAAGGTAATTAATATTAAATTATAAAAAAACTGTTTTAAGAAGAAAATGAATAATGTAATATGGACATTATAAAATTAATTTGGATTATTGTGACTGATGTATATAAATGTTTTTAGTTGTTTCCTGAAGATGGGGCGGGTGCCCTGAAACGTTGAAAAATGAAAAATAAATAAAAAAATACAAAACAATTATTGGAAGTGTTATTTTTCATTAAACTTGAATTAAAAATTAAAATTTCAATTATCCATCATGAAATTTCATTTTTTAATCTTCCATGTAACAATTTAATTTTAAAAACGATTGTTTGAATATAATCTGCATTATTTTATTAGTAAATGATCAATGCTCACTTTGCTAGGCAATGAGCTAAATGAGAGAGAGGAAGTTTACATGTGATGCAGGTTTAACTTATGCAAGCGTCTTTTAGGACTTTCAAAGGGAGCTTATTTTTAGACAAATATGCTTGGACAACCGTGTTAATTTTCATTGATTTAAGGTTAATTTATGATTTTCTATCATACTATAACATAACTACATGTAGGTAATTTAATCAAATTATAATTATATTACTTATTAAAATATTATACTATTATTTTTCTATTATATTACACCATAAATTTTTGTTGATCAAAAGTGGTAGTTTGAAGGTGAGTCCGGATGAATAAAATTTAGATGTTTTTATGTAATTTCTCTCAAATTAACTATTATAATGTTAACTTAATTTTGTAGGGGGTAGTAACGCTATAAAATTAATTTAACGATCCACTATATAAAATAATATTAAAGATAACGCTAAATATTTTTTTCAGTCATTGTTACATATTGTGTTTAATCGCAGATGAAAGGGCTTTAGCTACAGGCCCAATAAGACTCTTTGTGGTCGTGGATTCCTCCGCATGGGTCGTCATAATAAAACAGCCTTTCATAACACTCCTCTCTCGCCCATTTTTGCCTTTGAATGGGATCCACTCTCTTATATAAATAAAAATATTATTTTTATGAGATGGGGCAGCTTGGATAACTTGTATGCCACGTCTTAAAAAGGGGAAAAATCTGGCCAAAGCGTTCGGGGAAAACTTGAAAGCGATAGAGAGAGAAAAAAAGACGGTTTTTTTCGATAAATCTATAGCTTTTTAGAGTTTTTTTTTTTTTTTAATTAGAATTCAAAATTTATGAACAGAGCTCCAAAAATTATATTATACAACATACAACTATTCTTTTAATATTACTGCTCGTAGTTCGATAGTTTATTGGAGATTTACACGTCTTTTGTTTTATGGTTGAATTTTTTCAATATATACACTATATTGAATAAATAAGCAGGAGAAAAAATAAATTTTTATCCTAGCTTCTTAATTTTTACCTCGATTGAGCCCTTCTTCAAATGCCATCATGTACTTAATCTCTTTTTCCTCTAAATCACACTGAATCGTTGTAGTAGTAGGTAGATCGTTTAGAATACTTAGTAATAGTACAACCATCAGGACGATCTCATAAATATATTTTGATATTGTAACATGGAGCTTTCGGCGACCAGCGCCATATTCATCTGTTCATTCTCCTTAAAGTAGGATCAGAAATTTCAAATTGTACTAACACAATTTAAATTAAAAAAGATAAATGAAAAACTAATTTATTTAATTTTAAAGAAGTACATACTTAAATGATTACAAAAAAAAAAAAATTAACAAATAAACACATGTACAAATTTTCCGTTATTATATATATAAAAATATAGCTTAAATGATTGTGGTTGTAACAGACATGTCGGTTTAATGGTTTTTCATGGATATTTATATAAATGAAGTAATATTAATAAAATTTTAGGAGTTTTGCTTTTATATATTTCTCCTTTTTTGTTACATATTTTTCTAAATAAATATAATTAAATATACATGTATGTACATATTTTTTCTACATGAAATTCGTAAGTTCGAGGAATTAAATAGTGACTCCGGTGCGTCAACTCTTTCAAAGTTATATAGAGAATACCCTTTAGTTTTAGGAATCCCGAGTTTAATTTCAAAAGAACTCGAGAATGGACAGAGATATATCCGCAAATTTCCAAGGATCTATCGATAATGTCGACACTACTGACTATCGATGTGCGAGACCTATCGATATATCGATAGTAACTATCGACTGTTGCCCAACCCTAGTTGTAGGCTATAAGACAGTTTTAATACTCAACCTCGTCACTTAACCCCTTTCGTAATCATTATAAAATGCCCAAAGAAATCCTTTGCATTTTTGTTTTAATTCACACTAATAAAAGAAACCTTATGCTCTTGAAAGAAAAAAAATACATAGGACTTCCATTATCCGGGCCTAGATTAACCGGGGATCCAATTAACCGGGGTGCCGAGGAGCCAATTTTTTTTTTTTAATAAGATTTCTTTAATTTGTATGCCATTTATTTTTTATGTATAATATTTTTAAAAAATGTATATGTAAATATTTAACGATTACACAATGGTTAACTATCTATTATGAAATAAAACAATAAATGGAAAAACACAGAAAGCGAGTTTTGTATTATGAGATGTTTCCAGCATCTAATACTCGAATTCATAATCTAGAAACGGTATTGTTTTCAAGTCTTTCCAGGAAACTCCTACTCTGGCCGGTTTGGCTACAAAAGAAAATATTGTCAGTTGTGATTTAGTCACGACTTAAATACATACGAAGTAGCAAAATGTCGGAAAAAAGAAAACGTCTCGTTTTAACGCTTGAAGAGAAATTAACTATTATAAAAAATGAAAGTGTTAAAAAATTGTCCGCTGAACTAGGAATCGGCGAACAAACTGTATATAAAAACATACATTTACTTTTTTTGTTATTTTTGTATGTTATAATTTAATGTATATAAAACGTTCGTTTGTTAATAAATGTGACATTATATTACAAGTGATTTTTTAACCTTTTTTTCTATCACATTTAGTCAATAAAATGTTTTAATTCCGTTATCTGGGGTTTTCGATTTTACGTGGACCCCCATACCCATCATTACCCCGGATAATGGAGGTTCTACTGTATTATTCGGTTTACTGTCATTTAAGCAAGTTCAAATTTAACAATTTATAAAGCTTAGCACATTTTTACCACTTCGCGCATATTTATTCAAAGTTCAAAAGCGTGAAGGAATATAAATCGATCGATTCTAAAAATGAAACATATCATAAAAATGTGGAATCCGTAATAAAAACAAATTTTAAAATTTTATTTTAAGGCAAACGTTGCAATAGTCTTAATCATTGGACTTCGTCAGGTAGAACAAGGGTAGCCAAGTCTTCGTTTGGTGCATTTTGGGTGAAATTTTGTGAATGTTAGTCCTTGGGCGTGGAACCTTGAGGGGGAATCCTTAAAAGCAAGTATTTCCAAAATGTGGAAGACTTAGAAATACTGAAGTGACCACTAGACAAGCAAGGTCGTCGCATGGAGATCTAAACCGATAGCCGTGACAATCGCAGATGGGGCTTCCTTACATAGCCAATTTTTCATCATATCATATTTTCTTTTTGCTTTTTTTGTATAGAAAACTTCTAAAATTTCATAATACTTCTAGCAATAAGCTATATTAGTCGATATACATTTAAAAAATAAACACATGTTACATTACAAAAGCTTGTAGTCTCTAAGCCCGTGGCAAAAAATGCTTCTCAAAAGCGTTCATTTTTCAGCTGAAAAGATAAAAATATCTGTTTATAGTAACCGGTTTGGGCGAAACAGTTGGACCGATTTAATCTTTGAATAAGGCGACGCGAATTTTATGCTCTTTTATTTTAAAAAGAATAAAATTTTCTATGTTTTTGTTTATAACCGATGCATCCTTCTGGTGTTGTAAACAAAAGAGAAAAAAGTCCAAAATTTTACAGATGGCAGTAGTGTATTTTTCACATCATACCACAGGATATATTAAATTTACACGCAGAAAATTTAATTCTTTATTTATGATACATTTTTGCCATGGGGTCAGGGACCATTATGAAACCAAAAGTCTGCTTCAAATTCATCTCTGCCTTTGCATAAAAAGAAAAAAAAAGATATTTTTTTATTCAATTGAATGGATCAAACATATGGGATTATGTAATTTCTTACATACTGGATGTTCGATGATTTATCACTTTTGTTTTTTATTAAAACAAAAAAAAGTCATTACTTTTATTTATTTGGAAATTCGAAATAATTTGTAAGTAACAAAAGAAAGGACAGCAAAAATATTATATAAAGTTAAGAGTATTTCAAAAACTATTATCACAATAAGAATATTATAGGTTGAAATTTAATCATTTTTTAATATTTACTCTTCTAATAAAAATGTTATACGTAACGCACTAAAAAAAAAAAAAAAAAAAAAAAAAAAAAAAAAAAAAATACAAACATACTTTAGATCATAATTTATTGTATTCCGTAATATTGTTTTATTGTATTGTAGCACTTATTTGTTTTAAACACATTATGGTCTATATGAAATATTCTTAGCACCAAGTGATTTTTTTTTTTTTTTTTTTACACAACAAGTATTTTTGGTTACTTGAAATAGCATCAATTGTACTTGTATAACTATAACGCTTGAATTATTAAATTTAGGTACCTTTCAATTTACTGCCCTTTCCCTAATCTATACCAATATCTTGCAAAATTAAGTTAGGTTAGGGCTCACTTAAACATATTATTTGTTCAAGATTCGACCAAATATAGTTTAACACAATAGAAAAGAAATTGAATTTATAAGTATTAAATAAAATATTTTAAGTTAGCTGTAATGGATGTGAATTATTACTAAAAAAAAAAAAAAAAAAAAAAAAAAAAAAAAAAAAAAAAAAAAAAAAAAAAAAAAAAAAAAAAAAAAAAAAACCGATCAGGTTGCCAAACGTGTAAATCGATCACAAATGAGAATAAAAACGAGGAAACGATGGAATAGAAAATTGAGAAGATAAGAAAGAAATTGGGAGTATGAATGATTAAGTACAGCAGCGCAACCTATCAACTCACTCCGCAACCAACATCACGCACATTCTACTACCTTCTTCTAAGTTTATTTCTTCTCCGCTTATACTTTATTTATTAAAATGCGTCAACACCGTACAATTTTGTATAAAATAGTGTGTGTGTGTATATATATATACATACATAATCATTGGCCTATAATAATTTCTGTGTAATCAATGGTAACCCGAAAAAATCTGAGTACGAAGTAAAAAAGGGATAAAAAATAACAAAAATGTAAATGTTTTTATTTATTTAGACAACAGTTTTTGCTAATAAGATCTGCAAAATCATGCTTTCGAAATTGAAAAAAATTTAAACAAAATTGTATTCACATTATACGTTTATTCCAAAATATTTTTTCTAGAATTTATAAAAAAAAAAAAAAAAAAAAAAAAAAAAAAAAAAAAAAAACTGAAAAACCACATTTTTTATCATTTTATGTCGATTTGAGAAATGGCATACTCTATATTTGCTATATCCTATGCTATTTTAATAATTATTGATAATAAATTATTGCTAAAGTTTCTTCAAACTTTGTGTAAAGAAAAAATATATTTAATTCAATTTTTAAATTTAAATAAAGAAGATTGTAATATTGTAATCTATAAAGATGAAATTCTATTTGTTTGTTTATTTGTTCTGTATAGGAATCCATACCGTTTGTTCTAAATTCTCCAAATTTCGCTCCGTGGTTCTTTTATACCAGGTGCGAACACCTGTCCATATTAAAATTGCATAACTTCAGCTGATATTCTTTATGGTTATAAAAATCGTTTTGATCTCGATTTACATTGGTTTTTACTAAATCGACCGTTTGAGTCGATAAAAGTCTCACTTTATAGATTTAAAAAATGAAATTCTCCGGGTGAGACCGGTATATACAGCTAGTAAAATATAAATATCTGGTAAAATTAGTATATCAGAAAAAAAAATTAATAGCTTTACTATGTGTATATATGATATCCAATCCAATTTTATTCAATAATAACGATTTAACCAAATTAATTACTATAGATAAGTATGGAAGGTTAGTTAGAATTCAATTAACATTTGGCCAAGGAGCCCTAGCAGATTATTTAATGTGAAATGATTGATATATTCGCAACCGCAAATTATTAACTGAAATAATGATTAACGAAAACCTGCCCAAGGTTGCAATTAAATACAATCCAAGCCCTTTCTGGAATTGATGGGCATAAATTATTCATAATAATTTGGATTGATATAATGAACTTGTTTTTAATTAATTGTATCAAATAATGCCCCAATCAAAATATTCAATAAGGAATAAATTCATAATTTGTGTTATAAGGCTATGTGGTCATGTAGGTGCTTCTTCAATCAAATTTCGTTTCTTGTTTGAAATAAATCTATGAGTTGACCGACCCAGTTGGATTTCTCACTCACTCCCTCTAGTATAATGAAAACGAAAACCATTTACATAAAAACCTGATGGACATTTGCATAAGTCGAAGAATTCCGCTTAAACATTTATTTATCACTACTTTATCAAATCTCGTTTAGTGCGGAAAAGGTTGCGCAACGATTTCTTTTCAAAACTCGAGAAAGCCTCTTCTTCCCCGTCCTTCCAAATGTCTCTATTGAGCAATTTTTACTTCTGATTTTTTTATACAAGAGAAATCAGACTTTTAGATTAGAATATGTTTAAAAAGATAAAAAAATCTATTTTTTAAATTTTTTGCACGACGTAATTTTCAGGCGTAAGATTAGGGATAAACGGAAGACAAAAATAACCGTTAGACCGTAAAACGTTTAATCCAATAACTGAAAAATTAATTATAGGTACAATTATAATGTTAGGATTAAGGATATTTAGTTTTACTTAAAATTTAATATATTTCTTCAATAACCTGCTATTCAATCCATTAATGGTTATTACTTGTAACCGGTAAGTGTTTAAGGCATATCTATTGTCTTAGGAAGTAACTAGGTATGTTTGAAAATAGTGTCGTAGAGCATTGATCGACAACAATTTTTTTCGTTTCATACTAACATTAATTTGAAAAGAAGTAAAGCCTATTTATTTTTACTGATCTGTGCATATTTGGAGCTCACTTCATATTTTTACATATTAGAGTTTATTTTACATAATATATTCCATATTTGGTCGAAGAAGAAAATTAAAAAAAAAAAAAAAAAAATCTAGTAAGAAGAATTACGACACGAAGAAAGAGAATATGTTTTCAATTCAGCATTTATCACAGTATAGACTAAGGCGAGTTGTAGTGAACTTATTTTTAAGAAGTATGTGTAATCTCGGAAGTAAAATAAACCTTTTAGCTTTAATGTCGGAATATATCAGCGAGTTTGCACACGAAATATTGTTGGTTAATGTCAAGTTTTGATCCACCGATAGGCATGGGCGTACCCAGCGGGGGGCAGGGGGGGGGCAGCTGCCCCCCCTGGAAGGCTGGACGCAATAATTTTTTAAGATTTTAAGGCGGAAAGCAGTAATAGAATAATTTTTTTCAAGCAAATAATTGTAATAACTTAGTTGATAAAGCACTGCTGGGGCCCGGTGTGGTAAAGCGCCGTACTCCCATGCTGGAGCTGCGGGTTCGAGTCCCGCCCTGGGTGGTGCTTTTCTTTCGTAGGAGAAGTATCACCCAGTACCATGAGTGTTAGTATGGGCAGTATAGGGCTTCAAGTGGAAGCCTTAAAGTCCCCAAAAAAAAAATAAAAAAAATAAAATAATAAAAAAAAACAAAAAAACACTGCTATAATTTTGGTTTCATTCACCTTTTCCGCGGTAAGATGTTACAACCTGAACGACCATAGAATTAGAGAATTAGAATGGTGGAAGAAGAACAAGTGAATTCTCTCATACATGGTTACTGTAATCGAAAAGATGAAAAACCTGTAAAAATGTTGAACATTAATATTCAACCAAAATTGAATGAAGCAGAGGTCTGATTGAAGTGAGATCTACAAGTACCGCTACACAAATTGAGCGATGCTTCTGCTTTAATGCTCAATTCATTCGATTGAGGTTTTCTCAAATCCATCTCAAATTGTGGACATATCAATATATCTAAAAAGTTTTTGGAATATACTTAGCAATATATATGCTGCAATGCAATAGCGACTGGCTGGCAGCTGATACGGGGGCTTTGTAATCAGACCCACAACTTTCCGCTGAGGACTTAAGTACACAGTTAAAACTTGAGCTCCCGCAAATCACTTTTTTATGTTAACTCTGTTTTTATTTCTAACGTTCCCAGGGGGGGGGGGGAGTTAAAAACCGACCTAATACCGTCGGTGTCGGGAGGAGAGGGGGGAGGGAGTTGAGATCTATAACTTGCTTCAAAAACAAACTTGAACTAGTAATTTCTAAAACTTGTAACAACTACACTGGAATGAATTTTTTACAGGAGTCGGCTAAAAGTCCTTTGAGGATCTCATTTCGTATTTTTAACAAGGCTGTCCATTTTTTTTTCTTCTCTTCTTTCTTCTTTGTGTACTTTGTCTTTTTTTTTTTTTTTTTTTTTCTTTTTTGTATAATTTAAGTTTATAAAAGCGATTCTCCATCATGCATTTCATACACATCTAGCATAGGAAAATTCACGAAGTTAGAGAGAGAGTGAGAGAGAGAGAGAAAGAGAGAGAGAGAGAGAGAGAGAGTGAGAGAGATATGAATTTTTTCTGGAATGGTTACACGTTTATAAAACAAAGACTACAAGAGGTGGGTTAAATGCTACGAGGGTAGAAGATGGCGCCTCATTCCGCATTGCTGATCGCATTTCTTCAACACGGCATTTTGCACATCAACTACGCTCTTTAATACATTCATATCCCCGCCGTATTTTCAAAACATCATCATGAATAATAATTATTCGGTTAAACTGAGCATTCGAATAATTTGTAAATATAATAAAAAAATTGCGGATAATAGGAATCATCATCGATAACTTGAATCGGTATTCAATTATCCGGAGAAGACACCTCCGAGTAATCTTTACTGCCAAGGCTTTATGCTAATCAAAATAGAAGTTGTATAATCCAATAGAGAAGCTGTTTTTAAAGTACCGATATCCTAAGCGAATAAATATTACGGTAAATTTGAAACGGTTCTATCGTAAACTGAAATGCAACAATAATTTAAAATAAACATAGAGCAATAATCGTAAACGTTTAAATATTTTGCGAAATAAATATTTATGGATACAGAAAGAGATAGAAAGAATATAGTTTATTCAGAAAGAAAAAAATTCTACTTTCTGATACAGTCGAAGATTTTTCCGTTTAGACATCAACGGACGGCTATGAAGGACAATATCAAGGAAAAAATTCTATGTTTATGATCGAAATAAATTAAAAGTGAATTTTACAATTACAATTACATTGAAATTTTCAAGTAATAGGTAATACGGTATTTAAAAAAAATATGTATTGAAAATAATTGGAAAATATATGTGTGTAAAAAAAAAGTTTTATTGCTATGAACATTAGAGGAAAAATATATGGAATAGTTTTGGAAATTTTGGATTTCGTCTGGCTAATGTCGGAGCATCTATCAATCAATCCTCGTTTTTTTTTCCCCATTTTTATTAATAAATTATAGGTGGCGAAAACAGGGTCCTTTCTTCCTTTTTAGATCTTAATAAAAGGTGATGATAGATTGAACTTGATGACGAAGTCTCGCTGGATGATCCCCGACAATTTATCCGCTATTACTATCTTATTTTCTATCAAAATACCCTCATACATACAGATATTTCTATACACAAAATGATAAATTATTACAACAGATTGAAGACGATTAATAAATAAAAGGAAATGGATACGGAAAGTCTCAAAAAAAAAAAAAGAGTAAAAAAGTTAAATAGATAAACTTCAGTGTCCAATATCTTGCCATTCGGCTACACATATATGTAATTATATTATATATACATATAATATTATATTTAATATTTAAAATTTAGAGAAAAAAAAGAAAGTAAACAATATCCAGTATCAGGCGGAGTGACATGTCTTGATAAAGTTACATTGTAAGAATCAACATTTTATTTTAATTGTATGCTATTTATGCAATATAAATTTCTCTTAAAATATTTAATATTAAAGATTAATAATCGAGCTAGAGTAAAGTTTCAAGCACCGGTAGCAAAAAGCTCTTATAGTTCAAAATTTGTATTAAATAAGTAATTATTAATCGGTTAGTCGATTCACTCCATTTTTATTTTATAGTATATTACCAATTTCGGGCGGATTTTTTACCCAAGATTAAATTATTTTTTAAGATATTTAATGAAACTTTAAAAAGGTTAATATTTTATTAAATATTTTAGAGGTTTGCACTGATAAAAATGATGATAACTTTGAAGATTATTACAAAAGAGAAAAATAAATGTGATAACATCGCTAGTTTATTTTTTTTAAATAATTGATCATTCCAAATCGAAAGCTTCCTAAATATTTTGTGTGTTTATTATATATATTATATATAAAATATATATAACCGTTATTATATATATTTTTAAAAATAAATAACAAGGCAATTGAAATGCACAGTTAAAAATCGGTCAGCGTCAAGTTTGTTTTTTTCCCCTGGACTTAAATTAGAGAGACAAAAAACATGGTATTCAGTGGATTAGAATTTAATTGTTAACAATAACTTAATTCTCTATTTGGAGTTCATAAAAACTGAGGAGAAAAATAACATGCTGGGATACGGAAGCGTATTAAGCTACCTTTTTTTTCCATTTACTCAATTCGTTCAGTTCTTTCTGGACAAAACTACATATTCATTTTAATGTTTAAGTTCCTTTCCTTTTAAAGAAATCAAAAATATAATAAAACTCGGGTAAGTTACACTATGTTGTCTAGTGATTGAGGGAGTTACCGTATTCGGAAACGGTGAATTGCTCTCCTAAGCAGAAACTGATGGGCTTGGATTTTTCACATGATGGCCCGCCCATGGGAATCTAGTCGCGGTTAATTGTTACGCTTAAGAAAAATTGCAATCAATTTAGGGGGCTTTGCTGTTTCCTTTCCCACAGATGTAGTGCTCTTTCAGCTCCCGATACTCCTCCCGGCGTATAGGAAAAATTTAACAATTTTCATTGTGTTTTTTTACTATTATAATCCCATTTTTTATTTTTTAAATTTCTCATGTCTGATATATTTTTGAAAATTTTATTTACAGATATTAATCATTTAAATACGGGGGTGTTTCATGTATTAAGTTTATTATTACTCTTTCAAGTCATTTTAATATTTTATTTATAATGTATTGAACAACTGACAGTCATTTCAGTATATGTGGTTTTATTACCAAATAACGCGTTGTATCATGCTTTATAAAACAAAAAAAATAAAAAAAATACATAATCCACACTATAAAAAATAAAATAAAAATAACATGAAAAAAAAAAATACAAATTTAGACATTTATCAGTTCTGACGTTTGCCCGGCCAAGCTTGAAGGAAGACTTTAACTCACTTGGTCTGTCCAATTCTGAGACGAGATCATCCGTAGTGGCTGAAGCTACAGCGATGATAGCCTGGAAGCCCAAGAGAATTCTGCCGAGAAACATGAGTCCACTACTTGCACAACACCCAAATCGGCAAGTCCAATGACTCCTGTCCACTGATACTACATGCAAAAATGGATACGGTATACTCAAACCTACTTTACATTAAAACTAAATTCTGACTTCTTTTTTAGTTCTTCGATTTGAAATTTTGAAAAATTAAAAGTACTTTTAGAGACTAATAATCGAGTATATTGTAAAAATGAATGGTCATCCTAGCGACGAAAGAATGGATCTTGATGGTTATGGCATTGCGTATAAGACGCGGGAAAGCGTGAAGAGAACTGCGATACCACCCCTCTACTTGTTCGGTCCCGACTGAGCCCCCACTACGCTCCCTCCTCGCCCCCCCCCCCTCACCGGCCGCCTACCCCCACCTCTTCCAACTTACTAGTTTTTTATTCGCCATTAAGTTTAACTGATCACGTTTAATGATTTTCCTGTAATCTAATATCACAAAGAATCTCAGTAACCATTTAATAATTATTCTTCATGTACAAATCATTCATCCTTAGCGGGCAATAAAAAAAAAAACCAATGTCCGATTAAAAACTGACAAATATTACAAAATAAAAATTATCATTTTTTTAATTATTATGAAAAAAAAATTTACCATAAGGAAAAACAAGTAAACATCTATATAAAAAAAGATGAAATTCTGTTTGTTAGTTTGTTTGTTCTTTATAGAAATCCATACCGTTTGTCCTAAATTCTCCAAATTTCGCTCAGTGGTTCTTTGATACCAGGTGCAAACACCTGTCCATATTAAAATTGCATAATTCAGCCCATCTCTGAGTATATTCTTTATTGTTATAAAAATCGTTTTGATCTCGCTTTACATTGGTTTTTACGAAATCGACCGTTTGAATCGATTGAAGTCACACTTTATAGATAAAAAATTGAATTCTCCGGGTGAACCGATATACACAGCTAGTATTGAATATTTTTGCTGGGATCTTAGCTTTCCCTTCTCCTAGTGGATTGAAATAATATATGTTTCCCAATTATATTTAAATAATTCTTACTGTATCTTATTAGCATTTAAAAAAAAAAAAATGTCACGTTTGTTTGTAATAAAAATAAAAGCACACTATTATTATCATTATTATTATAATTCTTATTATATATTGCATGAAGCTTTTTTCCACATCCATTAATTTGGGTTTCTTAAAACATCTTCCTTTTCTTCAATGGGGACTCCGAAAGCATTTTTCAGATCCGTAATAAAACAGGAAACCTAATTTTTTAAATAGATATTTAACAGATACCATAATATATTAAAATCGAAGCAATTATTTACGTAACATGTTTTTTTTTTCGTTTTGTTTGTTAAAAACGGTTAAATGATGCACACGCGATTTCAACACTGTTGAGGGACTGGCATAACTTGTGTAAACGCCCGAAGCAGATTGTCATGAGGTTTTGCCCTCATTTCTTATCTTTTAATTTATTTATCTGTCAAATTAAATCAAATAAATGAAAAAAAGGATGTCAAAGGAATCAACAAAATGCTGGACAAATGCGGAAAATTTACAAGAAATCTAATTGAGGAATAGCAAAGATTTCTTTCATGTTTTTATGGAGTACTTTCCCGTTCTGCTGACTCTTCAATTATGCTTATCAATACTCAGATGATCTTCTTTGCCATTTTCATAAGCTTTGTCCTTCTTAACAATCGGTTGTTACATATTTTAATATAATAAACAACAATTAAAGCTAATTAATAAATAAAAGGCGGAAGATAAAAAAAAAAAACTTGAATTTCTTGAGAGAAAGCTTAATTGAAGAATCTGTGCTCCATTTCGAAAAGTGGGGAATAGAAGAAATTATGATATTTGTGGCCTGTTTAGCTTCTTTTCTGTCATTAAATTGACTAAATTTTGTCGACTTCGATGAGCAAAACGTATCTTCCAAATGCTCATGCGTGCGATTCCTCAGCTGCTAATTATCAAATTAATACTGGACGTCGAGCTGAATGTTGAGGAGACTAATATAAGGTGTGTGGATTGTGTTAGCAACTGATCCAGCAAAAAATTTGAAGAAAATTATATAGAAGCAGTAGGGGTAAGCCAAGACTCACTTGGCTGTGTTTAAAAAAAAAAAAAATATTTAGAGGTGAGAGATAGTCAACTGTTAATCTATACGATAGGTTAAATGATGGTCAGGATTTTCAGTTTGAAACAATTTTTTTATTTTCGAAAGTAGTCTTTGTATCCACCTTGACTCAGAAGCCCTGATGAAGATCCACAAGTTCGATAGAAACGTTGGCATTCGAAAATAAAAAAAATGATTCAAACTGAAAATCCTGACCATCATTTAACCTATCGTAAAAAAATATTTAATTATCAGGAAACAAAAATCTTTAATAATGAATTATAGTAACATATCTTCCTTTCTGCTTTTATTTATTTTCTTATACCATAATCTCGATTACGTTACGGGGTTGTGTCCCCATTCTCAAAACATTTATTTCTCAATCCCGAAACGTATACGACATTATGGTATAAGAAAATAAATAAAAGCAATAAGGAAGATATATTGCTATAATTTATTATGTAAAAACATACAATCTTCCTAATAAATTAGAAGATAAAGAAAAAATCTTAATGATTGTAAATAGAATTAAATGTCTATTCGCTAAAGAAAAAATCTACATTAAACACAAAGATTCAGCATATGACCGTAAAGTGATAGTCAGACTCCGATGATTCTGCTGGCACTCTCCGATACTCATCATCATGTAAAAAATGTCGTTAGATGAAATTCTAATTACGAAATAGACTAAGTGAAGAGAGCGAAACTATTGTTGGAATTAAACCAATGCAAAACTTTACAATAGTTATATTTTCTCATCAGTTAATCAATAAAATAGTTTTTATTTAGTTCTATTAATATATTTACTATTTTATATTGTATCATTAAAAAACAGTATTAAAACCAATCTTATGTGTATATAATTGTAGCAACGATTATATTAATTAATCGTCAAAAAATTGATAAAACAATTGCCGTTGTCATGAGTTTTCAATTAGTGTAGTTGTGCATAAGTTTGAAACCCTCTGGTACATTGTTGTCAGGCGTATTCTTGTTTAATACAACCTCCCTCCCGTATGAAAGGGAAACGTCCAAATTAATATTTAAATATTTTTCTTAGTTTCTCATATCTTATTTGAAAACATTGACTGAGATAGGTGTCTGTCTTTCCCGACAATTCGGGCCCCTCGTTGAACAAGCTCCCAGCACTCCATTATGGACTATTGCTTTTCAATTTGCCGCGTGTAGGGCTGTGGTATCTTTCATTATTGTGTCTATTCATTAGTGTGATTTGGTTGAGGTCTCCCAAGTGCTCTCTTCTAACCACCATATCACCACCTAGTACTCAGTTTCATCAACGTTCTCTTTCCGCTATCCCCACACTGCCCGCCCACTATCATCAAGATTTTATTTCGGATAAAATTCTTCACTTTGAACAGAAACTTTAGAGAGTATGATTTGAAAAGTAAACGGGGTGATTAAGGTCATGTTTGAACCAGAGAACACCGAAAAGTGAGCGCTTTGCCAGGGTGCGCCTTAATTGGAATTTCCATGATTGGAGTTGGTTTCTGATTATTGATGAGGCCAGAATTGCTCTTACATCTTCTGACATCAGGCGATGTCTCCATGTTTCAACTCGACCATTAGAAGATGTAAGAGCAATTCTGGTCTCATCGGAAATCAGAAACCTCCTCCAATTATGGAAATTCCAATTAAGGTGCACCCTGGCCATTCGCTCTCTTTTCGGTGTTTTCTGGTTTGAACATACCCTTAATCACCCCGTTTACTTTTCAAATCATACTCTCTAAAGTTTCTCTTAAAAGTGGGAGACGAAATAGTTATACCACTCAAACTTTGAACTTTGATTACTGAGCTCAAAACTTGTAACTCTCCTGTGAGCATGTGGGCGCAAGATCATACCTCTCGGTTGTAGTACTTGAACACTCTTGTCCATGCCTCCACGCCTGTGTGCCGGTCTCTTAGGACCGTCGGAGGGTTATCTGAATAGCTGTGTGCTGAAATAAATGTCTCGGGCAACTTCACGTATGCTGTACCCTTTTCCGAGAAGGGGGGGGGGACAAGTTCGAAACTTGTCAAAAAGCTTTGACAGTTTCGAACTTGATTAAATGTTTTTAGGGCCATAAATCTAAAACGTCAAGGCATTTGTAAAAACAAGCATTTACATTGAAGCATAAAGGCTAACTGAAAAATCAAACAATGGAGAAAATTCATTGATTTCATAACTTCCATTTCAAATGGAATCAAAGGCAGTAGTAATGATAGCTTGTAAAAAATCCTTGAATATTTTTTATCATAAAAAAACGAATAAACATTGAGATGTACAAGTAATTTACTTGAAATATGATTCAAGTATACATTTTATGTTGGTGCGTTAATTTTGATCCACAGTGTATATTTTACTATATTTGCTTCTATATGATATGTATATTTACATGTAGTATTGCAGTTTGAGTGGGGAACGGGTTTCTCCACTCGGGACAAAGGAGCTTGCAATAGGTAATCAATGTCGAGCGTGGTTAGTTCTTGGATGGATGGCTGCTCCTTTCGGGTGACCACCCGCCGATGAAATCTGCTCCGTTCAAGCCTTCCCCCACCCCCGGGTAAGTGAGGCCTGTCAGCCTACTGTAGGCGACTTACACCCACCGGGCTTAGGAGTGATATATGTATAGATGTATGACATATAGGTATACCTTCCCCGTGCATCTTATCGAGAATCTTGGGATGATTTTCCAGGAAGTCAGTAACCACACGGATGTTTGGTACAAGGACGGTATGCTTCAGGGAAAGGAATATAGGTCCTCCGGGAATGCTGACTCTACGCTGCCCTAATCCTTGGACCTAGACTAGTTTGTCACTGTCCTTGAACCAGAGAGAGCTGACGCCATTGAAGGGAAGGACACTGCCAAATTGGCCCCAATGGGATTGGTCATAGAGCGATGGGCTGTAACATGATGACCATGGCTTGCTGATGATGACCCCCTCCAGGCTGTCTGTGCTCCCCGCAAGCAACACCAATGACTGTAAGAAAACCACACCGAGCGGCCGAAGGTCTTATTAGGCCTCCAATAGAAAAAAAAAATTGCAATGTGAGTACACTGATTAAAGTACGGTTATAGTTTAACATAAATTAATAAACTTGGGTTATTGGAAAAATTAGCTTGATGTGCTCAAAGTAAAATATCCATCAGTAGTAAATATCGGAGAGACCGATTGGCAGAAGGTGCAGTGGAATCTTTGTAAAAACTTGGCGATCTTTATTTGTACGAAAAAATATAATACAGTTCATAACATTAAAGAGAATTAGGTTAAGATGGGACGACCATGTAATTAGAACGGAAAGAGATAGGCCAAAGAGAAAAATGCCTGAGGTGATTATCAGTGAAGTAGGAATAAAAGGAAACATAAGGTTGGGCGTGGTGGGGAAGGCTTTAAGCACAAATTATTGATTGGGCACTAACCACCATTTGTTTTTTTGTTTTTTTTTAAACCTATAAAATTATTGTAATTATGTTTTGATGACCATTGAATCACCTCTTAGCGGAGATGAATGGAACCCCTTGAAAAGCTAATCCTTTCATAAAAGGTCCTTAGCCAGTTACGGGAATACGCGCCTCCGACCATGGATTGCGGAACCACTATTATTCTCTTGCAATAATGCCGAATAGAATATTGGCTGGATGAATAGAATATTTAGCCCTACTCCTCACCCAGCTATTCCAATCATCATCAATAATGCCGTGGTATTAACTAATCACCTCAAAGTCACTTTGTCCATAATGTATTTAGTCGAGACTTCCGGTGTGGATCCTCTCTCTTTGATTCCACCAAAGTTTCTGATATATAACCTCTCAGTGTTTTATATATAAAACCCTGACAAGGTGATTAGTGATTAGATATATATATAAAGTTGTGTAATATCTAATTTTACCATCGTTATATATATTTCTTATAATTCCAATAATTATGATTGACGTGTGACCTGTGCACGAAAATGAATTAAAATTTGATCGGAATCGAATAACAAGGTAAAAAGTTGATTACCTATTCCTACCCATACTAACGTTAATCATTTTACTTACATATATTTGAGACCAACGATTCAACTTTAGTCGATAACTTATAATAAGTTAATAATTAACCGCCCTCCACGAGATATATCCTGATAAAATTAATGTTTAATTAACCTCGAACGACAATTTTTTCTGTTCTCGTTAAAAGGACAAAATAAAATCCAACTCATTGTTCATTAAAATTTATATGACACATTTTTATAAATCATCATTGGCACAAATAATCTCAGGATTAATTTGGCTATAAGAGGTACTCAAAGGCTAAACTACGTTAAATTATCTATGTGGAGTACGACCCCTTAATCCCCCTACCGGCACTCCTGCTTCGTCAATGAGAGCGAACGGACGTCGCACACAGGGGTATTTGACCCGAAAAGCTGGACAAACTATTTCCTTCCATTTTATTAATTCAAAAGTCCTCAAAATGGCTTCTATATTTCTAATAGACATTAAAAATATATTTTTTGCAGTAAAAAAAAATATTCAATTGTAAACATTTAATAAAATAAATGTTTACGTTACTCTACTGACTGTGATGCCTACCCATGGGTTTACAAATTATGTTCATATTATTTTCTCTTTATGCATTGCACCTATGAAATATACTTGTAACTAATAAAGATTAATGATACATTTATCTATCACCATTATTTTAAAAAAAATGGAAATAGATAAAAATGAAAATTTGTGGTGATTAGGAAAAATAATATTTTTTCCTAATTCCAATGCAGCATTAAGCATTGTTTAATACCACTTCGAAACATAACTTATATCCCAGGAAGAAAAACAACAACATTTCTTAACAATGCATATTAAACTTAATTATTCATTATTCACTTTCTTCGTCACTTGATGAACTTTTGGAATCGCCACTATCGGTTAAGTTGGATGGGGGAGACAACATTTCTAGTTTCCTTACGCACCTGATACCTTCTTTCTTGAACTTCTCATACCTGTGATAACTGGACCTGATGTCAATATTAATCTATTAATTACATCCCAACTGCACTCTGTCCAGGAAAATTTTCTGGCAATATTTTGTCTATAATCCCGGAAATGTTTATTTCGGGCTTCTGCTGCTTCTTCATATAAAAGACCAATAGGAAGCAGAGAGATCTTTATCACTTCAACACCTTGGCTTAAAATTTTGTGAACAGTTGGTGTCATAGGATACCATTGATATAATTTCACGTGAATTTCCTCCGTATCCGTAGTAAATTTAGAAAACATTTCTAAATTTATAAAATGACCACTTGATAGAACCTGCAATAGTCAATATATATACATAAAGCTTCCAGTGCAGATAGGTATTTTTTTCGACGAATTGATATTTTTAAATACTTTCCTATATTTCATGGCATAGGATGCAGTTTTTGTTTGATCCTTCAGAACATGGGACGCATTGATATCTCCAGAATCTCATAGTTTCATATCAGTGCTAGTTGATGTTAGTTTTTCTGTTTTGCGCCTCTTGGGTCTTTCACTTAAACTACCAAATGAATTTTCAGGGCGTCCACCAGATCTTGAGATTTTAATTGATATCGTCCCATTAATCCATTCCTTGTTGCTGGTTTCAAAAACTTTTCTTTAGCTTGAAAAAGCATTCCATCTTAATTGGAAATCATGCCTCAAAATGGATAATTTATTTTTTAGCTCTTTCACCTGATCTAGGCTATTAAAATATTTCTCAATGAGAAAAGACTCCACAAATTCCTTCTCTTTTTTAAAAGCTAATGCTTTCGACTTTAAAAATATAATTATCAAATAATTCCCTTCAGGTTACTATTATTCTTCCTGAAGATCCTAAAATATAAATAAATGAAAATATAACAAAATTTAACTTTTTTTATTAATTAATGAAATTGACATTTTTGAAATAAAAAATTATAAAAAGTCTCCCAACCGCAGCTATCCGCAGAATTTTTTTCATGAAACAGAGTATACCATAATTACACATTATCATAAAAAATATTTCGTTGCCAAGAAATGACCAGAAGTATAACTTTTTAACCTTCAAATTTAATTTTTAGCTCTAAAATCTACCTACCAAAAAACAAAAAGATATTGATAATAGTATTGAATATAAAAAATTATAACTGTCTGTATAACAAGTACACACCTCGCCTCGAGCTATCCATCATATGATAATGCCGATACTTCATTAAAAATATAGAAAATTAATATATTTTGTAGACTAATATTTATGAGGTTATTTTTGTATTTATTTATTTATTTCGCCCTTCCTTTGCCTTTCGGCAACACGGGTGTTGGCAACATTTCAAATGTTGCTATTGGAAATCGTTGGAGGTATACTTCAGTTGATGTTGTTTTGTTTTTTCTGTTTCTTCTTCTTCTTCTTCCTACTTCAGTTTTTCAGCTCCCCAAATCACCTTCTTCCTGGCCTTCTTCTTCATCTCCTCCTTCAGGCGGTCTTCCAGGCAAAGGTCCCTGCCTTGTCAAATTGAAATGGGCAAAGCCAACTGCAGTTTTCCACCCATACACAAAGGACTTGTAGTACGGGTAGTTTGCCTCAGTTACCAGCTGAGGGAAATCGTTTTCTGCCACTACGTAGAGTCCAGTTTCTCTCAACAGTTTGGCCCTAAGTGCCTCAAAGAGTGTGCAGTCCACAATGATGTGCTCAGCCGTCTCCGGAACCCTGCATCTAGGGCATAGGGGATCTATGTCCTTTCCAAGACTGTGCAGTTTGGCGCGGAAACCCCCAGGCCCCGTGAGAAATTGCGAAACCCAATAATCCGGAATAACCCAAGTCGCCAATAACCGTGATCGGACGGTGGGGAAATATTTCCTCCACGTAGCTCCTTTCGTTGTAGTCACCCACCTCCGGTTCCATTCATCAATTGTGACTTCTCGCATTGTTCTTTTCCATTTTCTTGGGTTTTCAGCAATTCTCGTGCGGATATTTTCCGGTAGAGCTGCTGAGCCTTCCCTTTTAAGGACATCCTTTAAGGAATCTTCAAGCAGGAGAAGGTCGAGAGGTACCCCTCCTGCTAGGACCTGCACCGCCTCATGAGAACCACTTCGGTATGATTTTGTGACTCGTAGCAGAGCAGTACGCTGAAGCGACGCCAACCTGCGTATCTGCCGCTGTGAGGAATTCTTGAGCCATCCGGGGGACGCGTATCTCAGAATACCCAGTATTAATCCGTTGTAAATGGTCATCGTCGCCGGATATCTGAGACCCCAGAAGGCGCCTCCTCTCTATGGGAGCTTCTACTTCAAAGGAGCTACCTCGAATCCTCACGAACCTGTCCTGGAGGTAGCTTTTGACGAGGGCATATAAGTTGCTAGGGGCATCATACTTCTGCAGCTGCTGGAGTATCAGAGGCCACCAGACGCTGTCAAAAGCGGAGGCTATATCGAAAAGCAGTAACATGACATACCGCTCCGCCCTCTGTTCAACGTCTGAGCGAACTCGAAGCAGCGCATCAGCGGTTCCTTTACCTTTTGTTGATCCGTATTGCCGTGGATGGCTTGCTGTTCTTAGAACCGGCTGTAAACTGGCTAAAATAAGATGCTCCAGAACTTTGCTTATCACAGGGAGGAGACATATAGGTCGATATGACTTAGGAAGCTGCTTATCTCTTCCCCCTCCCTTGTAGAGGAGTCTCTGATCGGCGATTTTCCATTTCTTCGGAAAGTATCCCCTGTCCAGGCAATCATTGAAGATCGTTAATAGTCGATCTTCTATTAAGGGGATACTATTCTTCAAAATCGCCGCGTCAATAGCATCCAGTCCTGGAGCGCGACCAACTTTTTGCCTATCCACGGCAATACGAAGGTCGAATATGTCCCATGGTGGGCAAAAGTCCGTGCCTGGAGGGTATACCGTCGTGCGCCGTACAAAGGCCTCCTCTTCATTGTCCTGGGACGAATCATCGCTGGGATATGTCGCTTGTATAAATATGGCAGCCGATTCCTCAAGAGTAGTAGCTTCAGCACCAGCATGTTTGATGGTTGCTAGGTGCTGCGGAAGAACTAATTTACCCAACGCGACCTTGTATGGGATACCCCAAGGGTTATTGGTGGACTCATCGACGATAAACTCGTCCCAGGATCTTCGCTTCCGTGAACGCACCTCGTTGCGGTACACCTTAGCCTTGGACTTATACTCGCTCCGAAGTGCAGTGCGCCTCTCGTCAAATCTGCACTTCTGGTACGAACGCCGGGCCTTGTAGAGCTCTCTCTTCATCGTTGTTAGGGCCGGCGTCCACCATGGGACAGGTTTGACCCTCACCTTTCGGTGCTGAAGGGAATTCTCTGAGGCATCTAAGATAATATCGGTGATCCTGGTCACTCTGTACTCCAGGTCATCAGGATAATCATAATGCCCCTCCTCCCAATCTTCATCGACAATTTTACCCTCCAGCATGCACCGAAAGGTACTCCAGTTGCTAATGCGGGTCACAAAACCCTTTTGAATGCCCTGGGAATAATCTATATCCTGTTGCAAGCTAAAAGCCAGGACTTTGTGGTCAGAACTCCTATTTATGAGGTTAGAAGCGGTAAAGGCTAAGGTCAGATTGGAATTAAAATAGCCGCCGGATTAAGGGCCTGGAAGAGATCAAAATCATCTTGCTCCAACAGGTCCTCTACTTGAACTTCGAGTCATTATTTACCAGAAATTTCGAATTTCAAAAAAAGGGTTTTGGCCAGCTTTTAGGGTCAAATACCCCTGTGTGCGTCGTCCGAATTCATTAGCCCTTTACCGGCCATTTTTATGTGCTTGCGTCAATTACTGTGCCCTAAATACGAATTCGTGACATGTGCATGTGTCGTCATTTTATGTACGCTGCGTTTTCATGTAACCTCATGGAAAAGATCGCTTGTTTTCTTCGCCTCCAGCCTGAGACTAGCTGCCGATCGCCAGGATGAGGGCTCCATGTGGTTTGTCCTATTTTATCCATTTTCCCTTTACCTCTTTTTTCCTTCTGCCACGTAGCTCTAATTTCAGGTTGTATTTTATTTTATTTTATTTATAAGCAGTTCGAGGTAAGCGACCTTATATATACAATTTGTTTGCATTCCACTTGCTCTCCGAGCTCACCAGGGTTCATTCTCCTTTTTAATTTTAATTATTCTTTTGTTTTTCACTTCATCTAATTTATTACTAAACACTCATAGATAAATTAGTGTATATATCATTAACTACATTTCTAGGTTCATATGAACAACACATGTTTTTGAATGGGAAAATTGCATTGCGCATGCGTCTGACAGTTGCTGAACGTAATAAATCGTGTAGGAACAGTCCCAAGAAAAGGAATGAGGTACGCACGCACAAAAGGAGGAGAATTTAAAATTTTCTTCCGAGGCACGCCAATAGATGTTTCAAAAGTCAAAAATATCTTCGAGATATGATAATGGTAGTAGAGGTCCCTTTTCAGGCACTCACGAGCGATGAATTTTGTCAAATGCGATGTCAAAAGGAAAGGATTTGATGGAAAAGTGACGTATTTGAGCTTCCGATCCTTAAATCCCTACTGTTACTTTAATAACTCAGAAATTGATCGATTGTAGGATCGAGTTAGGACATGTTGTTTTTAAAAGATTTCGACGCTCCCCATAAGCTGCTATGCGACCTAACTTCCTGAACAATACAGTATTTGAGGTGACGAACGTTCAAAAGCTAATTTGGCGATATTTTCCGAGGCGCCATGGGATTCTATTGCATATCGAGGTTTTTAAAAATTAAAATATCACCCCTTATTGCAGCCCATGTCGATGAAAGGTAATTGCCCTAACTCGGATAATGTAGGATAAAATTGTTTTTATAAAAATTAACAATTATTTTTGAAAACCGATGGTGGGAAAGTTACTATCTCAGCCTGAATTCCCGGTTCCCGGCAGTAAATAAGTTAGAGAATTATAAATAAAACATGGATCTTGCTAATTTCATTAAAGCACGATAGGTCTGAGTGATTAGGGCAACACCGCCGGGGAGGGGGGGGGTCGCGTCCCCCTTGTCCCCAATATTTTGGCATGGGACAACTACCAACACTCTAACTGAGACATAAATTGCCAAATACGTATTTTAAAATTCATCGTAGGAAGAGAGTTTAAATGTCTCAACAATGGTTTTTAGTTATTATTATTTTAACTTTTAGCCTTTCGAATTTCTACCTATCCTATCTATGAAAATATTGATTGTCCCCCCCCCAATAATGTGGTGCTAGTGACGCCCAAGAGTTCAATAACGGGTTAGTAAAATTGAGGAAAACTATGTCATATTTCTCAATTGAAAAATAGGACGGATGAGCTGGTAGCTATTAAGTTAACTGCTTCTTCAAAAGTCTTATTATTAAATAAGTTTGCCTTAATTGTAAATGTAGACACCCACTAAAAAAGTTATATCTAGTTTCCGATTGATTTTTTTTTTTTTTTAATTTACATGGAAAACCATTTAAAGTATCTCCCTCTCTTTTTGACAGATATAAATTTTATCTTGAGTAAATCCTGCCATTATAGATATCCATCTAGATTTACCTAATATAGGTACCCAATATAGATTTACCTTTCCTTTCTGTCCTTCCTATCCTCCCTGATAATCATCCAAGGAATCTGAAAAAAAAAATGGCCTTCGGGATCCTATTTAGAACTAATAGGTTATTACAAAAGTCAATGTGCAGAAGCCCAAACTTTAATTCCAACTCTCATTATTAATTCTTGTTCCTAATATTTAGGTCCATGATATTCTTCTGATTCTTTAATTCCTTGTGACTTGAGTTGATTATATGGTGCCATTTACATTTTCAAAAAGTAAATGCCATGTCAGAGGAATAAATCGTAATTCGTGGTAGTGGCTACTGGAATAAATGTTTGAACAAAGAAACTAACATCGTAGAAGGAGATTCAATTATCCATCGAAGTTTTGCCGCACTTTGGTTAACGCGTTTCAATGGTGTTTCTAAGGTCAGACGATGCTGCATAACCGTAGATTCGCCAAGATCTGTTTAGGAAAAAAGCGATGATTTGTTGAGGGAACTTCGTAGGCGTTTTGTAGTTTGTCCTTGTTTCTGATAGTTTTGCCGTGGACACCGAATTTTACTGTGTACAAATTGACAGATTATATATATATTAGTGCAAAGTACTCCGCTTTGGTCAACAGAAACCAAGCCATTTTTCAACACGACGATGTCACTGCCCCTACACGTCGTTTTCGCTTGACCAAGTAAAAATTAACGGCTTGGGAAAAAAAGGAACTGCTTGAAGAACCTGCGTGAGGGTGATGAATGCGCATTTAGCAAATTGAACAGTGCCACGCAGAGCAGAAAAGGGCATATAGACACAGATTAGAGCAGGGCAGCACCAAAAAAAACTGCGTCGCACAGTTTTCTGCGGACATAGGATCACGCGTTTCCTATCTCATTTACGTTTCACAAAAACTTCTCTGCTCTGCTCTGCGTCGCGAGTGTCTCCATGTGCGCTCGGCCTTACTGGGGGAAAATTGCCTATGAGGTTTTAAAAGGGGGAGGGGTATGGACAGGAGCTGATCAAAGTTAGAGGCAGCTGCTTCAGACCCAACACTACACAGCATTGAAGAGTTTATTATTATCATCATGATATGTTTCTAGTATCAGTGAAAACATTACATAACTACCTTCATTACCTTTGATAAAAAATCTATATTTAAATAACCATATTTGGTGATTTTTTTATTATTTCAATATTTTAAGTTGTTTTGTTTTTGTTGTAGTCTATACAAGTAATAACTTAAACTCTAAATGAGATAATTTCTAATGTGAAAAAAATGTGAACTCGGTGATTAGCCTACCTCTTTTATGAAGCTAAGGACTACAAAAGTCTAATTTCCAACTCAGATCAGAACGGTTGCCATAAAATTTTATATTTTTTTTTTTCACTTTAGTGGGAAAATGAATTATCCTCATATACTTTTGATTTATTCTATTGAAAATTTTTTGTTGTTCATGACTAATTTGCCATTTTTTAATTTTACTTTATTTTTATCTTCCCTTAACATGTTGATGATAGGACTGCTTCCTTGAAGAAAAGCCCACCTTCCCCGACGCGGTCAACGCTCAACCAGTATCCCTTTTCCGCCTAGCCTGTACTACTTGCTCTGCATATTATTTCTTATTTACTTCACTTCTTTACTTTTTGTAAAGTTAAATGAAGCTTTATTTTATTATAAAAAAAAAAGTTTCCTAACAAATTCCTCATGTCTGATGATTTGAAATAGGCTAATTCCCTTTTTTGAGTTTCAACTATTTCCTTCAGCTCAGTCACTTCTTGTCGTGTTTCATTAATTAAAGGCATAAAACCTTCTAGAGTCTACATTATAGGGTTAAGGTTTTCATTAATTGCTATTATCGAGAATGTCTTGCGCATATCGAAAATTTCTGCATTTTAAGATTTTATTTTCAAATTATGTAAGTAATTACTATAAAACTAAATTTTGTAAAATATAATTATTAAAGATTATTTTGTACTATTTGTTTTTCACCCCCCCCCCTAAAAAAAATATATATATATATTTAAATATTTTGAGTATCGCCAATGTTTTTGTGCCTCTTTTACAAAATTACTCACCGAATAAGAATAAAATAATTTTTATGTTGATCTGTGACAGTATGGTAATGCAATAAATTATACTCCATGGCGTCTAATTTTATAAGTCTCTATGAAGTTATTATGAAATCTTCATTTATTTACCCTGGAAATTTTAAAAATAAGAAGAAATAGAAAAAAAAATCCTAATTAAAAGAAATAGGATTTTTTTTTATTTCTCTTTAAAAATAAAATATTTAGAAATAGTTTCCGTTAAATAATGTAAAAGTGAAAAATTTGTTGATCCCATGTTACCCGCGATCGCGAAAGTTGACGCGATTGAAGCGAGTTGACGGTATGGCCGAGTATTAAGAAAGGATCACAAGTACAATATCCAACGAGATTTATCAAATTCTACAATGGACCGTTTTAAGTTAAAAAACAATATAAACTATTGTAACATTTCTGTAAAGGAATGAACTTTATAATGTTATAGTTAATAACATTATTCAGATAGGACGACCAAGTGGTGGTGAGGCAGGAGGGAGTTGGACGTGCTGTGCTGGGATGTAAATGGCTTTGTTTACGTTGGTGAGTATTTTCAGCTGATCTGCTCTTTGCGAGTTTTTTTAGATTAAGGGGTCTTTAAAACTTGTATTACATTTGAAAACTCGGTTTCAAAATTATAGCCAGTGTTGTCCTTTAAAATTTTGCGCTCACGAGCAATAACGTTCTAATCCCCCTCACTAACTCCCAAAACGATTCAATTTCTTAAATATTACGTATTTACTTGCAGAAATTAATGTTTATTAATTCATAAATAATTTAAGGATGCATCAATTAATTAATAATTCTTTTCTTACTTATACATTTGCTTTTTCACGAAATCTTGATGATAATAGCAAACGCCGTTCTCGCTTGACATAGGCCTTGCAAGAAGTCTACGGAAATCGTAGAATGTACCCATCGGGGTTCTGCGCTATTGAGGTCAAGGTCCTGCCACTGCATAGGTTTCCACCGAGGAAGAAATAATTTATGTCTTTTGTCCTAAAAATGCAAAAATCAAAACGAGAAATTACACTGGTCAACAAAATAAAAGAAACTGTTTGTTTCCTGGGATTTTTTTATTGTTTCTATCTCCATGTGAAACATATGTTTTAAATATGAAAACAATTTTTCTCTAACAGCATCTGTTTTTGAGTTACAGGTTATTAATCTTATTTAGTGTTTTTACTCAGATTTTCGTTTTTGTTTTTTTTTGGAAAGTAAATTATATTCTGTTGTTTTCGATATGCCTTTGTTCAGACAGTGTTGTGTGCTCAATCCAGATTATTTTTGCAATATTTGTGGCCAATATATATTTGAAAAATACCGAAAACCTATTTCAAATTTTGTAAAAATTGCTTATCATCAATACTTTAAAATATATTTGAATAATCAGCACAAGCCATGGGTTCCGCATATTGTTTGCCAGAAATGTGTTGTGTGTCTACGGTTATGGTCTAGTGGGAAAAAAGATGCAGTGAAGTTCGAAACTCCCATGATTTGGAGAGAACCTCAAAACCATCAGGACGACTGTTACTTCTGCGTTGTGAAAATAAATGGAATTAACCCCGGGAATCGAAGTAAGTGGTCTTATCCAAACTTGTCTTCTGCTCAACGACCTCAATTAAAATCACGACAGGCACAACCTAGTACATCTAAATTTTCTGATGACTCAAATCTCTGCGAAGAAAATATATCAAGTGATGACTCTGATCCAGACTACAAATGTAGCCTTTCAGAACCTCAACCATTTAATCAGAAAGAATCAAATGACTTGGTGAGGGATCTGAACTTATCAAAAGAATCATCTGAAATTTTAGCATCTCGTTTAAAAGGAAAAAACTTGCTTACTCCCGAATGCAAAATCACTTTTTATCGTTCCCGAGAAAAGAATCTGTTACCATATTTTTCTCAAGAGAAGGATTTAGTCTTTTGTAACGATGTTGGTGTACTTTTTCAACAGATGGGTTTGAAAAACTACAAGGCCAGGGACTGGCGTCCCTTTATGGACAGCAGCAAATGAAGTTTAAATGTGTTTTGCTCCATAACGGTAACAAATACGGATCCGTACCTATTGCACATTCGACGACTCTGAAAGAAGACTACACAAATATTTCAAAGGTTATGGAAAAAAATAGGTATCAAGACCACAACTGGGCCATTTGTGTAGATCTAAAAATGGTTAACATCCTTCTAGGTCAACAGGGGGGGTACACAAAGTTCCCTTGTTTTCTGTGCTTCTGGGACAGTCGTGACAAACAACACCATTGGTCACAGAAGGTTTGGCCAGAAAGGGAAGAGCTGAAAATTGGTATAAAAGATGTTATAAACATGCCTTTAGTTAACCGAGACCGCATTATACTTCCACCACTTCATATTAAACTCGGCATAATGAAACAATTTGTGAAGGCGCTTGACAAAGGTGGCGGATGTTTCAATTTTCTTTCAAATAAGTTTCAAGGATTGAGCACTGACAAATTGAAATCCGGTATTTTTGATGGGCCACAGATTAGGCAACTCGTGAAGGATCCTGATTTTGTCAAATTAATGTCTGAGGTTGAATCCAAAGCCTGGAACTCATTTGTTTTAGTAATAAATAATTTTCTAGGAAATAATAAATCTGATGACTATGCCCTGCTTGTTGAGACTATGCTACTAAACATGCAAAACCTAGGGTGCAACATGAGCATAAAAATCCACTTCCTGCACTCGCATTTAGACCGGTTCCCAAAAAATCTGGGCGATTTTAGTGAAGAAAAGGGGGGGAGGTTTCATCAGGACATTCGGATTATGGAAGAGCGTTATCAGGGGAGGTGGGACTCGCACATGTTGACCGACTATTGCTGGAGTTTGCAAAGAGATCTATCTAAGCCGTTTATTCAAGAAAATCCTATAAAAGATCATTTGATTGTGTTCAATAATATTTTTTTAACATTGTTTATTAATTTCCTTGCATGTTTCAGTCAAAACAGTGAAAATTGATATTTCACAAAATAAAGCTATTAGCAATCTCCCATCATTTTTTTCATGCTCTGGGCCTTTGAAATTCCCAATAACAGTAAAAAAAAATTAAGGAAACAAAAATTGTGTTGACCAGTGTTATCATTGTTCACAGTAAGTTTATCATTTATTAACATCACTGTGAAAATTAAGAGTGGTATCTCTCAGGGAATGGCGGGAGGGTTCACTATGGCTGCAGTCTTGGCGCTGCTCAATATTTAATGAGCAGAAACTCACTAGGTTGGATGTTCCAGCCCGGAATAACTGCTTGTGCCGCGAATTAGATTACTGAACTCGCCTATCGCGCACAAAACGATAAAGTTCATCACAGATGGAGACTAGTATAGCTTTGCAGTGAGTGAGCTCTGCTGGAGCTTGGCTGTGCCCATCTTTAAATTGTTCGAAGAGTTATTTTAGGCCGGGTTATGCCAGAGCATTCTCACAAATCTCATTGGGCGAATTTGGTGAAGACTCCAGAATCTTCTCCGAACATCCAGATTATTTATGTTTATTTACCTTGGGAAATTCGCACCAGTAATAACTAATATTCAAAACTTATATTATACCTTTTTTAATATACACTTTTTCAATTATGGTCGATCAAAATGTATTTACTGGAAGTATAATTGAAATTCAAAAACATTGAGAAAAGCGAAATCCTTGTTCTTTTTAATCCCCCAAACGAAACTAAGGGCTTCATCCAAGATCGTGGAAGCTCTGGTTTATTAAAAATCTTTTCGTAGTTGAATACTTAGAGTACTTTTCACGATGATTGATCTGTCTTGACCTCCTGTTTCACTTGGTATTGAGAGTTTTGACCGTTATTCATTTTGTATGTGTGTATATCGTTGTTTAGGAGCGTAAAACATCTGTGGTCATCAACACCCGTTGGTTTCTATGGTTATCTGTTTTAAGGAAACCAACGACCCGAACCCCGCAAGGAACCAACGAGAAGGGGGCCCAGGCCAATGGGGGCCAGCCGGAGAAAGGGGGGCGTCCCGGTACCACACCATTATTTGGTGGCTCATCTTTTGACACGAGGCTTTAACGGAGGATGTGGATAAAAACCACGTTACCACCTAACCTAAGTTACATTAGTAAAGTACACTAATTCGTTATTCATTTTGGGTTGCCAATGATTGATTATTGACACGTAAGAAACGCGCTTAAAGATAATTTGTCCAGTTATTATAGCTGTGTATGGGAAGCTTATATCTCATCACTTTAGTTCCAAAAGCTCTTTTCAGTGTATTCACAATAGGTCATATTAGAGTTCTTTTTGGGTCAGGGCTTGTTTTTATTGATGAAAATACTTTAAAGCGGGATTATTTGTTATTTATTTATTCACTCGACCAGCACAAGATGCGGTCCTTAGCCCTCTTGTATGTATTTCCAAGGCTTGGATGAATATTCTTGTCATACTCAAACAGCGAGACTATGAGGAAGGGGGAGGCAAAATGAACGTTACAAATAAATTCGTAATATAAAATACGGTTAAAAACAGTTGGCTTTTAATAATAGCTCACTAGAACTTGCCCCCCTCAGTGGTATGCTGTGGGTGGATTTAGTGGGTGACAACCCCTGGTATCATAATCACGTGTTTTCATTTGCATGACAGCACTTATGACTTAGATATTTTTAGGAGATTAGTTGGGTTATTCCTTTAAAACACAAACAAATTATGAATACCCGAAATATTTTAAGATGCTCATGGCCCCTGTACCCCCCCCCCTCCGACCCCTGCAACCCCCCCCCTCCTCCGACCACAGGACCACGCGGACCATGTGTGATATTTACAGCGTCGACCTTCGAAGAGGATCAAATGAGGAGTCAAATAATTTATTATTTTGTTACAAGTTTCTTGAAAATTCGCCTTATTTATTTCTCATCTGGAAGCATTTATTTTATCTTTGTTCAAGAAACGCAATATAAAAAATCTGGTTCTATGGGTACATCACACAACTTTCAATTACTACTCTTGTTATTTTGACGAGAAATCTTTGATAGATGTAAGTGCTATTGCAAAGGGAACTCATAAAACATTTTTTCCCCAATGAGTTGGGAAGCACTGTGCACTGAGGAAGAGTTAGTTGGTTGCACATACTGATGGGACTCCATTGCCGTGGATTTGTTAGGATTTTTGTGCATAATTATTTTTTATTTTTATAGGATTTTAGAAATAAATCCGGCCCGAGCCCAAATGCTCAATTTACGCTACTTAACGGTCGAGTTTTATATCTTCTGAGATAATTCGTAAATAGGGTTCATTAAATGTGGTTTTAAGGCCAGTAAACATTAGGAACTTAATTTTAGCGTATTCGAGAAATCCGAGAACACGACGGCGATATTAAATTATTAATAAGAAGTAACTGTTAATATTTCTTAAATTAAACCTATTGTTGAGATAAGAGTTAGGTATTATATTAAAGTGAATTTATTAAATGTTATAAAGGTTTTCTTATGTTTCGGCTGCAAGGATTTCTCGTCTTCTAAGAAAAAGTCTAGTACTTCTAATATTATAAAGCTCTTCTTCTTTTTTTTTTTTCTTTTTTCCATTTTAATGAGAAATTAAAATGTTTTTTTACGGTCTTAGGAAACCATAGTTCCCGTTCAATGATATGAATGTAGACATTAATATTTTGTCGTCACCAACTCCCCAGATTTTCTAGGATTTTATAAGTCTCAGTTTTTTAACCATATATGATACATATATATATATATATATATATATATATTAGCCGGAAATAGAAATTTTACATCCGGTAAAAACATTTTTCTTTTCTTTTTTATTTGATTGTCAATTTCTTTCTTTATTTGTATATAGCCATTCGTTTTTGATTGGTAATAATTGATGGACTCGTCTCTCTAAGTTATTTTATGCTGTCGCAACTTTATAGATCACCCATTTTTTAGAAAAAGATATTTAAAATTTGAAAGAATAAATTTTAAAAACGATTAAAAATACACACATTAAACTTATTTCAATTAATTCTTACATTTTAGGCTAAAGTAGGTAAATTTATCGGTTGTGCGCTGTACTTTACTTGCTTCCATACGAACGAATAATAATTAAACAATAGAATGGCATACTAGAATAATTGTAATACCTATCTCTGGATATTAGAAGAACTTTGAAATTTAAACTGACATCAATTCTAAAGGTTGTTAACAAATTTAGTCCTGAATACTACTTGTTCAGACTTAATAAAAAAAATAAGATTTAAGTCAGCCAAGAAAAAATGAAACTCAAATAGGCATCATGTCTTCATCTAATGTGAGATGAAATATAATTAATGATAATTTATTATATCATTTGTACAAGAGTAATATACATACTTACATATATATACACACATAAGCATATCTTTGCATACACAATTAAGCATCTTAATTAAAACTTTCATCTTAGTTAATCTATTTGTAATCAATCAATATTTAAAAGTAACCTAAACACCTGTAAATAAGTACCTGCGCACTTTTATTAATTATATCAAAAGCGTCCATAGGATTTGGCCTACGGGGGGGGGGTTGAGTTATTTGTAATCCAAACAGAACCTGAAATAAGTGCCGCCGCTGACGAGAATGTGATTTTTGCGCGAGCATCAAATTTATTTTCACATTTTATTAAAATATGCGATGCAGAAATTATTAAGGAATTTATTGAACCATGTCCGGACAATCCTAGTCAATCGTTTAAAACATTTATCCAAAGATTATTCTATTGGTAGATGCTTTGTAAACATAGATAATTTACTCACATTAAAGAAATAATTATTATTTAAAAATATTACATTTAATAGATATAAAATATATCTTTATTGGGTGGATTAAAAAGAGAAGGAACTTAACGAATTGAGCATTTAGTGGAGAAGCGTTCTACACTGCCATCTCTTGTCCGTTCAAGGAACTAACTTTCAACCTTTACCTCTTCAAGAATATTTCCAATTTTTAATATTGTTGCTATAGTTATTTATTTTTAACGTTGACTCTAGTTTTATAGACCGTTAATAAAAAAAATCTCTTGAATAAATGATATAATAAATTATCCTTAATTATATTTCATCTTACATTAGATGAAGACGCGATGCTTATTTGAGTTTCATTTTTTCTTGGCTACTGAGCCTCACAATGAATAGGAGAACTCAAATCTTATTTTTTTTATTTATTCTGAACAAGTAGTCTTCAGGACTAGATTTGTTAACAACCTTTAGAATTGATGTCAGTTTAAATTTCAAAGTACTTCTAATATCCAGAGGTAGATATTACAATTGTTCAAGTATGCCATTCTCTTGTTTAATTCTTATGTTTGTATGGAAGCAAGTAAAGTTCAGCGCACAACCGATAAATATACCTACTTTAGTCTAAAATGTAAGAATCGTTTTTAAAATTTATTCTTTCAAGTTTTAAATATCCTTTCCTACTAAATGGGCGATATAAAAAGTTGCGAAAGCATAATAACTTACAAGAAAAGTTCATCAATTGTTAAAACAATTCAATAAAAAATACATAGTTGATGGTGTAAAATAAGGGTGGGGTATATTAAGGATTGATAACTCACCCCCCGAAAATTTTGCAAAAAAATAGTGGAATTACTTTTTGTAAATAAATACATACGCTTTTTTTTTTTTAACTGACTTTTTTTAAATATTTTTAAATTTTTAAATTTTTTAAATGACTTTTTTTTGTATTTAACAAAAAAAAAATTTGTGTGCTTATACGTATATTATACATACGTATATAATATATACAGAATATATACGTGATGCTCGAATTATTTAAAGCATTTAACATTGTGAAAAAACATGGTACAAGATAATCTTTAATTAATTATATTCTATTTTACAATCTTTAATTCTTTACTAAATTCCTGAATGCAATATTAAGTGGTTTTAGAGGAACAGTCATCGTTCTCGGCTTAGGAGACTTTTTAAAATAAATTTTAATTTACTATGAGCCGTAAATACACCTTTTATCGACTCACCTTTATAATATATTTACAAAAAGTAATAATGGCAATAAAAAACTGTTGATTGTTGACGACATTAGGATCTTTTTAGCCGCCCTTAAAAAAAAAAAAAAAAAAAAAAAAAAAAAAAAAAAAAAAAAAAAAAATAATGAATAGAAAAGTACTGAGAACTTGCAAGATAAATTATAATAATCTAAGTTTCTAAAATTACATATTTTTCACGAGACGTCGATTTCTAGTCTAAATAGGTATGTTAGTGAAAGTTGTGTGTTGCGGGCGTCGCACTTTTTTTGTTCAATTGGGGTTCGACAAAATCCTACACTCGAAGTGGTCACATGCCTGAAAAATGGCTGGTTCTCAAGGCTTTAATTAAAAAAAATATTATTGTAATATTAACTGGGGATAGCTGATCAGTTATCCATCTCCCCTTATATCCCGAAAAAATTAATGAAGGCGGAAAAAAAAACTACAGGAGCCGTATTCAAAACATTAAAGGATAGACACCGCAGCCAATGTGCCCCCTCTTGTTGAAGACCCCACAACGCTCCCCTCATTTATCCTAAAAGGAAATACCTGACTTCCGAAACCCACCCCCACCAAAATTTGAGCAATCGCTTCATCTAAATCAAAATACTCTTTCCAATGACAGCGTACAACCCTTTTCACATGTTTAGCTTAATTGTTACTAAAATTAGCCGAATCTAAACCGAAATAGCATTAAAAAACTTCAACTTAAATAGTATCAGCATTTTAACTTTAATACAAAGGCAATTGTATTTTAATCTTTTATTACTACTATTCTAATTAACTATTAAATTGTTTGATGGGACAAACCCACCTACCACTGATATGTATGTACCTAAACTTGTTTCCTCATAAATATAGACAAAAAAAATTAAGAAAAACGCCGGCCGTCACGGGTCACCCGAGGGATGTAAAAGATCAAAGTTGCTGATAGTAAAAATCTATGTTTTGTCCTTATTATTCTAGCATTAATTTCGTTTTTGCACATGAATGAAAATTGTCAAATTGCGAATTAACCCTAACACCTATATGGAATGGGCATACTTCTACTTCGATTTGACCTATGGACATCCAGTGATTCAAATTTAGTCGATGACTCATAAATCAGTAAGCAGTTAATAATCAACCCCCCCCCCCCCAGGCCTGTCCCTAATAAAATATATGATGAATTAATCTCCTTGTAATTCTATTTGACCAACGAACTTTAGGTAGTTGCTACAAGGAGAGCTAATTTTCAAAAAACTGCTTTTCAGATATTCGCATTCAAAGATTTTAGGGTAGTATATCTAACTTATCATTATTGACATTTGTATTTAGAACTTTGATTAACGTTATCTAAAAACAAATCAAAATTTTCTCAACCCTCAAACATCGAATTGTATAAACGATGTTTAGAATATTTTAAAAGGCGAAAATAACTTTTTTTATGGGCCCTTTTTCCATCAGTGCGCTCGTTTAGCAAGGAAAAAATTCATAAAGTATTACTATTTCTATATAATATGGGCTATATTTAGTAATTTTTCAAGTCCACTAATTGAAAATGAATTTTATTTAAACATTTACTGTAATTTACGCCATAAACGCCATTATGTCCTAAGGTCTATTTTAAATTAGGGCCTTCATTAATCATGAAATCTAAAAAAAAAAAAGTGCGCCCCCCCTCAGAAATTTTATAGATCCGCCACTGAGCGACACCAGTTCTTTATTTTGATTGAAAAATGGCCTCTAAAAATAAGTCACCTTTAGACTGTTAACGGTTCCGGTTCGTAATATCGATTTGAAATTTTAAATGAATATTGTTTGATACATCTGGGATGGTTTAAATCTTTTCGCAAAGAGGCCCTTCGGCTTATTTTGAGCCCTTCTTCCAGCCACCTCCTCTATTGTTTCAAATTTCGTTGAAAGCTGATAAACCAGTTAAACGTTAATAGTTACCCCTCCCCACGGATAATTAACCTAACCCCCATTAACTATCCATAATAACATTTAAAGAGAATGAACCTTATACTACTGTAATACCCGACAACGAAAATTGCTTCATATTTAGTTGATATCGGATAAACCTGTAAAATATTAATAGTCCCCCCCCCCCAACCTATCCATAATAAAATTTATGAAGAATTAATGAGATACTAATATGTTACTCATGGGCGGATCCAGCCGGCTGTAAAGGAGAGGCTGCAGCCCCACAGCCCTTTTCCTGGATCTCTCCATCAGCTTTTTTATCTTTATGTCCCTTTCCTACAACCAAATTTCTGCTTTTTCTGAATATTATTTCTTCTTTACCTTACTACCTTCTTTTTAGTAAAGTTAAATTCTAATTCTATCCTAAAATGAGAAATTCTGTTTACAATATGAGCAGAGCACCCACTCTCCTTGGATCCGTCAATGATATTAGCCGAGTACAAGTGCGTAAAATTGCGTTGAACGAGGATAAACCGGTAAAAAGTGATTAGTAACCCTCTTCCTCATTTAGCATTCATAAAAAACTTTTACGAATTAACTCATGCAACTATAACACCCTAGAAACAACAAGTGCTTCAATTTCATCAAAGCGGATAAACTGTAGAAGTTTAATAATTACCCATCCCCATTACCTATTCATAATAGGTTAATAACTTTTATGAGGAATTAACTTTCTCATATTACTATAACACCCGATAAAATAGTGTATGAGTAAATAATTTAAAAACTCTGAATCATTAGATTGTTTCAAAGACTTACTCAGTTGTTTTTTTTTTAGCTCTTGTACGTCATTTTAACTCTTTTTTATAATAGAAAGATGACAACAGTATCAAGGTAAAAGCATAAAATACTAAGACAGTAGCAGACTACTCGCAATGAATATATTTTACTATATCTATAGATTAGGGGAGAGCGGGGTTGGTTGGCATTGGCTTATAGTTTCCGTCACACCTGTTGTGAAGGCCCCACCATTGTACCAGGTGACCCGCTCAACCTCGGGAGTCTTGTCCTGAGCTTTCAATCCGATGCTGACACTGTAGATAAGAGTGTGCTTCATTGATTGATTTTACAACATGTAAGTAAATTTTTATATTTTCAGTAAAGTTGGTTTTAAGGCATGGATTTGACTCCGATTCTGTTCACATAGCCCCAAACTCCTTTGAAAAACTTAACCTTTCGACTAACCAGTTTCTTGTTTGATTGTTCTCCCCTGTCCTGGCAGTCATCTTTCATATGATATCTCCTGTGGGGTTAGTTGGCTCTCTTCAACTTTTTTTTGGCGCAGTAGCAATTCACAAAAGCAAGGTAAACATAATCAAAGGTGAAACTACCAATTGTCTTTAGTTCCAGCGAGGAAGATGTGTTTTAATAACAATAATATGTGTCAGGCAGTACTTGAATGAGATGGCTAAACAACCCCACCTTCTAGGCCAACCTGCCCCACATAGGGGGTTAATTGGCATACTCTGGATTGACGAATTCTTCAATTTTCTATGATCTTAGCATTAAATATTATGTTGTGAACAAAATATTTGAAGTACTCTAATACTAGTAGTTTACAGTGGTATCAGCCCCATAGGGATTATATTAACAGGAACGACTCATCAATCAAAAAAGTGAAAACTGTTGCCAACCATACCCGCTCTCCCCTATATTATAAATATCTATAGAGAAACATCTATTTTTTGGTGTAAACTCTTGAAAAGGATGAAGAACGTTATCAGTCCCCGTCCTGTTAGAAGGGTATCATGGACACTTAACCTAAACCTAGGCGTGTCCTTTATCTTAAGCAGTACCTGAAAGTCACTTGGAAAAGTTGGGTATCAATATCTCCTTCCAGGCTTCCAAGTAGACCTTCCTACTTATCTCAGTTGGTCCTCGGGATTCCAGGGGAGAGAGAGGGGGGTAATGGAAATGGCGTGATAAATTGGTTTAGATAACGTGTCCTCAGATTGTGGAAGTATATTAAGGCATTACTCCAGCTAGATAACTGATGGATGGTATAGAGGGGAATCATCCTTCCTGATAGAAAAGATAATGTTGAGGAAAAGTGCTTCTGGGTAAAAAGTATTTAACTATCCACCAAGACAACTGTATATTATAAAGCTGTTGATATTATGTCAAATCTAAGACGAAGACGACAATGGAATTAGGTATGCGCTATTTTTTTTGTGTGAGTAACCGCTATTTTTTTGTTAATGAAAAAATAAAGTACGATCGAATTGCCAAGAAATAGAATGACGGAGACAATTGGGTTATTAATATTTAAACATTTTTTAAAATATAATATTTCGGCTTAAAAAGAACACTTCAAAAATGCAGTAAAATTAGAAGTTACGAATGTCAATCCAATAATATCTAACTCAATTCTAATTATATTCATAACTTAGATTGGTTCGTTATAATTATATTTATTGGCATTTACAAATGTATTATAAATTAATAATACAAAAAGTAAACGAGAATAATTTAATAGGAGGGTCAGTGTAGTCGTGAGGAAAGTAAGCACGATCTTATTAACAATTTTAACCTTAATCAAAACTTAATTGTAAAAGAAATATACAAACACAAAAAAAAAAAAAAAAAAAGCCTTTTGGATGTAAAAAAAAGTGGTTATAATTTTTCAAAGATCAATGAAGTTTATAAATTAATGTGATCTGTTAGGTTTAAATTTGAAGTTTTTACAGGGCTCCATCTTCAGCATCCAAGAGGCAGAATAAGGTTTCGCTCTACAAGATTTCAACGGCTTAACAACCAAATGTTAATCGGCAATGATGGTTAGTGTCGAGAGAAGAATAATTGCCGGTGTGGAAATCGTTGCGTAACAAATAACCTCATTTTCTCACTTGATTTAATAATATCCTTGGCAATTAATACTTGGTTGAAGGCTTTGGTGGAATGGATGAGGGCCCGTCCACAATACCTTCTCTAATTACAATTAAATTAACCAAGCTATGAATTGCAGATGGAGGAATGGCGAGCTCCATTAGGTAATCAACGCCCCATTTACACCATTATTCCAAAGCTCCTCAACTTTTCATCCCCTCCAAAAAAAATTGTTTAGTATGTGTGTGTGAATTTATATATACTAACAGCGTTTCCTTGACGTAGGAATGAGCATAAAATCAAATGAGAATGATGTATGTTCACATAATGAACCTAAGTCGTGGTGTCGAAGGGTCCCCCACAAAGAGCAAGTTTAAAAAGAAAATAATACCCAGCATTTCTTGAGAAAAAATTTTACTCATTCAACGTAAAAATTTTCATCTTTATCATCATTTGCCAATGTACAGGGGGCCTTTTCCGTTGAAGATGACCAAGTAAGACAAAATTCTAAAGAACTAGCCGACATTTTGGAAACTGTTATTCCTCCGAAGTTAAATACAATTAACTATTTTTTGATAGGTGCGTTTTTCATTTTATCAGAGCTCTTTGGATACAATAGATCGCGAGGTAAGGTCGACTTAAAAAAAAAATGTTGAATGTAAAGAGCTCTTTCATTACTCCTCAAATTGAAGTGATACAATGTATAATGAAGTTTGTTATAGTTATCTTCGTAAGAAAAACAGTTTGCGTGTTTAATGTGGTATTGTCTAAATAATATATTAAAAATAGGTTTTAATTAAGGAATCTCTTCCATGTGTTAGTGTTTATTTTATGAACTCAAATTTTCGGGTTTTGTACATCTTCTATGGGTATCTGTATTTTAACATTATTTGAATTAGTATATATTACAAAAGTACAGATGTTATAGAGGAAGTTTTTGGCATTATATTGGATTATTAACGAATGAATGAATAAAAGATCTTTATTGCTTATAAAGATTACATCTTATAGCAATGAGTTGGAGTGACAGTAAAGAAGTTATTTTTACAAATAAAAATAATAAATAAATATACACATTTCTTTCTTAATTTATAAAACATAAAACATTATTATACAAACATTATATATATATATATATATATATATATATACTCATAAATATTATTTATTTTTTCCAAGTCCAAGTTACACAGTAACAGATCCATTGCATTCGACATTCGTCCAGATAGATACAGTCGTGGTCATAGAAATTGCATCACCTATGATTGTTATCTTTTCGATCCTAAATGAGTATATAAGTAAGGGATTTCATTTGTTCACCAACTAGCATTAGAGATAGATGTAATCAGTGACTTATAGTTCAGTTGGCTCCAGTGTGGCTAATATTAAACACGTTATTTCCTATTATTATATCCGACAGTAGGAGTTTCAAACAAATGTCCAAGGAGGAAAAAGTTAAAATAGTGGCATTTTCTGAAGCTGGACTTTCTTCGCGGGAGGTAACAAAGAGAGTGAGGTGCAACCGGTCCACTTAGGTGAGAATAATAAAAAAAAATCCTTCTCAGGGATCTACCGAGCGAAAGAAAGGGACTGGAAGGAAAAGGAAGACAGGTGAGCGTTTAGATCGCATGATGATGAGATTATCATTAGAAAATCGCTGCAAAGGAAATATCTGGAGATCTAGCTGATAGCAATTTAGTAGAAGTACACTTACTAACAAAAGTCTCTGCACACCCTCAAGCTTTTTTTTTATTTTACCTAAATATACCTTATAAGCCAGATATGGGCAACGAAACTCACATATTTTTTACATAATTTTATCTATTTTAATGATCAAAAATTACATTTAATATAATTTATTTAACTTATAATTTATGAGGAAAATTACATAAAATGTCAAAATATTGATGCGCCAAAAGTCTCTGCACGCAGTGGAATTAGCCAAGATACTGATATTTATACAATTTGTACATTATCCCATTCATCCTCCGGCTAATCCTAACTTGCCAGTGTTAATTTGGGCCCAAACAGTTAAGAGTGTGATAAAAAATGGGGGTTCCAACGCCGATTCTCGACCAAATTGTAAATTTGAGGAAACTCATACGACTCATACAGGTAAATAGGACAAATCGCCAACAGGGGCTATATTACGTTAAGGTATGTCCTAAAACGGTATGAAGAACTGGGTACAATGGAAAGTATATACCGCTCTGGCCGCCCCCCGTACTCCAAGCTCACCACAAGAGGGCTATCATAAGGACTGTGGCCGAAGTACCCCACACAAGTGCTCTAAATTTAGCAGGTATGGTGTAAGAAAATTACAAGATTGGGGTAACTGCACAAATGATTAGAAGAACCCTAAAGAAAGCTGGCTATAATGTGCGTAAGCCTAGGTGTAAGCCAGTCATTAGTAAACGAACCGGATAGTGAAACTGCAGTTCGCAAAGGAACATGTAAACAAGCCCTTATAGTTCTAGGAACGTGTTTTATTTATTGACGAGAGTAAATTTAATATTCATGGATGAGATGGGAAGGGGGGAGTTTTGAAGAAACCTAACAAAGAGCCCCTGGAAAAAAACATAGTTGGTACTGTGAAACATGGAGGAGGGAGTGTTTTGGTTTGGGGGTGTATGTGTGCTGCTGGAGTTGGTAATTTGAAATTTATCGACGGAATAATGGACCAACATGTTTATATAAATATTTTGAGGAGTAATTTACCGGAAAGTTTAATGAAGTTTGATCTCCAGGAAAAATTCATTTTTGAACAAGATAACGACAGCGCGGAAAGTTCAAGAATAGTTGCTCTACAATGCTCCACAGCAACTTAAAACACCTCCCAAACCACCTAATCTTAATCCAATAAAACATCTGTGGGATCAACTAGGCCGTCAGAAAGTAAAAATTAAAATAAAGAACAAAGACCACCTAAAACGAGTACTAAAGGAATTGTGGGGTAAAATTACTCCAGAAACTACAAAAAACTAGTTCACACCATGCCAAATAGATTATGAGAAGTGATAAGAAATAAGGTAGGAACGACTACCTATTAAAATTGATTTGGCATCAATAATTAAGCTTCATGTTGAAGAAAAATGATATGTGCAGGGACTTTTGGCGCATCAATATTCTGACATTTTATGTAATTTTCCTCATAAATTATAAGATAAATAAATTTTACTAAATTTGATTATTGTTAATTAAAATAGATTAAATTATGTAAAAAATGTGTGAGTTTCATTGCCAATATCTGGCTCATAACCTATTTTTAGGTAAAATAAATAAAAAGCTGGAGGGTGTGCAGAGACTTTTGTTTGTAAGTGTAAGTCGAGAAACAGGCTATTGGCTGGTCATGGCAGCGTGGAGATCCCGTTTTCTGTTAAAAACTGCTTTACCTATCCAAAAAAACAATGGTAAATGTAATAAAAAATTATGCATCTTAGAGCTAAGACATTTTTTTAAATGAATAAATAATTAACTTACCGATTTGGCTCTATGGCACGGAGCACAATCATCTTGAAAAAGAAGTCTCCGCAGTATCTAAGGTGGGCATTCATTGAGGGAAATAAACTCAATTCCAAATTTTTTTTTTATATTTTTCTGCATTAGCCTTCCCATCTATAAAGATATCTGGCCAATTCCAAAGTAAGAAAAACATCCCCAGACCATCACACTTGTCGGATGTTTCACTGTTTCTAATATACAAGATTCTTCAAATCTCTCATTTGACCGACGTCTTACGTATGGAGCACTGTCACAACTGAAAATGTTGAATTTACTTTCATCCAAAAACATCACTTTCCTCCGATCATTGATCATCCAGTTTTCAAAATTCCGCACCCAATTTAGGCGAGATTGTTTCATTTTTTGGTAAGAAATGGCTTATTGGCCGGTTTTCTTGCCCATAAACCTTTTTCTCTTAATCTTCCGCCTACTGTTTCTTGACTTACTTCTACTAAATTGCTATAAGAAAGTCCAGCTTCAGAAAATGCCACTATTTTAACTTTTTCCTACTTGGACATTTGTTTGAAACTCCTTCTATCGGACATAATAATAAGAAATAACGTGTTTAATATTAGCCACTCTGGAACCAACTAAACTATAAGTCACTGATTACATCTATCTCTAATGCCAGTAGGTAAACAAATTAAATCCCTTACTTGTATACTCATTTAGGATTGAAAATATAACAATCATAGGTGATGCAACTTCTATGACCACGACTGTATATCCTAATAGATAGTGACACAAATCATTACTAGCCGTTGCAGAGCACAAACTACATTCGTTATCAATATTGAATTAATAAATTTTCCGATTAAGGTATATCCTGCTAAACTTTTTTCCTGATAACCGCAATTGTGCCATCAACCTTAGTTTGTTTATGTGTAGCTTTGCACTTAATTAGTCTTCGCCTGTGCCTAAAGAACTAATATTTTTATAAAATAAACTAAATCTAGATTCAATAACTGTCTGGACATCCTTTGATATTAATTTTTTTTTTACAGTAAATTATTGTAATTTTCCCTTGTTAACTTAGCATTTTGGCTGATCCAGATATTTTGTGCTCCTATACAAAACAGATAATCCCTTATTTCTTCTTGCCCAATTAAACGGTAACGAAAATTTATCAAGCAATTCTACTAATCGTAGATAACAAATTTTACATAGTTCATCATTAGGCATTTCTAAAAGTTTAATCCACCAGTTTAACATCCTAACGAAAACATTGTATTGTATGTGAACCCGATTTGTTTCTAAACGTACATAACAACTATGGGTGTTAATAGGCTGATATAATAATTTTTTTTAAAAAATTAACTGCCCTCTTTCGATTATATGAGGGTGACTTGAGCCCCAAATTTCGGCCAAATAAAGTAACACACTTTGGGCAATTGAATCATATATTTAAGTTTTGGTATCCCAATTGTCCGATTTAGACTTTCTTAAAATATTGTAATATTGGATTATTAATGTAATTATCTGTTGAACATTTTTAATATGTCACTATTTTTTTGTCAATAATAATTGTTTTATGTGAAATAAATACGCCATTTCTCAAATTCACTATTAACAACATTCATCACAATTTTTCACTGGTTGTGGAACCATTTCATTGTCACTCTTTACTTTCTTTTTTTTATGTGGTCTTTAATAAATAAAATAATAGAAAGTATTGCATTTTAATAAAATAAAGTTTCAGGAAAACACGAGAGAACTTTTTTTTTTAATGATTGAAGTAAATTTTATTTTTTCATATTTACAAAATAGCCAAACAAATTAAATAAATTTTGTTATAAATTAATAAATAAATAAACTGTTTTTTTAAATAGATAGTTTATTGGCCAATACATACATCACTTTAGCCATGTAGTCTGGCCCATTCAGTATTAGTGATATTAGTATAATATAGGTAAACTAAAGGAATATAAATATAAATATGCGAACATATACTGGGTGTCCCAGACCTAGTGTAAAAAAAATGGGTATTACTGCATGCTAAACGGGGTAGAATGCCGCAGAAACGAGTTTCCTATCTCAATCTGATTAGGAGATAGAATTTTTTTTGTTTTTATTTTTAAAATCTTACTTTTTTCTGAAAATGACAGTTTTCTCTACTTTGGTTTATCGTAGAAACTAAAACGATGATATTTTCTTAATCAGCATTAAATATTCTAAAAGATGAGATGGCTCTAGTTATTTTAAATCCACTTTCAGTGGGACTTTTAACGCGCTAAACACAAAACATTAATTAAAACTTAAATTTTTAATAGTTTTTGAAAATTCCTCACTCCCCACTGGAGTACCCTAGAAGCTGTCGAATTTCCTAAAAACTGCGGAATTTAGTTAGCTTTTTAGTGGTGTAACCCATGATACAATTGCACTTCACCTTTTGAGTTTAAAAGAGGTTTTTCTGATGAAAAACACGCTAGAGATGTCACTGCTGGTGCTGGGGCAATGAGGAAGCGCGCTAGGACCTGCATCTAAAGTAACGGATGCCGAATTTCCCCATGAGTTAGATTTAGTTTTACTCTTTAAGTTTAGATAGAACAATGTATGAATTCTAAATAATATAAAAAGGGTAATAATAATCTAAAATTAAAAAAAAAAAAACTCCTTAGTTTAAATTTAAAAAAATACTTTCTTTAAAATAAATTAAACTTTTCTTCTCTCTTATACTGAAATTTGAAAAATCCTACTTAAAAATCTTGAAGATAAAAAATAATATTATTATTGTAGAACCATATTAAAATGGATTATTGCAGCGCGTGTTCAAAATGTCCTCCATTACTTTGGATGCAGGCTTATCTTCAACATTTTTATGTAGGATTTTTCAAATTTTAGTAGAAGAAGAAAAAAGTTTATTTATTTATTTTAAAGAAAGTATTTTTTAAAATTTAAACTAAGGAGTTTTTTTGTTTTAATTTTAGACTATTATTACCCTTTTTATATTATTTAGAATTCATACATTGTTATTGTTGTCATACATCATACATTACGGCAACCATTACTTTGGATGCAGGCTCTAGCGCGCTTCCTCATTGTCCCAGCAGTGACATCTCTAGCGTGTTCTTCATCAGAAAAACTTCTTTTAGACTCAAAAGGTGAAGTGCAATTGTATCATTGGTTACACCACTAAAAAGCTAACTAAATTCCGCAGTTTTTAGGAAATTTGACAGATAATAACAATAATAATAATAGTACTTAATACAGTTAAAAATATCCTTTCTTCTTCTCTCATATCGAATGGTGAACTAGGCGTTAGCTTTATTATAAGCCTGCATATGTACCTGACGATACTAATATTTACATTCTTATCTTGTTTTTTTAAGTCCGCGAGTAATAAATATTAACTAGTTATTCAATATTGTTTGTTTTAGACGCTTTTAACAGAAAAATATACCTTATCTTTTTACATACGTTCAAATAGCTTTTATGTCTATAATCGTGAGATTTGAAAAACTGCAGCATCTGTCTAAAGGATGTGATGAGAGAGATATTTTCGAGTCTTAAATAAGACAACTTAAGGCGGATTGCATTTTCTACCTCACTTCTCTCCTCATTGCCTCGCCAGATCTAAATAAAGTCTAGATTTGCTGAAATTTTAACTTCATCTTGACTTCCCGAAAACCAAAATAAAAAAATTATTAAAACAAATTATATTTATATACAGCGGATAACATCCGTTATATAGGGTAACACGATAGTAAATATATTTCCTGCTGAACCACCCAAGAAACTTTACTCCATGAAATTTTAATAAACAATTTTCAATATTTGTTATTAATTTTTTCAGAACTTTCAATCAATAACCTCCTTAAACTACTGATGAATTTTAACTTAGGAATTATCGAATTTTCTCAGCTGCTGTTCATCGTAGATAAAAATTGAGTTTGCATTTAAATTTCATCCAACCAAGCACGTCACACCTTTTTCATTTATAATACCATTCTTTTGTATTTATATACTAATTGAAAAGTGTATTTAATAGCTTCTTCGTCAAAAATTATGTTTTCTTTAATTATGAATTTATTGTTAAAAGGAAAACATAACTATAATTAACGACGACATCAATAAAAACTTGAACGAATGGGAATTATTACGGTGGTTTCAGTTAAAACAAAAAAAAAAAGTGAGATAATTACATCAAAATTTCTTACGGTAGTACAACTTGACCCATGGCTTTTAAAATAAAACGCACATCTACTTCAAGTAGCCGCGCTTTTCACTATTTACTTACTTGCACTTTGAATCTATAGTAAGGGAAACTACAGCCATCAACAAGGGGGGACAGGCTGCTAACATTTTTATGACTGGGAAGGGGGTCCAGGTTTTATTACTAAGTAAAGCTCAATTAATTTTTCAAATAAAACTTTTTGATATTTGAAAATTAAAATATTTTTTTTATATATGTATTATACTTAATAAGTAGTGACCGACCGAAGTTTCGGTTTCGGCGGAAAAACCTGGTTTTGGCCACAATTTCGGTTTCGGCCAAAAATCGGCAAAGCCGAAACTTGCGTTTGTGTCTCATATCTCCGAGAAGGAATTAGGACTAAACGATTTCGGGCTTGTAAGCTCCATCTCTTTTATGGCCTTTAACACCTTCAGATTTAATAGTGTGAAGTATTTGTTATTTTAGTTAATTACACTTGTACTGTCATTCGGTAAAACATGGATTTTTCTCATGCTTTAATTAATCGAAAACTTTAAGTTGGGTGAGGAGAAAAAAATGTTAGAGTGACAAACAGGGGTTCGCCTTAACATGTAATGAAAGAATTCTTTACGTACAGTATAAAGAATAGTATTCTTTACCTTGAGCGTTAAGAACCTCTTTGTACTTATTTATTTAATTATCTCCTTATTAGTAATGAAATTATATTTCTAAAAATAAGATAAACACTAAATAACAATATATATTATAAATAATTAAATTTAAATTAGTCGTTGGAGAAACCCGACATCTCCACATATTCAAATCAAAGAAAAAAAAATTTTAGTCAGTAATCTCAAATTACACCAAATGGTGGTAGTAGGTTTTGTTCTTTGTTCTTGTATGAAATGAGACTCACATGCAAAAACCAATTTTTCGACCATGGCACCCCCCTCCCACTCCCCCGGATCACAAATAACAGCCCAAAAATATGTTTTGTTGAGTTTGACCATGAAGAAGCACGTTTTGGACAAAAAAACTATTCTATAATTTTTTAAACTAGATTATATCCGCTAACGTTTAAGGCCAAAACTGACTCAGTTGACTAAAAAGCTTCTAGATACAGCTTTACGCATTCAATGGGCCGTCATTTTGGATTCCATAGGCTTTATTATGGCAGAGATTTACTACAATTTTTGGTACTGGTTGATCAGCCTCCCCGCACTACTAGCGCTCCTAGCGGCATTATTATGAACTACTATCAAAATGTCAGGTTATAAACACAATGACAACAGATATGCAGGACTGAAAAAGAGAAAAATGAAATGCTTTTTATTTGATAACTATGCTTATTATTTTATAGTCTAGTTCTCTCTAACCACATTCCTTTTCTGATACTTGTTATTAAATTGTAACTTCATGTCATGATTGTTTTGACACAAAATTCTACATGGAATAATATCAAAGTTTTTAAAGAACTAAACTGCTTCTTTGTCATTTGATACTTTTCTAAATATTTTTTGTAGGTTGTACTCATCCATTTTGACTATAATAACACTAAAAATTAACTCAAATTTACAACTAATTAACTAAAATAACTATAATAACACTAAAAATTAACTTAAATTTACAACTAATTAACTATAATTATCTTTAAACTAACTAAAATTAATAACAATAAACAGAAACACCTTAATCATAAGATAAGAAGATAGCACAATTGAACCTCTCGACTAAGTATAATGTTTTGCCACTAGGAGCGCTAGTAGTGCGGGGAGGCTGATGAACCAGTACCCAATTTTTATTATGTAAATATGATAACATGAATTTTTATTATTATCAGCCTGTTGTTTCAACTTTTACAGCTGTACTAGTTTTTTTTTTTTTTTTTGGCCTCAAGACTTGCCACCCGAGCCCTATTTTGCCACACAGCAATACAAAATTAGTTAATGAAGCATGCAGAAGTTAATAATAATGTAAAGAAAGTCAAGTCACACCTATTTACTTATATCCTCATCTAATTTCTTCCAAAAATCTACTCAAATCATGGGCCTTATCTTTGTTTATTAATCGAAGGAAATTGGAAATGTCTTCTATTATAGCTAGCTGTACTAGTTAATGCTGTATGTATGGTCTAACATTCCGCGATGACCAGCCGTACTAGGAAGTAGGGGCCGGGATTCGATCCTATAACCTAACTTGTACACCTGTCTTACCACTCTTCTATACCAAGCCCAGGTATTGTATGAATAATTGAGTTAAATTACCGTCACTTTTTAAGCTTTCATTGATATTATTGCTAAACCAGACATATTACACACTTACACGTATTATATATACACAAATAAATAAGTTTCGGTTTCGGCCCGAAACCAGGTCTATAGCCGAAATTTAGTTTCGGTCGGACACTATTAATAAGTATATTAAATGAATAAGAATTTGTTTTAGTTTTGTTTCTCATATTTTCTATGGAGGGTGGCAGCTGCCCATCACCACACTCGACAATTTGGTTTGTGTATGAACAGCCTAGCTCAAAAACGAGAAGTCGAAACTGAATCGTATCTAAGGATTGTATATTATATGTTGTACGATTCAGTATATACATTGCGACTTTCTTCCAGCAGCAACTAACTATACTTAATATATACATATACAGCGCCGGTCAAAAGATTGAGACCTAGTGTTTACATCAATTAATCAACTTTAATCATGGAAAACAATAATATTACCTAATTATCAATATCAATTAATATTATCAATTAACATAGTTACAAAATATGGGTATCTCATTACTATTTGTTTTAATAAACAAATTTGCTAATGAGATGTGATAAGGGCTTTGGACTATCGTAAGTAATAAGAACATAATTTGATTTATTCTAATTATCACTGGCACTACTAGTGCTTAAAATAAATAAGAATAAACAATAATTTTGTTGCGTCTGGAATTTTATTTACAGTCAAATAATCCCCTAAGAAAAATTAAGTTGAGTTTTAAGAAGTTCCCAGAACAGGTAATGTTCGTTTTTTTTATTAAACAGGGGCTTAAAAGGAAGAATTATCAGTTGAATCACGCGTAGTGCAATTCACACAAAAATTAAGAGAAAAAATAAACAATAAAAGAAAAAAAACAATAAACAAATAAAGAGAAAAAATTTCAAGCGCCAAATTTGTCAAACTTTTGACAAACCCGATTTTACAATTGTTTACGATTTTCTCGAAAACTACTTAATGATTTTGATTTAAATAACTAATGAACTAAATAAATTCTTACAAATAGGAGGTTAATGCTGGCGAACAGAAGCTTCTTCGGATTAGGCCATCTCTTCCGAAGTCACTATCTCACAAAGATAACTAAAGTAAGGTTGTATAAAACCCTGATCCGCACCGTCTTGATGTTTGGCTCTGAGACTTGAACCATCTCGAGTTCTGATCAGCAGAGGCTCCTTATTTTCGAGAGAAAAATTCTACGCCGAATCTACGGTGTAGTAAAAGTAGGCGGAAATTGGAGATAACGAAACAACTTGGAGCTTCAAACGCTCTATGGGCAGCCGGACATTATTAGAGTCATCCGCATTGGAAGGCTTAGATAGGTTGGCCACATTGCCAGACTGCCGGAACAGAGCATTCTAAAAAGAATGATGTCCGAAAAAATCTATGGAACGAGACGTGTCGGAACACCGAAACTTCGGTGGACAGATGGAGTCGCAAAGGATTCAAGACATCTTCTAGGTGCTCGGAATTGGATTGCGGCTGCGCAGGATAGGGAGCGATGGGAGAATCTTCTTAAGGAGACTCCTTGACTCACTAAGTGGGTTGTTGAGCCATTGATGATAACAATAATAATAATAAAATAAATTTATGTAAAATTACATCACTAGGGAGCAGTTTGTAAACACGTTGTTACGTTATAAATTCGTCCCTCAACAGTTCTTCTTAAACTTAGGTCTTAGCCTAAGTCGCAATAAGTTTCCGAATAGCCCTTCTTATCCATGCTATAAATAAGTTATGAAGTTTTATATCTAGGGAATAAGATAAATATTGCCTTCTTCATAATTGCAACATAGAAATATTCAAATATTGATCTTGTTGCTAATAGAATACTCCTCCACATACGGCTAGTAGGTATAGATAATATTTGAAATGATTATTATTTTAATGTTTAACCTTTCAAAATAATTTATTAGGAAAATGCTTATACAACCGATTGCGTGAGCGGGCCTCGTCACCAGTGTATGATTTCTAAAACACTGGTATCACTAAGTTACCGGAAAGACTCCAAAATTGCTTGGATTTAAGAAATATTTCGTAGTTATATGCATTTCTTCTTCAGGGTTTTACCATGTTACACTTTTTCCACTGCCAAGCTTTCACCCATCTTGCTGTGGGCTTCTTCAGGGCCAATACAAGAATGAGTACATGCCAATACAAGAAGAAATCTGTTACATGGTCAAACTCTGAAGAAGAAATGGATTCAGACCATAGAAGCCTGAAACAACATATTTCGTAGTTGTTCAAAAAAATTAATCTTTTTTTGATATGGGTATTTTTTTTATTTTTTTTTTTGTTAATCTTGAGACCTTAGCTATTGATCAGCCATCCTCTTAAAAGGTGTTTCAAATATTATCTTAATACTAGAATGCCTTTTTAGGCATCCAGTGGCTGTGCCTGCAATTGCTTCATAACCTCCAGCAATGTACTACATAGATTCATGCCCTCTGTCTCTAGAAACAGATTTCGGTTACAGTGGGCAATGTTTTATCTAATTTAGCCAGCTGAAGCCAATTAAAAAAAAATTTGGTTCAATGTTTTCAAGTTCCATTATTCAAGTTGATCATTGGAGGTAATTATGTGCCCAGCTTCTTGAGAAAATAATTAATTAATTAAATTAATTAATTGCTGTATAGTATCAATATTCCATATTATCTCATGCAATATCACTTAAGTTTGTTTGCAGTCACCTATTCAATATCTTTAAATATCCTTTCTCTTTACACAAAAAAACCATCTGAATGCACTAAGGTAAGGCGTTCTGTATTTAGTCATGCTCCCTAGTATTTATCTAGTTCCTGGAGTGATTTTGTGGAACATTCTTGGCTAGTAGTAATTAAAAGTGCGTTTTTTTAAAATATAATTTATTGAAATTTACAACTTTATTTACAGCAAATACAGTTAGTAAATGTGAAATAATAATAAGAAAATAATATGTTATGAACAAGCATGAAGAGAAACTACCCATTGGTAGCACTCAACTACTACACTTAACATAGACGGTCCCGAGGCCATCTTCTTTTCAGACGCCTAGAAGGATTGTCTGGAATAGAAGAGGAAGCAAGACTTGAAACAAGAGGGTTCGGATGGGTCGGGAGTTTATTATGAAAGGATTGGTATCTGGATCGGGCCAAATCGAAGATATATGGATACATTCATTTCTTTAGTTAACGTTAAATTCTTTATGGATGAATAAATTTATGACGAAATAAGGAGCGTAAAGCATTTTATGATGGATTTTGGATTGCAAGGATTGGATTCGAGAAGAGTTTGATGGAGTCCCAAAGCTCGATGCCGTAAGTCCTAATAGGTGTTATTATTGTCATATAAATTGGTAGTTTCGAGCATTTCTGAAGCAGTTGGTAGCGCCTTGCAGATTCTTGTCGTTTCACCAAGTGAAGTCCCAAGTAATGGATCTGTTCGACAGGGATAAGTGGAGAGTTAGAATACTGTAAGACAGGAGTTCTTAGGTTTACGACTTAGTGTAAATGTTATTTGATGGGACTGATTTTGATTCTCCAGTTTTGACACCATTCTTCAAGGATTGTGATCTGGGATTGGAGAGTTTGGGATGCAAGGACTGGGTCATTAATAACTGCTAGCATAGCTGTGTCATCGGCGTGGTGATAATAGTGTTGGAATGTCAGATGTAAAAACTGTGTAGAGGAAGGGACCTAGGAAGATACCTTGGGGAACACCAGCAGACTGAGAAGAGAGGGATGAACATTTATTATTATGATCTACTTTAAAAGTCTGTCTGAGAGGTAGGAACGGATAATGAGTAAGTGGGCAGGAAGGGGAATTTTCGGAGTCTGAACAGCAAGCTGGTGCCAAACACGCTCAAATGCTTGTTCTACATCGAGAAAGACTCCAGTACAGTATATTCCGCGCTACAATGCAGAAGAGATGTCAACTACACGATGGCATTGCTGGATCCCTGGAGTGGGGATTCCAAACATTTCTGATGGATAAAATGCTTTAGGTGGGAGCGTCATTTGGAGAGGAGTATCCATTCTGCTTCAATATGAGTAGGATTATGAGATATTAGGATGTGGATCAAAAGTTTTGAAGAGTTGTTGGCCGAATATTGGGATTTTTCTTCATAGGATCTTCTCCAGGTTTGGGACTTAGTAAGAAGTGGATGATAGCAGACTTTGAATTTTAGAAGCTTTTTGGAGGTGGTTCATAATGAATTGTCAGCAGGATTAAGAATTTCAGTAAAGTTGATTAATTTTGAATTTTGTGATTTCTGATTTTAATTTATTAGTCAATTTATTGCATTGTATAAAAGTTATGTTGTCCTGTAAGTAAAACTGTGTCCGTGGCGAGAAGTGAGTTACCTTTAAAAGGGCAATGTCAATAAGGTTATAGTGTAAAAATATGTCCATAAGTAAAAAATATGTTCATCTCAATGGTTATGGGTCAGGATGTGAATTTTCAGATGGTAGTTTGACATGTAAGGGTAACTAGTATGGGGGGATGGACTAATGAGTAAGTTTAAAAATCGACATTTCCATTTTGTATATATTAGAAATTTGCCTTGGTCTTTAATTTTATTAAAGCTAAGTATGCTGTGAAATGTTTGTACTATGGTTTTGACTGCTTGAGTAGGAGGGTGGTTGATTTCTAAAATACTGTTAGCAGTAAGTTACCGGAAATACTCCAAAAGTACTTGATCGAGAGGGTGATTTGAGAGAGATGTCATTCAAAATAAATTTAATTTTCTTTTGATACGTATATTTTAATTTTTTTGTTGGACAGCCCTCCTTCTAAAAGGATTTCATATATCATCTATCAATTTAGGAATATATTTATATTTTCTAACTAATAGTTGTTATGGCATTCATAGCCCCACGAACAGCAGTAAGTAAACAAATGGAATAAGATAAGGATAAAACAATATCCTAGCTGATTCAGTAAATATATGAAATAAATAATGTCCAATCACCTCCAAAAACCCACCATACTGAACAGTCAATAAAAGTCATTGGACAATTGAAATTCTTCAACAGCAGGCAGACGAAATGGAATCATCCAACTAAGTATATATTTGAACAACTAGCAAAGGGAAACATAAATGTTGGATAGATGATAGTTGACCGGATATAGAATTAGGTAGAAAATAGTCCGGGGAGGCGGTCAATAAAATACAAAATAGTATAAAACTATTTTATTGTTGCCGACGTTTCAACCCAACTATGCAGGTCTTCGTCAGGGCTAAATAAACAAGACACAGACAACATGAGTAATTAGGACAAAGAATATGAACTGGTGCTGCGCCGAAGGGGTGCTGGGTCAGTATCTTGTTTTTGGCCCCGTGTAATTAAAAATAAATAACTACTAATGATCTCCAAATTAGTGATTTCCTATTGTTGACAATTTTTGTTCCTTACTTTTATTTGTCCAAATTATTATTTTGTTGCTTAAATGCAATTAGCATAAATTCATATTTGAATTAGCATCAATGCATTTATGCTAATTCAGAGGCTGATGATCCTTTTTTTTTTTTGTTTTTGTGTGAACGTGCTATTCAGTAAATTTATTTTTTCCTTTTGCCTGTCAAACTACTGACTCGCTTGAAGAAATTGTGAGATATGAAAACTCTCACATTATATTTTCTCTCACACCCAACATTTTTTGCAAGGGAATACTAACTTCTAGACCAATAATGTTAATATAATATTTTTAAAGGGTTATAAAATAAGCAAAACATAAAATAATGTAAATGATGATTTATCAAATTAATTAGAGTAATATCGAACATAATAAAAACACAGTTCAAAATTACTTAATTTTTAAAGCAACAAAAAAATAATATGGACAAATAAAAGTAAGGAACAAAAATTGTCAACAATGGGAAATCACTAATTTGGAGATCATTAGTAATTATAAGTTATAAAATTATTCATCAGTATTAGGTCAGGGAGGTGTGGACGGTATGTCACAGATATGGGAATTTCACAAATATTGCACTTTTACTTTGTTTTACTGTTTTTTTTTCTACATATACAAAATCCTTTTAGGATTTTTTTAATTGAATGTCTTTTTCTGGTACTCCCACAATTCACTTTACTGAACAGAAACAACAGATGTTTAAATAAATAAAAAAAATCTGGTGCGTGCGTGCGTGCAACACACAACTTTCACTTACCAACTAACTTAGATTAGAAATTAATGTGTTTTGTTAATTGCCACTACTCTAAGTTACACATTTTTCCTCATTCATTTCTTATTTTTGTTTTCATTTGCTCAAAAAAAAAAAAAAAAAAAAAAACACTAATTTCTTTTATTATTAAATAAAAGTATTTACTTGTGTTGGAAACAAATGATTTCCATTAAATGAACAGAACGGCTTTAATTATGAACAATGGTCTGACATTAAAGGCGTACTCCGCATGCGTGGGCTCAACGTGTTTTATGGGCTGACTGAATATTTTTCTTTTCTTCTTCTATATATGTTTACTTGATTTTTATCATATCTCATACTTAGCCATTTCTTATTTTTAGGCGAAACGAGAGACAGATAATTTCTCCTTATAAACAATTACAAAGGTACTTTATAGGAAAACAAAAAAGGCCCCTTCCCCGTTTAAGCCCCCCCCCAGAACATTTTAATAATAACAAAGCTTACCTGATATTAAAGAACAACTAATTTTCTTTAAACACAACGAATTTGATGAAAATCGTTAAAGCCGTTTTTGAGATAATCGAAAAAAAGGTAAAAATTGGTAAAAAAGTTATGAAATAAAGTGCCCCCTCTGTTTGACCAATTTCGATTTAATTTTGGCTATCACATCTTTGGCATATACATACATCAAATACCCAGTTTGATCAAAATCGTTAAAGACGTTTTTGGGTAAATAAAAAAAACACGTGAAAATGATACAAAATTTATTAAGTAAAGTCCCCCCTCCGGTTGATAAATTTTGACGAAATGTTGGCTTTCACATCTTTGGCGTATACATACAACAAATACCCAGTTTGATCAAAATCGTTAAAGCCGTTTTTGAGAAAATAAAAAAAAAAACGTGAAAATGATATAAAATTTACTAAGTAAAGTCCCCCTTCCGGTTGATCAATTTTGATGAAATTTTTACAGTCATATCTCGGGCATAATAATACATCAGATACTCAGTTTAATCAAAATCGTTAAAGCCGTTTTTGAGAAAATCGAAAAAGTAAAAAGTTTTTAAATAAAGTACCCCTTCCCTTTGACCAATTTCGAAGAATTTTTCGCTGTCACATCGCGGGCATATACAAACACTAAATACCCAATTTCAGGTTCGCACAGTTTATAGTTTTTGAGCTAGTCTGTTCACACACACACACACACACAAACACATGCGCGCGCGGGCGCGCGCACACGCACACACCATTTCGCTTGGTTATTTCTTGTTGGTTATTTCGGCTCCCAAAACGTGTATTTCCGTTGAAAACCGAAAGTCGAAATTTTTCACGATCGCAATACTTCCCCTTACTATATATTTCATATATAGGTAAGAGAAAGTAAAAATATAACAGCAGCACTCGCATGTTGACAAAGTATCACTGGGCATGAGTTTTGATGAAAAAAGAACCTAGTGTAGGTCAGGAAGAAACTATTCTACTGGAGCCAAATGGAGATCTCCCCACCTTCTTTATAGCAAGCTGTCCCTTGTTATAACACAAGTACGTCAATTACACAATTCTTCTACATTTCTTTGTTTCAAAATCCATCTAATACAAAATACAGTATTTTATCTATCTAATTTCCTCCTACAATGCAGGAAGAAAATGTAACTTCCTTATCAGTTAGCAAGGAGCTCTTGCTACATTAAAATTTCTACATCAAATGATGATAAATCATTTTCAACAACATATCACGGAATATGATTAGAAATATTATAAGAAAGGGTTTCATACTTTCTATAAATCAACTGTTAATCATGAAAATGGTTCAGAATGTGGGGGATGCTCCCCATATTAAAGATTCAATCACTAATCATTAAATAAAATAAATTATCAAGATTAGAGAGTTACTAATAAGCAATATACGAGGTGTGGCTATTAAATAACGAGACTGACGCTGCTACAGAAGAAGTGCGCATGCGCCAAACGCCAGCAACCAACAGCTGTTATCGTGAAGCCTTCTCTTTCGAATGTAGTGCCTCTCGCTTCTGTAAACAAATCAGTACAGCCGTAGCCTTCGTTCGCATTAGAGTTGTTTTTTTGTTTCGCCAGAAAAATGTTAAGTGTAACAGTAGAGCAACGAATTGTTGTGAAACTTGGAAAAACCGCTACTGAAACTTATAATTTATTGAAACAAGTGTATGGCAATGAATGTTTATCGTGTGCACGTGTTTTTGAGTGGTTTAAGCGTTTTCAAGAGGGCCGAGAAGACGTTCAAGATGATTCACACCCGGGTCGCCCTTCCACATCCAAAACGGATGACAATGGGTTCTTGAAGGTCAAACGATTAATCAACATCACTACCTTCACGTTCTTGCTGAACTCCGCGAAAGAATAAGGAAAAAACGACATGAATTGTGGAAGGACAAGTCATGGGTTCTCCACCAAGACAATGCGCCGCCTCATTCCGCATTGTCTGTTAAGAGGTTTCTAGCCAAATTCAGCATCCCAGTGTTAGACCATCCGCCTTATTCGCCGGATCTTGCGCCGTGCGACTTCTATCTGTTTCCTTAGGTGAAATCTGCATTAAAAGGAACAAGATTTGAGTCTGTTGAAGCTGTGAAAGAGAAAGTGGCACGCATCCTGAAGGAGCTGACAGAAAAAGACTTCCAGCACTGTTTCGAACAATGGAAGATTCGCATGGAGCGTTGTAGGGATAGAGAGGGGTGTATATTGAAGGTGATAATAATTAAAAATGTATGAAATAAAAATAAAATGTTTTACAGCATCAGTCTCGTTATTTAATAGCCACACTTCATAAATTAATTAGAAATAGGGTAAAATCTTTACAAAAACAAACTATGTCAATAAAAAAAACATTTATTTTAAGCAATAAACTCATAAGGTATAGGAGCAAGCATTATTGGAGGCTCCTTGACAGTAATCAAATGAGCAGGACGTGGCTGAGCAGGCTGAAAAAGAAAATAAATTATATAATAATAAATGATAATGAAAGAAATGTAATAAAGTAAATGAATTTCAAGACTGCTAGAAATAATTAATCAATCAGTTTTATTTTCCTTAATATTAACAAGGAAAGTTAAACAAAAAATTAATTATTCAAGTCAAAGTGTATGCCAAATTCAACAGGATTGACAATTGCTGATATATTTATTTCAGTAACATTGACACCAACAATTTGTAAAATTAAATTTCTTTGAAAATATATTGAGATGCAAGGTCTGATTTTGTGAAACTTCGAAGGGATAAAATTTCAGCATGTCTGTAAGTTGTCAACTGTCCTCATACCAGTTTCTGGGGGTCACCTGTGATGGAGTGGACAGCATAGAAACTTACAACACCAAAGGTCGCTGGTTCATGTCCCGAGGTGGCCCTAGGATTTTTTAATGGGAGTAAAAAATCGTTGTCTTTGCCATCCCTCGGATGGGACGTAAAATGGAGGTCCCGAGCCTGTACGATGTCAGGTACTCGTTAGAGATCCCTATCCTAATTATACCTGAATAGGCAAAATTTAGGACTCCTACTGTAGCATCGTCTGATTAGCCTTAGTGGCATAAACTGACATTAAAACAAATAAACAAACAAACCACAGTTTCTTCTTAGTTACAATATCCACCCCCCTCCAATGGATTCAGATTTTAAAGTTATATGACTCCCTATTTATATTGCAGTAATTTTATACTTTCCTTAACAGTCCTTAAAAGAAGTCAGTCACTTTGGCATTGTTTCCTTTACTACCCATATGCACAGTCCGTTGGAGCCTGCTTCCCAGTTGAAGCTGTGATTCAACTTGCTCTATGTAAAGCTAAATTTTTGGGCCCTATTTATAAGAAAAAATTACAGAATAACTAAAAAGCGCTTATCCAACAAAAATCAAGCAATCAGTTCTCACTATATTATCAGTTACCTACTTGGCTTTAATAATGATTATTACAAAATAATAAATTACTCATTGGTTTGATATAAAATTAAGGTACTGGTTTCCCGATACCCCTTCTGAGCTTGACCGCTGATAAGAGCATCTCTATCTGTTGTTGCCTATTCAAACTACTATTAGGTAAAAGTTTTCCAATACTAATTCTGGGTGTGGCCTATTTCGGGAGGTTATGTTATCATAATTTAAGGGGGCTCTCATTGTCCTTTTTAATTAAAAAGTGCCTTGATTAGCTTTATTAGATCCCAGCTTTTGACTCAAGCTCAGATAAATAAACCCCTAAACGGGTCCTTTCCAGTGGAGATCGAGGCCACACTAAAAAATGGCTTTGCCTTGATGGGTAGGTGGTGGTGTAGCAGTTCTCTACCGTCCAGCCAGTGGATGTTGCGAGAAGGGTGATAGGGGTTACCCCTCCACGGGCTACCTCCTCCAGGAGGGAGGTAGATCAGTGGACTTCACCCCAACACTCGGATCGCTACTCCGTCCGGCTCTACTTTTTTTTTATCGTAACATCGAAAAACGCTGAATATTTTTAATTTTAAACATTTGTGCATTTTTAATTGATAAACAAGTTATTTTATTTACAAAATTAAAGAATTTCTAATCCATGTTTAATGAAATAACAACTTCCACTATTTTTTAATTTTTCTATTTATTTTTCATTTTCAACGTTTCGGGGCACCCGCCCTTCAGGAAAAACAACTAGAAACATTTATATATATAATTCACAGTAATTTAAATAACTTTTTTCACAATAATATATCATATCATTAAAATTCTATTTTTTAAATAGTTTTTATAATTTAATTATAAATTACCTTAAAATTTCTTTTCATGCTTAATTACATGCTGTCAATTCCATCTTATATGTAATTATATTATACATCACACATATATTTACATATATTCATCATTTTTTAATAATTTAAAATTAAACATTGTTTAATGGTCATCTCCTTGTCACAGACTGATTATTTTTTCTCTATGGGGATCAATTTATTTACCTTTGATTTGATTCTAATCTTCTTCTCCTCATATCTAATATTTTTAACAGTTCAAATTTAATTTACTTATAATGTCTATATAATGTGTACCTAGATTCTTGGTGTCTGTTTTAAAATTTATTGTTTTATCTATATTTTTTGTTATCTGTATTGCTTCTAATATTTTTCTATTTTTAGCTATTTTTTCTTTTTCTATTATTTTTGCTTTATCAAAATTAAAAGTGTGATTATTTTTTATACTGTGTAGGGCCAATGCTGTCTTGTTTATATTTTTGCTATTTTTACAATCATTTTTGTGTTGTAATACTCTTGTTTTTAATTTTTTTGAAGTCTCACCAATGTATATTTTATTGCAATCATTACATTCAATTCTGTATATGACATTTTTTATATCTGTTTCTTTTATTTTATCTTTCATATTTGTTAAATATTGATTCATTTTGTTATTATTATACATTCCCATTCTTATATCATAATGATCATAGTTTTTGAAAGTTCTTTTTATTTCTTCTGTCAGACCTTTTATGTACTGCATTTTGAAGAACTTTTTATTTTTATTTAGATCATTTCCCCTTATTTCTCTTTTTTCTTGATTATTTGATTTTTCGGATGTTTTATTATTATTATTAAAAAATTCTGTTATTGTTTTTTGTTTTTCTTTATAATCTCTTTATTATTTATTCCTTTTTCTTTTATTCTTTTATCTGTCATATATTTTTTGGTGATTTTCTCATTTAGATTATCCTCACTTTTATGATTTTGGTATTTTGGATGAGTTTTTATTCTTTTGTACCACAAGTCATTTATAATTTTTTTAGGATAAAAATTTTCTTTCAAAATTTCAAAAATTTTCGTTTTAATTTCATTTATGTGTACTTCGTCTGTTATACTAATAGCTCTGTTTATTAAGTTTTTTGCAACATTTATTTTTTGATATTTTGGATGGTTGCTAATAAAGTTTAATAGTTGGTTGCTTGTTATTTCCTTTTTTGTCCATTTTGTGGTTATTTTTTTATTTTTCAATATTAATTCCATATCTAAAAATCTTAGTCTATTGTTTTTTGGTATTTCAATAGTAAATTTTATTCTTTTATTATGGTTATTTAAATGGTTCATTATTTCTTCATAATTCTCTCAATCTGTAATTACTATTAGGTCATCTATATATTTTTTCATTAATACCGGTTGAGTTTTTAATATTTTCATTTTTTCTTCCATTAATTTATTGATGTATATTCCACTTAAATTAACTGAGAGTATACCTCCCATTGGTAGTCCATACAACTGTTTGTAAAAATTATTATTATATTTAAAAAAATTATATTTAGTACACAATGTTATACCTTCCGTAAATAATTTTTTATCTTTAATTTTAGTATGATTTTTTACTTGTTCCCAATTGTCTTCTATGATTTTTATACATTCATCTATTGGTATATTGGTGAATAGCGATTTCACATCTAAACTTACTATTTCCGTTTTATCATTTTCTATTTCTATGTTTTTTATTATTTGTTTTAATTCATAAGAGTTTTTGATGTCAAATTATTATTGTTATTAAGTTCGTTTAATGCGGGATTTAAGAATCTGGACAAGGCCTCAGTTGGTCCATCAATGTTATTTATAATTGGTCTTAAATCATGATTTTCTTTATGTAATTTAATTAATCCATGAATCCTTGGGATGGTAAAATCGGTCACTTGTAACTTGTTTTTTGTATGTTTATCAATATAGCCATTTTTAAATAGTTTCGCTACATATTTATTTATTTTATCCACCAAGTCACTTAAAGGTTCGTTTCTCATACTTCTATATGTTGTTTTATCATTCAATATATCTTCCATTTTTTTATTATATTCATGTTTGTATAATATGGCTAGCTTTTTTGTTTTGTCTGACCGTATAATGATTATATCCTTATGTTCATTCATAAATCTTTTAAATTCTTTGAGATCCTTATTAATTTTTGTATTAAGAGGGGTTATGTTTTTATTTATTTTATCTTTTTTGGTTTTATTAGTTAAGTAATTGTTTATAATTGTACATATTTTATTTCTTGTAGCATTAATATGACTCTCGGTTGTTTCTATGTTATCAAAAATATTTTCTAAGTCGGTAATTATTTTAACAATTTCTTTGTCTTTCTTTACAAAAAAACGCTGAATATTTTTAATTTTAAACATTTGTGCATTTTTAATTGATAAACAAGTTATTTTATTTACAAAATTAAAGAAAATATTGTTATTGATCTTGTTCTAAAAGCGAGAACAACTAAAACGAAAGATAATTGATTTACAAAATACAATTTACAACAGTTAAAACAAAATATGTTTAATGAAACATAACAATATATTATATTGTTATTGATCTTGTTAATTTATTTTTGTGTTTTTATTTTATAAAAATGAACAAAAGGAACTAAAATGAAATGTAATTTATTTACAAAATTAATAAAAATATTGTTATTGATCTTATTAACCCTTGAAGCGCTAAGCACTCGGAACGAGATTTGCACTGAGACGCTGAGCGGGTCTGCAGACATTTCACTCCCCACGCTAAGGCCTACAGACCACTCTCCGCCGCTGACTGCTTCAATTCCTCATAACCTTCACCGACTATTTATTAATGTTTTATTTTTATATGATTCTATAATACCTTTATCATGATTTCAATAAATTAAAATGCTAGATAACCGATTGCAATATGAGATTACGTGATATAAGAAGGTAATAATGAAAAATAATATAATAATGTTAATACTTAATATACATTTTTTAAAATTAAATTAATTTTGAATAAGTAATATTTTTTTAAATTTAAAGTAATATTTTAATAATTTACTAATGTTTAGATGGATAAAAAACTTTCCCATCGTCTTTTTAGATGCGGGCTTTGGACCGCCACCGGCAGAGTTAGGAAATTGTTTTATTTTTTTTTTTTTTTAATATTTTTTTTTATTTTTAAATTTTTTTTTCGTCATTTTTTATTTTTGCAGTAATTTTTTTTGTTTGTTTTTTATATGTCAAAATTTATTCTTTTTTACATAAAATTTTTTGGTGTGTGATATATTCCAAAACAAGGTGTTGCTCAAAGGGCGACTCTACAGTTTCTACACCTGTATCTCGTCTCTCTCCTTATTTTCTTCTGGCTGCAGACTTTTAATTAATTTAAAAAAAACTAATATTATATTTTTATTAAGGATTAAATCTCCATGGATCCGCTAGGATGTGCCTCAGTCACCACAACTTACCTCTTGTGAAGCTGAGGATGGTAAATAAGTGAAAAACCATTTGCGAGATATCTCGTCATTAGCGTGTGGGGACCGACTATGTTTCGCGAGATATCTCGTCTGGAGCCATGAAAGGGTTAAGAAAGAGAGCAACCCAAATCTTCGCTGTCCATAGTTTCTTCAATTCCCCACTCAGAACACGACGTGCCGTCTTTCTGTAACCTCGATAACCATTAGCTCAATTTTTTCTTCACGGATTCCTTCTTTCACCCAAGCCAATTCAATAATTTCTTTGGTATGTCTCATTGCTTCTAACCAGTTCTCAGGTGTAATTGACGCAGCTTTCGTCAGTTGTTCGAATTCAGTCAAGTTAAATGTAATATTGAGTTCTCTTTAGCTACTTTACCTTTTGCTTGGGCCCGTATCAATTAGATTGGGTTGAATTAGCAGTGGTATTGGTGGCAGGGAAGGGGAAGGCTCCGCCTACTCTCTGCCGAGGGTGGGGGTAATTCCGTGTCGCAACACCCAACGGCTGGACTATAGACTCTAACAGATAGAGTTGCTCCTGCTGTCAAGTTCAGAAAGGGCATCGGGGAAATTAGTACCAAAATGAATGTTGACTTTTAAATTTGATGTATCAAACACAATCTCTCGTCAATTATTAATATATACTTAACTTGGGCTTCAAATTTTTCATTGACAAACAGAACTTCTCAATCGCAGTCATAATGATAAACCAACAAATATGGAACAAACAAGATCAACGACACACTGAAACTGTTTTTAAGTACTGGACATGTTGACATTCGCTAATCTATTCATTTGCATGCTTAACTGGACCTCAATTAATGCCTGGCTTTGATGGAATTGATTGTTCATTAATTGAAAAATCTCAAAAAGTTTAGTTTCTTGCTTTAGAAATTATAAATCAAATGGAACTAACCTGTCTTTTCAATTCAATAAAAATACCCTTTTCTTTGGCCTCTTTCCTCAACCTTTCATTTTCTCGTACACGCTTCAAGAAATCTTCACGGCACTTGGAGTGGTTGACATGCTCAATACGGATGTTAATCCTGAAAATTTAAAAATAATTTTATTGCTAAAAAAACATGAGCTTCAAATAGTTGTTAGGACGAAATAACATCAAGTAACTAAAAAAAAAAACAAAAAAACTATTCAGGGAAAAAATTATATCTTGAAAATTTAAAATTTCTAATAATTTAAAAGATTTTAAATAATTTATTTTTTTTTAAGAGAAAAGATTTGGCTCCACCGGGAATCGAACCTGGGTCTTCAGCGTGACATGCGCGGTATGCTAACCATTACACCACGGAGCTCGCTTCCAAAACGGTGCCAAATCCTTCCTCAGTGTCAGTGAAGAGGAAGGATTTGGCACCGTTTTGGAAGCGAGCTCCGTGGCACAACTAATCTAGCACTGTAAAGTTTCTTTTGATTATATTCTTAAAATAACAATGAAACTAAATCACAGAAAATAATCATCAGATGTTTGATATATAAATCTCTTAAAAAATACTACAACATATATATATTGAAACACTTCAGTTAGTCACTGGCTGTGGTAAGGTGGATAGTAGTTAAATATTATTGCACATTTGAGTTAGCTGAAGTCCTGGTAGAGTAAATATTGCTTAAAATTTCCTAATACTTTTGGTAATGATCTGCGGTTAAGTTCAGTTAAAATGTGTAGTTAATCTACTTCACAAAGCCATTTTTCAAGCTGACTGAACGAATTGTATTTTACTTTATGATTGATAACAGTTCTTTCCAATGACAAAAAAGAATTTAGGTAAGCTGCTTACGTCCATAAGAATTTTATGAACCAATTTGATTTATAGTTTTATATTGGCTATAGGAGGGGGGCCGGGATGGCCAAGTTGATAAGGGCTCTTGCAATAGATAATCAAAGTTAAGCAACGTCCACCGTGGTTAGTACTTGGATGGGTGACCGCTTCATTCGGGGGACCGCCCACCAATGAACGCCACGCAGTACAAGTCTACCCCCACCCCCGGGTATGTGAGGCCCGTCAGCCTACTGGAGGCGACTCACACCGACCGGGCGTAGGAGTGATGAACCTTCCCCGTGTATCTCATCGAGAATCGTGGTGTGGTTTTCCAGGATGTCAGTAACCGCCCGGAGGTTTGGTTCAGGGACGGTATGCTTCAGGGAAAGAAAAATAGGTCCTCGGGGCCTGCTGACTCTGAGCTACCATAATCCTTGGACCTAGACCAGTTTGTCACTGTCCTTGAACCCGAGAGAGCTGACGCCATCGGTGGGAAGGACACTGCCAAATTGGCACCAATGGGATTGGTTATGGAGCTATGGGCAGTCTGCCGCTGTACCATGGTGACCATGGCTTGCAGCAACGTGAGGTTTGGGCTAACCCCTCCAGGCTGTCTGTACTCCCTCAAGCAAAACAAATGTCTGTAAGAAGACCACACTGCGCGGCCAAAGGTCTCATTAGGCCTAATGCGCCAACTGAAAAAAAAAAGAGAAAAAAAAAAAAAAAAAAAGAGAAAAAAAAAAAAAAAAAAAAAACATTGGCTATGGGAATCACAAAATTCCATACAAATAGCCGAGAATGGTGTCCTCTTATTTAACAAAAATAACTTCTTAAAATTAAATTTTTAGGGAACTTTCAAACCACTGGACAAGGGAAAACATGGAATTGACTGCAGCACTTAAAATTGTGAAGTAAGTAAAACTTTAATAAAGTTCATTTCATCAGTACGATTTTTAAGAAGAGTAGAAAAATATCAATGGACTCACCCTCAACCATGAATGATTACGGAGCTAATATTTACACATAAAGAAAACATTAATTATAATTTGAGTTTTATTCTACCATTGCTAGACAAAAAAAATTTCTATAAACCTAATAGAGGATGACAAATCGAACTAGAGACAACATTGATAAATTATTTAAAATTTGCAACAATTTGAGATCAAAATCATATCTCTACTAGCATTACAACTTCTACAAAAATAAAAACTTCCGGTTATTTCCTCAAAATTTGTCAAATAAAGAGATAAAACATTTATAACTATACAGGTTAATAGCATGAGGACAAATTGTACATTTATTGAATTGTAAGAAAAAATATAGAAGGAAATCAGATCAGCAATGATTTTCATTTGATTAAAAAAAAAAAAAAAAAAAAAAAAAGAGATCCTGTAAAAGGGAAAAATGGTACAAAACGTCAACAAGAAAGCAATACATTCTTTCAAAATAAAACCAAATGAAAAATAAAAGTAATTCAAGAGTTATCAAGACATAAGCTAATAGTTTCTACAATTTAATTTTAATCAATTGTTATAAAGCATATGGAATTAAATATTCCAATAAAGAAATAGAGGAATTTAATACTCCAGTCAAATATGGAAATCAAGAAGTACAAAACTCTACGGAATGTTTGTATTAACATTTATTACTTTAGATGCCAGCAAAAGTTTTGAACAAATATGTAATATTCACAGAGTGACTAGCAGTAACAGCTTCAATAATTTCCGTATCATTCCTGCATCCCCCCCCCATCTAAAATAACACAAAATTTATTAAGAGTTAATTTAATTAGAGGTAACACAAGATACAAGAAAGAGGCAAACATTTATTCTTATAATATTACCTCATATTGATTTTATATTATAATTAAGGCCCAGATTTTTTTTCCAGACATATACCAGAATCCAGACACTTTTAAGCCATTTATGAAACAATTCTAAGCTTGTAATATGGATATAAATATTGATGGATAAAGTCATGTTTTATTTAGGGAATGTACCTGGTTGATTATTTATAATTTTGAACTTGGTAGATGCGAGAATATTATCAAGGCTGCCCAAAAAAGTATCGCTGTTTAGAATAAAGTTCATCAATGAAAAAAAAATCTTATAAAATCTAAAAAGATAAAGACAGAGTAACTAGGAAGAATTCCTCACGCGATATAATTAAAGAGCTTATAAGTAACAATAAAAGAAAACTTTTACTTTTGTTGTATATCTTATCCCTAAATTCTGAAAAAAAAAAATTCATTATTATTGGTATTTTGCCCTACAAGAAAAAAACACATTTTTTGATAAATTCAAATGTTTTAAAACCTCAATTTTTTATCCGATTTATACATCTACCAATATCCATACAGCTAACGATACCCATCCTTATTAAATGGTAAGCAACTAAAATATTATGACACAACTGGGTCACAATTGTACTTTGAATTCCAATTCTTAAAAGAGATTAGTACAAAACGGGATTGAATATTGACAGTAATATTACATTAGAAAATATATTTAAATGTTTGGATAAAATTCTCACATCATTTGTTCAAAATTAAAAATGTACATATAATTCCCCCATAATTTCTGCCGACCAAGTGCCTGTATAATTCCTACTTTCCCCACACGCTAGATACCTTGCATTCACTATGGTTAATATTCATGGTCCATATCGTTTGTTACGTAAGACCAATAAAACGATAGTACAGCCTGTTTTTTAAAACAATTTTGAGAGGAGGAAATGGTTGTCAAATCTTGAAAGTCCGGACACTTGACAGGTTGAGTTGATGTTTAGACTAAAATTTAAAAAAACTTCACCTCAACAACTCATGATAAAACATACTTAATCAGCTCCTAATAAGTTATATATGTACCACATATTAATATAAAATCTAGACCAAAAAATAGAAATTTAAAGGTATATATACCAACCTCTTAGGTAGAATTTTTCCACGGACCCTTTTGTTAACGATAACACCTAAAGCTCTAGGAGTCACATTGTAAACTCGTCCAGTTTTTCCGTGATAACTTTTGTGGGGCATACCCTTTTGAACAGCTCCATTTCCCTGAGGGAAAAATACATATGAGGTTTATCAAAGAAAAGATTAATTCAAAAGATGAAACAAACCAAATATAACATAGTAAATAAGTAATGATACTATAGCATACATTGATGTTGATACCAAAAACAAGGAATTCCTGTCTATTATCATTATAAATTCATGTTCATAGAATTAAATAAATAAAACCTAGCTCTTGTTTTTCAAAATATTATTATTAATAAATATCTTATTTTCTTGTGATCGCACCTCTCCTCCCTGAATGAACTACATGAACCTACATTCATAATAATTTAAACATTAATTGGATTTGCATAAGATTTATTTGGAAGACTGAGGAAAATTACAATTAGGGTCCAAGGGAAGTGATGCGTCACACATGGTCAACATTGTCTACTTAACCTCTCCTTCCCAACTCCACTCTCACCTACTCGTTCTACCCTTTTAAGCCAAGCAACTCAGTCTAAAGTGGTGATTAGGAGGTCTGATGATAGAAGAAGCCCTGTTAAAGCTGCCTGAAGGTAATCAAGGGCAAGGTTTATGAGGTAGGAGTGTCTATCAGCAAGAAACATCCTCAAGAATGGTTGGAAGAGCCACCAAAAACAGCATTCACTCAAGAGGGGAAGCTCACTGCGAAGAGGCAGGTAGGAGTCCAAGCCATGGTGATGGCAATCTACTTAAGGAACATAATTTCTGAAACATTGAGACCCTTTTGTCCCCTAGGTTAGGGAATTCTTTTGTTGGGTCAATCACCCACAATGGAGTACTTATGGATTCATAGAACTCGAAATGGCCTCGGGAATGGCAGCCACTTCGCGAAAAATTACACATCATCGACAAGGTATTATGTATGGCAATTATGTATGGAACCATAAATGGAAAGGAAACCGAGCTTTCTTTTGAAACAATTCATCAGGTAACATATATTTCGACTCACAGAATTCTTTTCGGTAAAGCTACTGCTGTTATTTCATCAGGTTATATTGCCATAAAATGAGTGAACTCTCATTGTGTCCTTTTTAGATCAAAGGGGCCTTGATTAGCTTTATTAGATCCCAGATTTCGACTCCTGCTCGCTCTCCAGAGGTAAATACAGAAGACCTTTTAAATAGAGATAAGGGCCACAAGTACGTGCCATATTGGCCACACCCAGAAGGAACAGTAGTAATGATACCTTCTTTTTAAATGTGAATATAGTATATTATAAAAGACTTGGCAAGACCAATTGCTGCTCCATCAGACGAACATTAACGACTTCTTTCCACTTTCCTAATTTTCAAAATCCTCAAGGTGTTGCTAATCCCATAATGTAAGTACATCTTTCACTTCCATAAAAGACTATTGAGATTAAAACGTGAATACAAAAAATAACAAAAATTCAAAATTACCTTAATTGAAACAATGTCTCCAACTTTATAAACTTTCATGTATGTAGAAAGTGGAATGACACCATGTTTCCTGTAACCACGTGAAAACAAGTCACGGGTACCTCGGCGATAACCCTTAGAGTTAGTCATTTTTTAGGCCTAAAATTAAACAAATCAAATATTAGTGCATATAAAAATTCAACATAGTTACGAATTAAAATAAACTTTAAACATTTAAATACTTTTTTAAAGGGTGTAAACAATACAGTAACTCTAAAAAATTAACAAAAATTTCAATAAGGGTCACGAATATATGTTTAAGAAAGCAATAAAAACTGCAATTGATACTTTAATAACAATAGAAGCGCAATGAACAATGTCTAGAGAGGCCAACGGTTCAGGATAAATATTCCATAACTTGAGTAGACAATCAGGATTAATCATCATGGACCAAAGACTAACTAACTCATAAAATACACCAGGACCACCTACCTTAAAAATCATTAACAATTATAATCTGTTAAAAACGTTACTCATATCATCAATCAATTGTAATATTAAATAGACTCATTCCCAATCCCTATTGCATTTGTTAGCAAAAATTAAAGTTATCATAATACATTTATAAGATTAAAGGAACAATCCTTAAGATTTTCGAAAGATTAACCAGCATCAGTATTAAAACAGCTAATTGCTTTACCAAATCAGATTACTACATTGTACCATTACATTATGAAATATTTACACATACAATGTTTGATACTAATTTTCGATAATAAAGCTGTACTCAGTAACTTTATTATTCAACAGCTCTATATCTTATCTGCATATTGTTTTAAGTTCCAAGTCTAAACTTAAACTAGACTGAAATTCTTCAGAATATCAATTTAAAAAAAATGCATTTTAAATAACGATATTCTTTGACATCAGTTAAAAAATTAGGGAATTTATATGCGTGAAAAGCTATCTCGTCAGTTACAATTTGAATCCTAACTAAGTCTGCATTCAAAGAAAGATTTCTACACAGAAGAGGGGCGTTGGAAAAGTTAAACTTAACGGAAACACAATCGTGTGAATAAATATTAACATTAACAACATTTTATTAATATTTACACGCTTCAAAAATATACTCTTACCTTCACGTAAAATCCACGTGCTCCACTGTCTAAAGCCTAACTTCATAAGATGGTTCCGCTGTTCCAACGAGGTAGTATTGCCAATGCACTAATACATATAGTATAACCATAACTCAGATATACAAAACTTAAAATGAGACTCTATCTCTATCTTCCTACGCTATAGTAAACATATTTGTAAAAAGCAGGTGAGTTTATAAATCTCAATATAAATAAAAGGCTAATAATTGAGAATTAAAAAAAAAATAGCTCCCTCGTCATTTTTATAGGATAAATAGGAAACAAAAAATAAAACGTAAAGCGCTAGTGTTACTCTGGCCAGACATTAACCATTTAGCAGGATTTGGTTACTAAGAAATAAAAATAGATAAAAAATAGATTCACCCACCGACCTGGACCATGGGGAATGGCTGTCGCCCCCGCTCAACGATTTGGGAAACCATAGTGAGATAATCAATAAAATATTATCAACGCGAAAGAACGCAGTATACTAATTAAAACTAATTTAAACGAACGGGATTATGTGTACTCAGAAACATAAAAGAGCAGAAATGGGACTGGGAGAAGTATATCCTCCGTCTGAAGGCTGTTTTCGAATCAAAGCTTATCTAAGGGGTTTCCGATAGCTAATGGCGAAGGCTTTGGAGATTAAAAACGTCCCAGGATATTTTATCCAAAAAAAATCTTCTTACAAAAATAAAAAAGATGAGTCGGGCTTTTAAAAAAGTGAAAGCTGGGCCTTGCAATACACAACGGCATTAGAAATTATATACCTGCGCATATTATTCAGTAAAAAGAGAAAATAAAGCTTGAAAAATCAGTGCAAATGGGATCAAATGCAAGGGTCTGTACAGAAGTACTCCTTTAAGAACGGGAATCCAGGGGAGCATGCCTACAAAGTTACAGCCACCAAGGACGGCCGAGAAATCTCTACGAGGATCGCATTAGGAAATTGGAACAAATAATGGGAAAAGTCTCACTCAAAGACACAGAATGTGTTGAAACTGGGCAGTCTAACATCGTTAGATTGTGTCCCTTCCTCAGTATATTAAAAATGTTACAAGGTGGAAGGTTAAGAAGATGGATCATTGGCTGAAAATGTTCCAAAAATGGAAAAAATAAAATAAACCTTTTCTATCTAAACTATCCCCTCCTCCCTTGATTAATATTGAAAAAAGCATAAGTGGTTCCATGATACTATATACAGTGGCTCACAGTCAAAATGATACAGCTTTATTTTCAAAGAAATCTTTTGATAAATAAATTGTTCTACTTATGTTATACGCAAAACTATAGTTTTTTGTTATCCATTGGAATCACAGTAATATGTTCTTTGCGTATTAACAGATAAAAATTAGCCAGGATATAATAATAACAATAAACACATTTGTATACTATTTACTTATCTCACAGTGAAAATGATACACCTTGATGTTTATCAATATTTGTTTACATTAAACCATTTTATTTTAGTTAAACTCTTGTGTCGAAACTGTTTGGTTCTTTTCAAAACTAGTTTAACAATATCAGTCGTACATTTTAACTGTTTAAATAATGGGACTACATACAATTTGTAAAGAACGTGAGTTGGTCATTCAACATTTTAATGATAGGAAATTTCTCAATAAAATAGCTGAAATCATAAAAAAAAACCGTTCAACTGTCCAGCATATTGTGGAGAGATAAAAAAGGAAAATCTAATTGCCATAAAAAAAAATTAAAAGTGCTAAGAAAAACGTTAAGTAATAGGGATGAGACTTGGATCGTCAGAGAAATAAAACAAAATCCACGCCCAGTTTCAACACATTCTGTGTCTTTGAGTGAGACTTTTCCCATTATTTGTTCCAATTTCCTACTGCGATCCTCGTAGAGATTTCTCGGCCGTCCTTGGTGGCTGTAACTTTCCAATTTTATTAATCCGTTTGGTTTGGGGATACCCTGTATATATATATATATATATATATATGACTTAAGGTCAATAACTTTAATACACAAAAGTCTTTTTAAAAAGAAGTTATTATGAATAACACATAAATAAAAATCGTCAATTTCTAATCAAAGTAAGTTGGTAAGTGAAAGTTGTGTGTTGCGCGCATCGCACCAGTTTTTTTTTTTTTTTTTAATTTGACGGATTAGTTCTACAGGGACCGCGCAGTGTGGTCTTCTTACGGACATTTGTGTTGCTTGCGATAGCCGAAACCTCACGTTGCTGGTCTCCATGGTGCAGCGGCAGACCGCTCCTAGCTCTGACTGGCCTCACATACGGGGCCTTAGACTGGGGGAGGCTTAGACTGCGTTGCTTTTATCGGCGGATGGTGACTATGGTTGGGCGATAGTCGATAGTTTAGCACTATAGATATTTCCGATTCTATCAGTTAAAAACAATCGATAATTATGGTTAGTTTTTCGATAGCAACCTCTTCTTTTTTCCAGACCTATTTAAGGTAGAATTTCAACTAATTTACTTAAATTGATTTACCTGCCTATAATCTGAAACTTGTAGGATTTAAATTATAACATTATATTATAGGGGAGAGCGGGGTTGGTTGGCATAGGGGTTAGGATGGCCATTGGCTTAGTTTCCGTCACACCTTTGGTGAAGACCCAACCATTGTACCATGTGACCCGCTCGACCTCGGGAGCGTTGTCCTGAGTTTTCAATCTGATGCTAACAGTGGAGAGAAGAGTGTGCTTCATTGATTGATTTTACAACATATAAGTAAATTTTCATTTTTTCAGTAAATTTGGTTTAAAGGCATGGCAAAACATTTGACTCCGATTCTGTTCACATAGCCCCAAACTCCTTTGAAAAATCTAACCATTCGACTAACCAGTTACTTGTTTGATTGTTCTCCCCTGTCCTGGCAACCATCTTTCATATGATCTCTCTTGTGGGGTAAGTTGGCTCTCTTCAACTGGGGTTTGTTGGCGTTGTAGCAATTCACAAAAGCAAGGTAAACATAAACAAAGGTGAAACTACCAAATGTCTTTAGTTCCAGCGAGGAGGTTAAGAGCAATATTTCCAATGCAGAAAGTGACGACAGTCTAAACTTCTACCTTCTTCTATTGTCATTCTATTTTCTCTTAATAGCTGTTAAAAACCGATTCAAAATTATTATACCATCATAGTGCAGCTTTTAATAACAATGATATGTGTCAGGCAGTACTTGAATGAGATGGCTAAACAACTCCATCTTCTAGGCCAACCTGCCCCACATAGGGGGTTAATTGGCATAGTCTAGGCTGACGATTTCTTCAATTTCCTTTGATCTTAGTATTAAATATTATGTGTTGATAAAAAATACTTGAAGTACTCTAATACATGGAGTTTACAGTGGTATCAGCCCTATTGGGATTATATTAACAGGAACGACTCAAAAATCAAAAAAGTGAAAACTGTTGCCAACCAACCCCGCTCTCCCCTACAGATAAATAAAAAAAATATTTTAAGTTTAAAGAAGTATTTACATGTTTAAAACAACAATGATCAAATAAAATCTTCAGAAAAGAAAAATAACGAAATAGTTTATTTCAAGACTGAATTGTGTTCCTTGAGTCACATATTTCCCGAACGAAAACTAGCATTTCTGTTTTCCTTTGGCTTAATCTTGTCCGTTGTTATGAAATCGTAATTCTTTTTTTATTCCTTTTTTTGTTACAAATGTGTGTAAATATAAATACAGATATGCATTTACATAATTATTAGCAATTCGTAATTTCGAAGAATTCAATAATGATTTTTCCGGCGTGGTATCAACTCTTGCACGGTTATATAGAGAGTACCCTTTAGCATTAGGAATCTCGAGCTTGAGGGTACCAAAGACCTATCGACAGTTTCGACACTACAGATAGATATGAGCCATCGATAGTGAATATCGATAGGCGTGACCTATCGATATATCGATAGTAACTAAAGACTATCGATATATCGATAGTAACTAAAGACTATCGCAACCCTAGTGGTCACCAATTTAAGTGCCAACCACGCTTGAAACTGCTTAACTTTACCTATTGCAAGCGCATTAAATATGCATAATGTGTACACACATATATTATCATTAAAGAAAATTTTATAGAGTTCTCGATTAATTCTACTTTGCTTGAATATCACGAAAGATGAGGGAATGAATAGAGGTTGATGTGAAGTGATAAATCCCTTTGTGTAGGCCGGCCTATCTCAGCTAGTTTCTGCCCTACTTTTGTCCTTAATTTGTTCACTCCCAGCAAAATTTTTGAAGGAATTCCCGCCTAGAAATAAAGGAAAATTGTTTTTCAGATATAGGCCCTGAGTCATCGACGCTTTTTGGAACGCGAAAAAAAATATTCTAAATTTATAAGAATCAAGAAACAAAAGCCAAAAATGTATCTTATTGGCAGGCTTGTAAAATATTTAATTTGACATTTAAAATAAACATTGTAAATACTGAAATATAGGGTAATGAAAGCTATGAAATTACGTATCTATGAGTATTTAATCCAAATAAGTATCGCAGGAAAATGTTTACATGCCCTCTTAAAATAAGGTTATTATTGCCTTGGATATGTTATTTTATATTTAATTCGTTCCCCATGTTTTCCTTAAAAATAATAAGAACAACGTTGAAGCTTATAGTCCAGTCAATATTATTGTATATGTATACTAGTCGATATTGTTGTATATTAGTCTCGTGTTTATAATCCATATTTGTGGCATATGTTGGACCGTCAGCGTTTAATGATGACCAAATTTGTTAAGTTTTCAACCTCTTGGTACTTTCATATTAATAAATAAAGGTATTTCCAGGGGGCCCGGTGTGGCTGTGCGGTTAAGCGCCGTACGTACTCCCATGCCGGAGCTGCGGGTTCGAGTACCGCCCTTGGTGGTGCTTTTCTTTCGTAGGAGAAGTATCACCCAGTGCCATGGGTGTTAGTATGGGCAGTATAGGGCTTCAGTGGAAGCCTTGAAGTCCCAGGGAAAAAAAAAAAAATAAAAAATAAAATAAAAAAAGGTATTTCCAGGGCGTCCTTAAATATATTGTAGGTAAATGATTTGATTAATAGAAATTGTTCTTTCAAACCAATCACCGTTGTGCTTTCCAAATTTCTCTCTTTTCTTTGATGCAATATTGCACTTACATTTCAAATCATGTCTCAAAATAGATAACTTAAGTTTCAGCATTTTTAACTGCTCTTGAACATGTCAATATTTCTACTTTTATTGCGTTTATGAATATATCTAACACCCCCCCCCCCCTGGGTACTTACACCTTAAAAAATCCCAAACTATAAATAAATATTAATTTAACAAAATTATGAATTTTCATCATTTAATAAAATTGAATTAACAAAAAAAAAAAATATGTAGGCCTCCCATCCGAAGCGATCACGAAAAATATTTCCTAATCTAGAAATGACCGGAAGTATAACTCTTTAACCATTAAATTTAATTTTAGCCTACAGAAATACGTCAGTGAAATCGTACTATATACATATATATATATATTTTTTTTTTTTTTTTTTTTTTTTTTTTTTTTTTTTTCCGGTTGGCGCAATAGGCCTAATGAGACCTTTGGCCGCGCAGTGTGGTCTTCTTACAGACATTTGTTTTGGTTGCGGGAGAACAGACAGCCTGGAGAGGGTAGCCCAACCTCACGTTGCTGCAATCCAGGGTCTCCATGGTTCAGCGGCAGACTGCCCATAGCTCCATAACCAATCCCATTGGGGCCAATTTGGCAGTGTCCTTCCCACCGATGGCGTCAGCTCTCTCGGGTTCAAGGACTGTGACAAACTGGTCTAGGTCCAAGGATGATCGTAGCTCAGAGTCAGCAGGCCCTGAGGACCTATATTTCTTTCCCCGAAGCATACCGTCCTTGAACCAAACCTCCGGGCGGTTATTGACATCCTGGAAAACCACACCACGATTCTCGATGAGATACACGGGGAAGGTTCATCACTCCTACGCCCGGTCGGTGTGAGTCGCCTCCAGTAGGCTGACGGGCCTCACATACCCGGGGGTGGGGGTAGACTTGGACTGCGTGGCGTTCATTGGTGGGCGGTCACCCATCCAAGTACTAACCACGATTGACGTTGCTTAACTTTGATTACCTATTGCAAGCGCCCTTGTCCACTCGGCCATCCCGGCCCCCATATATATATATATATATATATATATATATATATATATATATGAAATCATATCCTTAACTTATCATTTACAGGCTATTATATTTATATTATGATACCTTAAGGTATTTAATCGGGTTAGGTATTTGGTACTTAGAAGGATTATTAAACTAGGAGCTGCAGGCGAGTTGAGTCAAATCCGATAAGTCACTAGACGATTTTCTTAAACCAATTAAATGTCTGAAATGAAGATGTTATTCAGATTTTGGTCTTAAATTGATAATCAAACTATTCGATAAAAATTATGATAATCTTGAAAATGGGAAAAAAATGCTGACATTTTTTTTGGAATATTTTATAAGAAATAATCGAATTTAAGTAAGGATAAAAATGGTTTTGATAAAATCAACATATGAGCCGTTTATTTTGAAAGAGGCCTGACTCCATTTTTCAAATTTTTCCGGTTATCATGGTTACATGCACAACTTTATGTTATTTATCAGTAAAATATTTCAGGTTGCTTATAATCCGAGCAAATACGATAATTCTTAACACATAAGTTTTCAGAGTTAGTTCAATAATC